>JBBBDQ010001746.1:0-422500 GCA_037127315.1 Ascarosepion bandense | reverse complement strand
CTCCACTCGATTTTGAATTGACATTTTCAAATTTTTTTTTTTCTTATACTTTTTTCTTATACTTTTTTTTCTTATACTTTTTTTTCTTATACTTGTGACCAAAAGTTCACTCTCATTCGTCTCGGGGCTAAATTCTTTCCCTGTGAGACAGTAAATTCTTTTTTGAAAATCGCTGGTTTAAATCATATCAGATAGGTCGCTTTTAATAAAGAAATCAAACAAAATCTTAATTTACTGAAGCCATCATACTACTAATAACAATGACTCCGAATAATGACGATGGTGATGATGGTAACAGAAATGAATCAATGTAAAGTCGGTTTAAACCTAAATTTGGTTTGTCTTATCGCTGGTGCTATGATCTTATATATATATATATATATATATATATATATATATGTCTTATTGCTAGTGCTATGATCTTATATATATATATAAGATCATAGCACTAGCGATAAGACAAACCAAATTTAGGTTTAAACCGACTTTACATTGATTCATTTCTGTTACCATCATCACCATCGTCATTATTCGGAGTCATTGTTATTAGTAGTATAATTCATTGTGAATTACGTATACAGGCCCACGCATTCGGGAGACTTAAGAGAAAGAAATATACTCTTCGGCGGAGTTCGGGCGTGCATCTCCCTTCATAGGGGTACGACCATTTGATTTGGCGTGCGCCAGATCGACCCTACCGGGAAGCACTCCACCACCAGTCTCAGTCATCTAGTCTCAGATACGCTGTCCGGTCGGTCGGCGTAATTCACTCCGTTCAATTATAAAAACAGGGCGTCTCTCAGCAGAAAAAACTCCCTTCAGATTAATACGAAATAATGTTAGCTTAAAAATAAAATCAGTCCATTCCTTATATGCGTGTGCAATCGAAACATTTCGTTTGGTTTATTATGTTAGTGATTTATTAATTTCCGATGTAGCAGACCCGAGTAACGTTTTTCCCGAATATATCCAATCGGGATGCAAATTCTTACGGTTTCTAAGTCAACGTTCTACAAACCGCGACAAATTTCCTTCCAACCAAACAGTTTAGCTTTGTCCAAAGTAATGTTTGCGGTTATCTTACTGAAGTTTCTTTCCCGGGGTTCATACACCGCTAAACAAAAAGCAAATCTAATTTGTTTGAGTTTGTCGTTTAAAAAAGTTCTATTTTATACTTTCTAAAAATTAAACATGTTACGATGTACATATGTTTAAAGCGTAATTGTGTCGGTACTCTATAAATATTTTATTTTTTCATATAATCTCAATGCTTATTGGTGCACGTGAACAATAATAAATGTTAATCACCTTGATCAAAATCCAGCATCTAGCTACGAATTTATTGATCCACCTTCGTTCAGGTTAAGACCCGAACATTTTTAATCTCTTGTTTTCTTTCCATTTAATTCCAGAAAGAACATATAAAGCTAAACCTTCCTGTCAACGAAAAAGATGATCTCCAACCGTAAGACCCATATATGTTTTTTCATTGTCACAATTTTCTTGAGATTACGAAAAAAACAAAAACAAAAAAATCTACGGTTGAAAACTTATCATTAGCAAAGATTCATCGACCGTCTTTTTTGTTGTTGAGGGTGATTTGTTTGAAATCACCGACTGACCATCCATGTTGTTGGTGACGATTCATTTGGAGTCGCCGATATGTTTCCTTCAGTACTTGCTGGGTGAGGAGGGAGGAAAAAGCACGTCTTAGACTTAGAGACGATTACATCTCTGCTTCTTCAAACTCGAAATTTTCTGTGAGATTCTTTTGGCTGGATATAAATCCTTGAATCACAATCGGAATTGATAATATCAGCAAACCCTGGTAACAACTATTTCAAATTTTAGTTGGTCGGCGACTTTACTTAAAGAGATTCTTTCGGCTAGATATAAATCCTTGAATCAAAACCGGAGCTGATAAAGTCAGTATATTCTGTTAACAACTCTTTCAAGTTTTAGTTTGTCGTCAACTTTCTATTAAATTCTTTCGGCTGGAAATAAATCCTTGAATCAAAGCTGGAGTTGATAACATCAGCAAACTCTGGTAACAACTAACTACTCACTGCCCCCAAACCTATTTTTATAGGGGTCAACACCTAACTTGCATATTTCTAGGACATTTCAAATTCTCTCGATTCTACTGGAATATGTTTCCCTGACAACTACAGTCAAAGATTGAAATGCAACGTCAATTTCTATCTTCTAGAAACCCATTCTTCTTTTATCCTTTCTTCAATACCCACTGTACCCAGTTTTTTTCTCTAACTGTAACCTCCTGCGCACTTTGGCGGTTCCGTCTTACTTGGGGTGAAATAATTTTTACAATTCTTAATTAAGTCTCTGGAAAAATCAAGAGTACTGTTGCGACAAAATCTGCCAATCGGGGATATACATAGATGAGGTATTGTAATTCTATTTAAAATATTTACATTGTTTGGAGTGTTGTCTTCATCTTTGTTGCCATATTCACGACGTTTCGGTCGTTGTACGCTCCGACCTTCTTCAGGGGTCCCAGTGTTGGTTGGATCCAGTGACTTGACCCAAAGAGTTGTCAGCTCAATTTCTGGCTACAACAGAAAACTCAGTTGCGTTAAAGGGAGATAACTGATATTGAGACATCTGGAAGAGGCATGACTCAGGGAACTAGAACAGTTTACCGCTGTTAACGAAATGAAGAGTTCAGTATAAAATTCCAATCATCTAAAGAAGGCCAGAGGCTACAACGAAACGTCGAAACGTCATGAATATAACAACCAAGATGAGGACAACAATGCAAATAGGTTTCAGTTAATTACATAAAGAACAATAACAAAAACGGGGGCGCATTATTTGGCATTATGTGTCGATATTAAATGTAAATGATTGGGAGATGAGAAAACACCGTTACCGTCACAGTTTCATGAAGAATTTCTGAAGATGCCAGGGAATTTTAGGATTTTTGACATCTGGAATGTGAACCTTAAAAATCGTTCTAGTGACAGAAATAGAGAAATGCGATGTATAACTTTTTTTTTTTTTTTTTTTAAATGGATGACTCCAGAATCTATTTAAGCCAGCAGTGGGCAAAACATTAGGAGTGAAGGAAGTTGAGTCCGTCTTTTTTTAGTTGACGACAATGAAATTATCCTAAAAATAATGTAGAAGGATCACTCACCGGCTTGTCTCTCTTCCTCTCGCCCTCTCTTCTCCCTTCCTTTCTCTCGTCTTCTTCTTTCCTTCCTTTCGCCCTCTCTTCTCCTTCTTTCCTTTCTCTTACCCCCTCTTCTCCTTCTTTCCTTTCTTTCGCCTCTCTTCTTCTTTCCTTTCTTTCGCCCTCTCTTCTTCCTTCTTTCCTTTCTCTCACCCACTCTTCTCCTTCTTTCCTTCCTCTCGCCCTCCCTTCTTCTAGCTTCCTTTCTCTCTCCCCCTTTCTTCTCTCTTCCTCCCTCTCGCCTTCTCTTCTCTCACTTCCTTCTCCTCACCAACTCTTCTTCTCTCTGTGCTCCACTATTCCTTGCTCTCACCCTCAGTCCTCGTCTCTTCCCTTTCCTCTCACCCTCAGTCCTCGTCTCTTCCCTTTCCTCTCACCCTCAGTCCTCGTCTCTTCCCTTTCTTTTTACCTTCTGTCTTCGTTTTGTCTCTTTTTCTCTCTGCTTTTTTCGATGCACTTACGCAACTTTGTTTCAAACGTGAATCAAATGTTAATTCTTGTGGCTTACAGTGCGGTTTGCAAGGATCACCAGTGGTGATTCAACCGGCTGTTTATCGCCAACTTCAACTTCCAAAATGCAAGTAACTTTTAAACTGTGTGTAGGTATATTTATGTGTAGGTAGCATTACGGTTATCGACGCGGAAAGTGGAATTGGTGAGAAGAGTTCAACTTCCGGCCTCATCTGTTGCGTTCATTTTCGCACTAATCCATTTGGGAAATGAATGAATGACTGCATCGCTGTCCTTCTCGCCATAAGTTAAATAACAGGTTAGACTGGGCTTTCTAACCTTTCTAATCAAAGAGAAGGTTAGTTAAATTGACCAAACAGTCGTACTCAGTTTTTCATATTGGTTTCCATAACGAGACATCATCACTTAACTGTTTCTCAAAAACAACGCCGTTTGTGCCTTGACCATGTTTTCCTTTCACACAGAAAATTACATAAACTTTCAAGATTCACAAATGCCAAGACTTTGATATCTACTTCCTGCTAAATATGAGCTTAATTTTAAAAAAAGTGTGTGTGTGTATATATATATATATAGCTTGCTTTTTGGAAAATCATTTCTTAAGATTTTCTCGGGCTTTTTATGGACATAGATTAACTTTAAGTTAAATTGTTTATTCCATCAAAAATTTAAAATGATGCTGGTTTTAATTCGATTAATTCTTCAAAGGTTTTTAATATTTTGAACTTTCAGAGGTCGCTGACCGAACAAATTGGTGGAGCAAACCAAGTGAAAGTGATAGTTCGAAATAATACGCTGCCTCTTGCAATCAAAAACAAATCCACACAATGAAACTTCAGTTGCCCAAGAACAAAAGGAATATAAACATTATAATACATTAATGAATTTAATACAGTGAACTTAAATTAAGCATTTAATTAATGAGATCTATATATTGTATTTTTATCAGTTCAAATGTTTTTAGTGGGTGGTCGTATTTGAGTAGGCACCTCGTTTATTTTTTAAACAGTATATTTATTTTCGTCTACCGGTCTGAATATTCGTGGAAAATTTGCGTCCTTTGGCAGGAATCGAACCTGCGTCGCGTTTAGCCCGGCGTGCCTTACCGCTTGACCACGAGGGAGCCAGCAGTCGGGTTTTCATGCTTTCAAGTAAAATTTTCTCCAGCTTGCTTTTTATAAAATCTTTTCTTCATAAGCTTTTTATCTGTCTTTTTATGAACTTTGACCAATCATAGATCTGTTTTTCTTTTTGTTATCTTTAGTAAGATTTGTCGAATAATATGCTGTTTAATGAATAAATGGAGTATTCACTCTGAAAAATAAAAAAATAAAAACACTCATAGCTTCGCTACTTATAAAAGTCCTTTCTGAATATAAATATTTTTCTTTTTACAGATCTTCGTGGGATAGATTTTTGGTAATTCCCCATGAGACGATCAGCGCCGGAGACAAATTCAAGCCTGTCCTAAAATTATGCAAGTGCCTCTGCTACTTTTTCCTCTTTTTCATCGTGTTGTGTTCTGCTGTCACCAGTAAGATGTGCGTTTTGTTACTGGCTACCTCTATCCCCAAGGTATGAACCAATTGCCGAACGGACAGGGATCATCTGTTTGATTCGTCTCCGAATTTTGATACACTACCTTTTCACTCGTCATTTGTTAACGTATCATTTACATGTTTATTAGAAACATCCGATATGTTCAAAAATCCTCCCTAATATTCAGGATTTTTTTATTATCTGTCCACGAATATTCCCCTTGACTTCAATTTTAAACTACCGTACGAATCTTTTTTCTCATATTGTTTTTTTTCATTGTTGTCATTAAAAATGTCCTCTTTATTATTATAAAGACAGTTATGTATTTGTGTGCATATATATATATATATATATATATATATATATATATATATATATATTATGTTTTAGAACATGTACATAATTTTTTCTATATATGTCCTCTACAATCATCTGGTTGTTTCGACGTTGGGTGTCCAACGTCTCATCAGGAGGGATGGGCAAGAACTGAAATCATCTGCTGTCTATATTTGGTTCATTGTTGTTGTGGGGTTGGTTGGGGTTATTGACAATGAAGGGAATGTGTCTTCCGTATTGGCCGTTAGACTTTTGAAGAACTTAGTGTATAAATGCTAAATGGTTGATTAATGGCATTATCTGTTAGAATGTACGTTTTTATTGGTCGGGTATATCTTTTGGTTAGAATTTCGAAGAACGTAGTGTGTGTGTGTGGGGGGGGTTGATTACTTTTGCGTGTATGTGTGGGGTTTTTTTGTGATTGGGGAACCCATCTTGTTTTTTGACCTTAAGAATTTTTAGGACAGCGTCGTGGTTAGCTAGTGTTTGATTAATTGGTGTCTATTGTTATCAGACAGATTTTATGTATTCTCTTTTATCTAGTGGCGAGGCTGTTTTCCTCGGGGTTCCTTAGATGGACGTGATAGGGGTGGAGTGTTTTTCCTTTTAATTTTGATTTTTTCAGTACGGAATATTTTTGTATTTAAGTAAGGTTTTTATTGGTAGGTTTCTAATCTAATTCGGAATGTTAAACTTTGCTTTAGAATTTAGTAATTTGATCTTTTCTATAGAATTGTTTATTTTTATTTTTTATTTTTATATTTTTATTTTAGCGGGATAGGGGTGTTTATTCAAGTGTGGAGTATTATTGTATTTAGGCGAAGTTATTTCAAAAAATCTAATTTTTTAGAAGGTAAATGCAAATTTGTATTTTATCAGTTTTTGTAATTTATCTAAATTTGTATATTTAATCTTAATTTTGAATTTAGAGGATCGGTGTTTTCTTTTAATTTTTAATTTTCATAGATTATAGTTTGGAAGCCTGTTTATTTCATTTAATTTTTCACTTTATTTATTTAGATATTTTTGTGGGTATTAGACTTTACTTTAAGGATTTATTAGATCGATTTTTTCTATAGCATTTTTAATCTTTTATAATAAAAATATCTAATCAAATTCCTAGTATTTTTTAGCATGATTGTAGGGTTAGATCTTTAATGTGCTCACAGTTTATTTTTGTGTATGATATAATTATTCTGAAATAGTATATTTAATCTTAATTTTGAATATAGGAAATTGATTCTTTTTCGAGTTTGGGAGCCATTTTTTTCGTTTAATTTTGATTTTTCCAGTACGGAATATTTTTGTATTTAAGTAAGGTTTTTACGGGTAGATTTCTCATCTAATTCGGAGTATTAAACTTTGCTGTAGAATTTAATAATTTGATCCATTTAAGTGTGGAGTATTTTGTATTTAGGCGAAGTTATTTATAAAAAATCTAAAATTGTATTTTTTAGAGGGTAAATGTAAATTTGTATTTTATCAGTTTTTTATAATTTATCTAAATTTCTTTATTTAATCTTAATTTTGAATTGAGGAGATCGATTTTTTTCTTTAATTTTTAATTTTTCATAGATTATAGTTTGGGAGGCTGTTTATTTTTTTAATTTTACATTTTATTTATTTAGATGTTTTTGTGAATATTAGACCTTACTTTAAGGATTTATTAGATCGATTTTTCTATAGCATTTTTAATCTTTTATAATAAGAATATCTAATCAAACTCCTAGTATTTCCTAGCATGATTGTAGGGTTAGATCCCTAATGTGCTTACAGTTTACTGTGGTTTTGTGCCTCTGGTTTAAAAGCTTGTTACTATTTAAGGATCTCTATTTTTTCTTGAAGGCAAAGAAAACATGGTTCTTTTATAGATTTTGCTGTTCTTGCTTGTTTGAGGATTTTCCATTTAACCTTAGACATTTTATTTTCGTCTTTTAATTTCCAAAAGTATTTGGAGAGAGACGTCATGTTTTGTTTTTCTTTGTTATTGAAGGATGAGAGGTGATTGTAAAAGCGCTTTTTAAATACGTTCATGGTATTCCCAATATATATTTTTTCATCTTTAGGATTTTCTATGGATGAAATCGAACACATATATATCAGAGATTTCATCAGACATTTATTGGCCATGGGGCATTGGTTGGGGTTTCTACAGTTACATAGGTTGTTATCACGGGACGGACTTGTATTAGTGTTGGAGTTATTTTTGTTGTGTAGTTTTAATATTTTGGTGTTATTCATTTTGATTATTTTTTCTAGATTATTGGAACAGCTATAACTTAATTTTATAGTATTTTATATTGAAGATTTTGCTCAGAGGGTTATTTTTGGGAAAGTGCTTCTCTATTAGTTTAAGAAATTTATGCCCCGGCTTGACGTTAACTGATTGATTGAAGGGAGGGTTATAACCTATTATTTTCCTGTTTCTATTTTTGCTTTTTGAACTTTTGAATTTTTCCACAAAGCTGATTTGTGATTATTTATACCCGTTTTCATTAAGGATTCTATTATAAATTACCTTGTACATGAATAATCCAACCAGATCCGAAGCCTCTGCAGAATCCAGGGCACCCATAGATAAATCAAAGTTCTCCTTTGAGTTCTTAGTCCACTGTTCGTTGTCGTGGATTATAACTGATTTCCTGCAGTTCAGGATAATTTTGACTTCATCCTCTGTGCTGTCTGAGTAGAATTCCGCGAACTCCAGGGCGAGACCGAATAGGTTCTCCGAAATCGATGGGTAAAAATCCACAATGTCAAATTGTAAAAAGGTGGTATTATTTTTTCCACCAATTTTTTCAAACCACTCGATTACGTCCACCGTACCTTTCCACTGCGTTAGTTTAATTTTATTTTTTATTTGTTGGTTGAGCCTCTCTAATATTGCTTTACTGATCCTACCGATTTCGGATTTTGTGGGGTTTCAGTTCTTGCCCATCCCTCCTGATGAGACGTTGGACACCCAACGTAGAAACAACCATATGATTGTAGAGGACATATATAGAAAAAATTATGTACATGTTCTAAAACATAATTTATAATAAATATTCACAGCTCTATACATCATATATTGAGCACAGTTTTAAATTAATGTTTTGGACGGTGAAAAAATTTCTTTCTTCGTTCTGTACTCACTCGGATATATATATATATATATATATATATATATATATATATATATATATATATAAGGCAATCTGTGAGTCTGTGTGTGACTGTTCCCTATGCACGCCTACATTTTTTAAGCTACGCCATTGAAACTTTCTAGGGACACGTATCTACAGGGAAGCCAGGTCGACACATACTTTTTGAGTTTAAGTTCAGCAATTTTCCCTTTCGCACTATTTGGCCAATGGAGCAGATTGTTTACATTTACTCCGTGAAGCATCTAAGATTTAAGATGGTTGCTGAATTACGTCATAGAAATCAAATCACACGTGTCAAACGCGACTAAAATATTTTTTTTATTTTAAAAAAAAGCCTTTATATTAAGACTTTTTAAAAAATTCATTTGGTCAACAAAAAATGTGAATGTTTTTCCCCTTAATTTTGAAACAAAAGAGAATTAAAAAAAAACAAAAAAAAAACAAAATATCTAAAATAAAAAGTGGCATCTTCTACTACTAAAATGTTCTGAGTTGCACGATCAACGCCGGGCTATGATGCTAGTATTGGGACGATATGATTATTAAAAAAAAAATTATATACTATTATAATGTGGACATAAAGTGGGGGGATCAATTCTACATTACAATCAATATATAAACTGATCCCTCACTTTATGACCACAGTCGTCTTTCTCTTACCCACTTCCTGACACCCCCATAACCTGTCACTCTTTCTCATAACTTACCACCTATGTAACCCCCTGCAAAACAGTGGCAGTAAAATGCCTTGCTTGGCGTGATATGATTATAAAAAAAATAATGTAAGAAATAGTAAAACCAGTATGACGTGTTTTGTACTTTAAAAATCCTCGGATACTGTCTTATAATCGGAGGGGGTGCTGAAAAGCTTTCGGTCAGACTAAAGAGTAATTAATTTTGATATTTGGGCAAATTTTTGTCCAGAATTTTTGCAGCACCCAACATGTCTAGACTAATATGTCTACTATATTTTGTTTGTGGTTGTATTCACTTAGATAAAGTTTTCTTTTTTCTTTCTATTTCTATTTCTTTTTTTTTTTTTTTTTTCAAGACGACAGAAATCGACAACGGAGAGGCTCCAAAAACCATGCTTGTACTTGCAATAATTTTCCCATACGTCAGTTGGTTTTTTTTCAATACCGCTAAATCCATTTTTGGTGGAAACCCTATGCCTTCATGGAAGATTTTAGCTTCGGTAAGTTTCTTTTTATTGGTTTATTAGCTTAACTCGCACAGTATTCGTAAAAAGATGGCGGATTATTTACATGTGTACCTGTGCGCTCAACCAATGATCAGTGTAGTATTTGTGCGTTCTGTTGAAAATCAGTGTCGCTTCCCAACCTTCTGCCTCAGTCAGTGTAGTACATACGCGCTCTGCTTAAAATCGGATATGAAATTTAATTTTACAAGTAGCAGACCATTTGCCCAAGATCGGGCGGTCCAATCAAGACGAGGTTCACTGGTCTATTTTTTATTAACTGCTTGGTTGAGTTCGACAGAAGTTAGAGAAACAAAGAAACACAAAAAAATTATTTACACTTTTTTTTTTAATCGATTCACTCCAAGCAAGGCCGTACTGCCACTGTCGCGCATGGGGTTACAAGAGGAAAGAGCGAAAAGAAAAAACAAGATAAGGCGAGGGTCAGGAAAAGGATAAGAGATGGGAATCAAGGGGATAAAAATGGCAATTGACGTTGCACTTTAAGATTGTAGCTATCAAGGAAGCAAGTGTACGGAAGGGAGTTCCAAAGGCGGGAAGTGCGGGAAAAGAAACTAGTAGAGTAGAATAGGTGGTTGCATTTGACTGTTTTTACTGTAAAAAAAAATGTGGGACCTAGTTGCCAGTTCAGTAGCACGAGTAAATTCTTGTACATGGGTCACCAGGGAGATAATCTCGTATTTATAGTCTGACTGTTGTCCTCATATTTGTTGTTACAACATTTCGGCTGTTGTGCTCTCATGCCTTCCCTTCCTCAGATGTATATCGATCTGCGTAAGTTACAGGAAATTCTGAAATGAACCCCTTTATTTAATCTATCGATGTAGACACTTCGCGTGGAAACGGGCGATCAGCACTAAATAAAATAAAAACTAGTGGATCGAGAACGGTCTACCTCCGTAGAGGTTTCAGTTCAGAATCCCCTGCAGATTACCCAGAGTGATATACCCCAGTAGAAGGCCGGAGGACCCAACGATCGAAACGTTGTGATAACAACAACAAAGATGAGGATAATAATCCGAATATAAATACTGTAAATAATAACTCGTCATTCCAAAAATTTAAACAAAAATTATTATAAAAAGTAGTTGTTCTTAATGGTGTTTTTTTCCATAGCCTTAATATTTACAACGCTGATTTTAACTTGATACAAGGCCACCACTCTGGAAGGAGATGAAATTAAATGATAAACTTTATCAATATAATTTTATGTTAATTTTTATACCATGTTTTGATAGTAACAGCAAACATAAATTGGCCACTACATCAATTACCTCGTTTGCCGCTAATTCAAATTCTAGTATTAATATATTAATATTAGAATTTATATTAATACTAAAATTGAATGCTTATTAAAACTGTATCAGTATGTCTGTGTCTGCTAGGGTGTCTAGCTAATCCCTGCTGCAGACGCTTGCTCAGTCTTGTTTGATGCAAACAGGGCTAACATGTAGTTTATACTGCAACTATGCTGAGCAGAATGTCATGTATTTTCCCAGTTGAAAATGCTAGGTGTAACCGTAAGTTTTGTGCTAACAGTGTCTTCACCGGTACTTTTTCCTTATGGATCTCTCTTCCGGCTTCTAGCTTTTCCTGTCAACTAAGATCTTCAAAAAAATTAAATGTAATGTTAATCGTTATATTCTGCCTCCATGAATCCTGTTCTTTTATTGTTCTCTATATTTCCTTCACTTAATCCTTTGCGTCATAGTGGCTTTATCACCTTACTTGGTGGGCGAAGGATGATTAAAATAATGAGTACATTTTTTTTATTGTTACTATGTATAAGGCAAATTTAAAACAACTAATCTAACACAATGAATATACACGTATGCATTTCGGCTTTTCTCCGATACTGTCAAGTGAAATGTCATTAGACGAACACCCATAGCTATATCACTACACCCTATAAACCTTAGAATATCAGAGCATCGGCCCCTGTCTTCTTTGTTGCGTGTCCTGTCGAGATAACGCCAGCAAGATACAAACTAATGCCTGGACGTTTATATTTAGGGTTATAAATAACAATAAATCCTTCGTTCGTGTATGACTCCCGCGATAATTTTATTTTTTATAAGACATACGTGGAACTTAAGTGTTTTTCATACAGAAATGAAAATAAAATAAAATAAAAATCTAATGCTATTCTATCACCCTTAAGGGATACGGTATCTTTATTTTGGCAGTCTGTCTTACCCGTTATCGTAATCAAAGTTCAGAGTTGCGTTTTGACACCCGCTCCCTGATTGAGCACTCTGGAAGAATGGTAGACTTTGAAAAACAGTAGCTACTCTGGCGTGTACGCATCACTCATTCAGTAAAATGAATTAGAGCACTCTGGCTATTGGGCGCGTATAATGATAATATACGCGCTAAAAGGTCTGCCTTCTTCCACCGAACGCCCATAGCTCTGAGGTAGAATCGCCGACTGACGCCAATTCGGTTAGGTTTCAATCCTGGGTTAAAAAGCCATCGGAGTCTAACCGTACTGATGAGCTGTGATACAGCGAAACAGATCTGTCTGCGGATGACAATATATATATATATATATATATATATATATATATATATATAAAGTAATTAAAAAATTCTACACCCCAAAAATATATATAAGTAATTAAAAAATTTCAAATATATATATATAAAGTTCAGCGAGAAAATTCTCGGTTCATCATTGGCTCTGTAAATCGATAATACTATTTACAACGAGCCCTCCACTTTGATCAATAAAATTAATGTTGTTAAGATCGGGTTTTGGGATTTTACCTATATGCTCATCCTTTTTGGATTTAAAATAATAATAATAATAATAATAATAATAATAATATATATATATATATATATATATATATATATATATATATACGCATGGGATTTTTGTTGGATCTGATATACTTTATTTTTTATTCTTCTTTCAATTTCTTCGTGTAGATTTAAAGATTCTACCGTCGAATGTGAAGGTCGTTTTTATATTGTCACAGGGCATTGATTAAATTTTTTTTCCCACACACTGTATGAAAAAACACTTAATGACTACCTATACTTAATGCCGATCATACATCCGAGTTTACAGGAGTCAATATTCTAGGTTTGTAGGCCCAGCGATATAGGCACGGTTGTTTGTCTGGAGACATTTTATCAAATAAGTTTGCTAATGACTCTCATCTTTAAATAAATTCCCCCCAATGTAATATTTTATCAAAATAAGCGAATCTTTAGTTAATATCTTCCTGATAAAGGGAAATCAAGGAGGTCGAAATTTCTGTTAAGATTATTGGATGCGACATACAGCAAATGAATTGGACACTACATCAATTACCTTGTGAAATCCACGTTTGCCGCTAATTCAAATTCTAGTATTAATATATTTGATATTAGAATTTATATCAATACTGGAATTGAATGATTGTTAAAATTATTATTTAATGATTAAAATAATTCCATAATAATTATTCTAATAATAAATATTTTAACAATGCCTCTAATATTTTATAAATTAAATTTATTAATATAATAAATTTAAAATCTAAAAAACAATAACCATAGTAGAAATTTGCCAGTATTAAGTAGATTTATATCTAATAAAGATTTCGATGTATAATGCCCTAATAAAGCTATCCTGTTCGTTCTGATTCAATAGCGTATACTCCTCTACGTTCAATTAGCATTTTTAGATTCGTCTGTAAACGGTATTATGACTCTTGTCAGCAAGGTCTTTTCAGTTCGTCTCGACAGGGTTAATAGCGTTTATTTAACAGAGGTTTGTCAATATTCCGTGCTCTAGAATTGGAACAGAAAACAAAAAAGGTGAAGTCTGACACCTTTAATCGAATAAAGCATATTTAGATATTAATTTTACTAACATTAGAATTATTCTTATTTGATTGACTTGAAAAATCAGAATCCAATATTTCATATATTTTAATAATCATATCGCCCCAAGCAAGGCATTTTACTGTCATTGTTGTGCAGGGGGTTACATAGGAGGAAAATTATGAGAAAGAGTGACAGGTTATAGGGAGTGTCAGGAAGTGGGTAAGAGAAGGATGAGAATACTGATGAGAGTGGAGTGGACGGAGAAAAGAGCATGAGAGAAAGTTATGAGAAAGAGTGACAGGTTATAGGGAGTGTCAGGAAGTGGGTAAGAGAAGGATGAGAATACTGATGAGAGTGGAGTGGACGGAGAAAGGAGCATGAGAGAAAGTTATGAGAAAGAGTGACAGGTTATAGGGAGTGTCAGGAAGTGGGTAAGAGAAGGATGAGAATACTGATGAGAGTGAGGTGGACGGAGAAAAGAGCATGAGAGAAAGTTATGAAAAAGAGTGACAGGTTATAGGGGGTGTCAGGAAGTGGGTAAGAGAAGGATGAGAATATTGATGAGAGTGGAGTGGACGGAGAAAAGAGCATGAGAGTGAGGATGCAAATTAGTGAGATGACTATTGACTTTACATTTGAATTCTTGGAGGTTGTAGCTGTCAGCGAAGCAAGTAAACGGAAGGGAATTTTATAGGCAGGAAGTGCGAGAAAAGAAGCTGATGGAGTAGAATTCGCGTTTACAATTTATTGGTTTTACAGTAAAAGGGTGGGACCTAGTTGCCAATCTTGTGGCTCGAGTAAATTCATATATAGGGGTACCAGGGAGCTAAATTTATTTTTATTTGTTTCTTTATTTTTACGAACACCGATCTCTGGTATCACTGCAAAATAACTGCTGCATTTGATAGCATATCAAACACTTCCCAATATCTAAAAAAATAACAAAACAAAAAAAAAAAAAAAAACAAGAAAAAAAAACAAAAAACGATTCAATATATCCCCAGTGTTTTACTTGAAGTTGAGGTGTCTGGTTTTTCTATTGATACTTCGGAGAGGCTTGTTTCCTGTTTAGGATGTGGTTTCCGGCTTTCTCTTTTCCAATCTTTTACTCATTTCCATTCTTTTCCTCTTTTTTTTCCCAATTGGAGTAGATAGATTCATCTATCGACCGGTTCACACTCCACCCACGTCTATTGAACGGGTGAAGAGGCTCAACCCTTGTTTCCTGTTTAGGGTGTGGTTTCCGGTTTTCTTTTTTCCAATCTTTTACTCATTTCCATTTTTTTTCCTCTTTTTTTTTTCAGTTGGAGTAGATAGACTAAACTATCGCCCGGTTCACACTCCACCCACGTCTATTGAACGGGTGAAGAGACTCATCCATTGTTTCCTGTTTAGGATGTGGTTTCCGGCTTTCTCTTTTCCAATCTTTTCACTATTACGTAGCCCCCTGCACATCAATGGCTTTACCGCCTTGCTCGGGGTGATATGATTAAAAAAAAAAATAGTCAGCACTTGCATAACTAACTCTATACTACTGTAATATTACATGTAAATTATGAAAGAAGACAGTAAGGTATTTTGAACGTTAATTGTAATTACAATCACTCTTTATTCAGTGACATTGTTTTCTCTCTCTACTTTTGCAGGTCTTGACTATAGAACTGCTGCACACGTTCGGCTTGTGTCTCCTTGTTTTACGGTTGCTGACCAAAATGGATATTCTTTGTGCTTTAGTTCTTACTTCGGGACTCTATAGCGTCCCTGCTTTTCTCAAGACGCTCGCCGCCATCAGAGACCCGTCCTACTCAACCAAAAAGAGAACTGCCATGTTGCTTTTCAACGGCGTCGCCTTAATCATCCAACTGATTGGCTTGCCACTTTGCCTTTCAGCTGATGTCATTATTCAGGGCCAACAAAAAGAAATGATGGCCAAAGTTGTTCTCACAACCGACCAGAAAAATTTCAATGTCGTTGAAAAAATGTCGGGTCCCTTCGTGTCGGAAAATGATAGCTATTTTATCTGGCAATTAGCGGCAGCCATGATTCTCGTTTCGCTGACTCACTGGGAAAATTTCATTGAAGGCGATGTCAGTATATTTGGACTGGAGATAAAGTTTTCAAAATGGAAAAAGTCTCTGCATTTAGTTCGGGAGAAGTTGTACATCTTTGTGAGCGTGTGGAAAACCACGTGGACGATAGTGTTCACGCTTTTTTTCATGGGCAACCTCACACTACAAATGAAATGGCCGACATTATCACAAGATAACGGCGGTAACGATGTTAATCAACCCGAACTGTACATTGAGGACAATGTTACAGCTCTTTCGAATTCTGCCGATCTTGCCGGGGTCATAATTCCGGCCGAAATCGCTGATCATCTAAAACATTACGGTTTGCTGTATGTCCAATTCTTTTCTTCCTTGGCTTGTTCATATTTTGGAGGGCTTGCTTGTAAACTCTGTATGCAGAATATAGGGTTTTCTCTGCCCCTCGTTTTGAGCATGCCGACATGTGTACTTTTGGTAATTTTACAATGTCATTTTTCTTTTTTGCCGGTTACGGCTGATACGTTCGTGTGGGTGTGCCCTGGAAGTGAGGTCCTCAATGGGTGGACAATCACCTGGCTCGTCCTTCTCTGGTTGTCAAGAATTGTGATTTGCTCCCACGTTTGGTTTTCAAAGTCTGGTAGATTGGCACGGATTGAACGGTGAGATATAATCCTTTAAACACATTTCCATTTAGAATATACTAGCAGTATAGCCCGGCGTTGCTCGGGTGTAATGAAAGCTTTAAAATTAATCCATGCTCCTGGAGCTCAGACTCTTTGGACGTTGGCACGAAAGACTAAAAAGCAATAGTTGTTTCCAGTTAAAGCGAAACCGTAGACTGAAAGAAAAATGAATGGATGTAAGTCAAATTTTGATTTCCTGGTATCGATATCAAATAAGTTTTTTCGTCGTAAATTGAATTTTGAGGGCCAAATAAGTCCTCTGAGTAAATGGTATCATGGCTGAGACTAAGAACTACAATTATACCCACTTAGAGCCAAACTCGAAGCAAAAACTAAAATGAAAGGGCTGAAAAAATACAGACATACAGGCAGATAAACAGACACACACACAAACATCTTGCCTTTTATATATATATATATATATATATATATATATATATATATATATATATATATATATATATCGAAATTGATTGTATTCAAACGAGGTTTAAATTGTTTAATGTAGAGTGCTTCGAGAATTTTTAATTTCTGCTTATTATTTTCTTGTTTGAGTATGTACGTGTTATCAACAAGCGTTTTTCTCAGAAGTGTGCGTTGATAACCGTGTTGTTTTAAATGACGGAATATATTTGAATTTTTATTTAAGTGCAACGTCAGACGCCGTGAGAGCGAATTTGTGGTGTGGCCGATGTAGATATTATTGAGGTTGTTAGAGATACATTCTCTAAATGGACATATGAATTTATATACTACATTGGTTTTTTGCAAATCACTAACGGTGGGGGAAGAGTCGTTGCGGACAAATGAATTAGATGTAGTGGATTTAGTGTAATATATAATGAACTTAATTCTTTTGTTAGAGTCTGTCGGAGAAATATTAGTATTTATGAGTTTTTTTAGGATGTTTTCATCTAGTTGGTAGTTGGTGTGCATCTGGCTACGGTATAAGAGAGTGATATGTTTAGGATTGGTTGGGTTAGTATCATGTGTTGTTTTTTCCATATTAAGCTTTTTAAGAAAATAATGTATTTGTTCATCAACTATGTAGTTGGGAAAATTATTATTGATGAGTGTCTGTTTTATGTTTTTTTAGTTCACTGTAAAAGATCTGATTTGTAGATGAATTGACTTTTGCACGATATAATAGATTTTTTATGATGGCTATTTTGTAATAGTGGGGGCATTCACTAATATAATTGAGTGTGGAGGAATTTTTATTAGTGAGTTTTTGATACGGTGAGATAGTAAATTTATTGTTGTCAGTGTTAATTAATATATCAAGAAAAGGAATTTTGTTATCTTTGCTAAGTTCATAAGTAAATTTTAAAACTGAGTTATTTTGAAACTGTTTTTGAAGTTGTAAGATTTCATCAGTATTTTTAATTGATAGTAGGATATCATCAACATATCGTAGATATATTGATGGTTTTGTAAATTTTGCAAAGGTAGTATTTTCAAGGTTAGACATGTAGAAATTACTAAAAATCGGACCAAGCACTGAACCCATGGAGACTCCGTCACGTTGTATATATATAGTGTTGTTTGGATCAACAAAAGGAACTTCAGTAGTACAAGCTAGTAGAATTTTTCTTAGGTTGTTGGGATTAATTTTGAGTGGGGGTAATGAAGGATTACTGTAAACATTTCTTATAATTATATCAATAGTTTCACTGACGGGTACATTAGTAAAAAGGTTTTCCACATCAAGTGAAGCTATGATTTCATTATTAGGTTTTTCACTCTTGAGGATTTGGATTGCCTCTAGGGTTGACTTTATGCTGTATTTACTCGGAAGGTAGGGTGTGATAAGCTGGTTAATGTTTAGTTAACTGGTATACAGGAGTAGGAATTTGGGATATGATAGGGCGGAGAGGATAGTTAGGTTTATGAGTTTTTATGGTTCCGTATATGTAACCAGGTTTATAGTCACCAATAATTTTAGGGAGTTTTAAGGAATTCTGATCAGCGTTGTTGGCACTAATGAGTTTATTAAGTTTAGATTTTAGTTGGTGTGTCGGGTTTTAATTTTTTTAAATTTTGTGTGGTCATGGAGTATGTGGTTGAGTTTTGTGTTGTAATCTGATTTGTTAAGTACAACAAAGATGTTAGCCTTGTCAGCTTTTTTTACAATTATGTGAAGGTGGTTGCGTAGTTCGTGCGCGGCACTTTTTAGTTGTTTCGATAGAATTTTTGAGGAGCTTCTGCTTTTATCATGGCGATCTTTGATTGCCTCAGCCTTAAGTAGATCTTTCAGTTCAGGTTTAACGGTTATAAGTTTTTCATCTTGTAATTTAGTGATGTTTTGATAGAGCGTTTCTATTTCAATTTTTTTAGTAAGCTGGTTATACTTACGGTATATATGGCAGTTAGGTCCAAGGTTGAGTAATTCTTCTTGGTGCTTAGTTAGTTCGTGGTTGGAAAGATTTATGAATTTATCGAATTTTTTGGGAAGAGTGATCGTGCCATTGTATAGTGAATTAAGTTTTTTGACAATTTTAGCGCGGTGTTCAGCTTCAGATTTTGCTGTGATTTTGGATAGTCTGAGTATTATTTCTTCTAGTTGGTTTGAGGTAGTTATATCTTTCAGTTTGTTGTAGAGGTCATGTTTGTTCTTGTATAATGTGTCAAGATTTTCTTTCGCTATTTCAATTTGCCTTTTCACAAGGCTCCATTTATATTTCAAGGTGGTGATGGTGTGTTGGGCTGCTGGATCATGTAATTTAAATTGTGTGTATTTTGGCAGCATTTTTTCATTGAATAATATAGACAATTATAAAATTATACAAATATATATATTATCGATTTTCTGCACTATTGTAAGAACTGCAGCCTTGAAACTTCTGAATATATCCTTTCTTATGTCATTGTCTCTGAGTGTATCAAATTTGATTAAAATTGGACCACTCCTTCTATAACCCGATCTTTTCGATTATCGATATTTATCGGGGGTACCTCGACACAAAACCTAGCTAAGAACACTCCCAGACGCTTATAGTACAACTGTAAATTTTTAAGAAAATCGGTTCAGCTGTTTCGGAGTCTATAGGTAACGGACACACAGACACAGTTCCATTTATAGATAAGTTTAGATTAGATTTAGATGACATATTTACGAATTTATCTTGCCATTTCTCCAAAAGTACATCAATAAATTCCCCGTAATTATTAACTGAAATCTAAATCTTTCGCTGTATAATTCTTCATCTATGTAATTAATATCCATTACTAAATTAAGTGCATTAGCAAGAATATAGTGAAAAGTATGTAAAATAATGTTTTCCACATTAGGCTACGAACTTATTCAAGCGTCTATGTATATAATTCAAAACACTTTTGAGTATATTTCATTGAAATGCTAAATTTAACATTTAATTAAACAGACTTTTTGTATTACCAATGCGATGTGGAATCCTGACCGAAGAAAACCTTCTTTTACGGCGAAGGAACGACAGATGCACCCTCGTTCAGTTTGATGATGAAGATAGCGAGGATGTCTATCTCAAAGCAGACAACACTGTTCCGATGATCTACGCATGCGCGACAATGTGGCACGAGACACGATCGGAAATGACGCAACTATTGAAGTCGATTTTTCGGCAAGTAGTTTCTTTTCTTGTTTTTTTTTTTTTAATTTCGTCCTTTTGCACATAAAATTTTGAAGTACCAGCTTATTAGCAACTCTGACAGTTACCCGGGTCGCCATGTTAAGTGCTTGGGATCTTCCGAAACTAAAGCTTATAAAAACATACTTGCAGTCGTCCATGATAAATTAAATTCTTTGATTATTTTATCAATAAAAAATGATCTTGTAAAAAAAGATATGCGTAGAAAATACCATAAAAAGATTTGGAGATCTAAAGGCTAGCGAATATGTTTTAGGTAGGATAATTAACGTTTTCTTTGCCTTGTATTAAGTCGTATATAGTAATAAACTCGTTATTCTACTATTCTCAGTATTTCTTGTTGTCAAAACAAACCCTAGGGCTGTCATTGATCAAGACTTGATGGCGGCCATTACATTATCTTGTCTCCTGTAAATCTTTTATCTTTTAAGAATTCACAGGTAAGCATTGCGTGCATAAATACATATTTCACTTTGAAACTGTGAGACTCGGACATGTACCATGCAAAAAAAGTCTTGTTCAACAATTCCAGCCCATATAACATTACTGCCGCCTTATTGCCGCCTTTTAACCACAGGCACGTCTGAATTGGATAAAATTTATTCTTTGGCCCATCACATATCCCTTAAGATTGGTCCGTGAAAGTTACTTTAGAAAAGTCAATGTTCACGTATTTCTTGGCTCAAATTTGATGCTTTAAAATATTTACTTTAGTGAGTGGATGTTGCCTTGAAGAGTTTTTTTTTCTTCAGCTCCCAATTCACAAAGTATCTTACACCTTTTGTTTCACTTGACTCCTTCAATTCCAGGCTTTTCAAAGATCTGAGTGCTAACCAAAAGTGGTTCTTTCGCTATAACTTGTTTTAGTTTACGTTCATCTCGAGGAAACAAGTTCTTAAAGGCTTTTCCTTTGTTTTGAGTTGATTTATATTTTCAACGGCTTTCTTTATTGTCCAATGATCTCTGCAAACCTTGTTTGATATCTACAATGTCGACATTCCCTAACTCAATAAGTTTTTTATTTTCTGATTTTGTTTCAGCAGTTGTTAGGTCCTCCCCTTTAGTTATGTTTCAACATATTGTTCAAAATGAACAGTTGTGGCACAAGGCATGGTGAGATGTGGAGAGGCTGGTCGACACTATCCTGTACCTATCTAACTAGAATCAAAACCCTTTCACGCATTACATTTTACCCATTTACCACAAGAACTCATTCATCATATTTCAAAATGACATGAACCACAATATCATATATAAAATTTAAAATGTCCGATAAAAATTTGCATGATTAAAGGAATGAAATTAAAAAATCTAAAATATAATATGTTAGTAGAATTCATTTACCCCAGAAAAATCAAAAGGTTCACTCACTAAAGGAGAAAGAATGACGAATAAGAGGTAGGATGGAAAATTAAAGAGACTAAGCCATCTGAGATCAAATGGAACAAAAACAAACTAGAGAGGTTAGAAATCTCGACATGGATCATAATCAAAGAGAACGCCAGGAACAACAACCACTCTTATTACACAAGATTATAGCTTTGAATAATAACATGGGACCCACAAAACAATTACAAATATTTGAAAAAAAAAAAAAAAAAGGGATGAATATTCTAGGCTCATACACACGCAGTACATTGCCCATATATAGTTATATCACAGGCGTTTTACTAACATTGGTTGATTTAATTTCAATGTTATTATGAAAACAGTTTATTTATTCAGTGTGACAACTACTTAAAGCATATCCACACTTCTGAACCAGTTTAAATTGACGTCTTTAAAAAAAACAGGTGGGGAGGGGCTACAGAAAATTCGCCGCAAGAGAAAATCTTTAGAGGAGATTATTAACTGAGTGAAACGGATAAATAGTGAAAAAGCGATAAAATTACTTTCTTTTCTTACAGAATAAAAAGAATTAATTAGATACAAAAAACAGTGACTGATTGACGAAAAGTCACCGAATTTATTGTGATGAGCACAAAACTTGATTACTTTGAAAACACCCTGCGGGCCAAATGCGACACACAGGCCTGGCCAAAACTATAAATTTCACCTGAATATGTTGCAAAGTGTCCAAGGTTTTAACTGCAATCAAGAAAGTACGAAGTAAAATGGTCACAATATTGGGGTGTGAGGAAGAAACATCGGGTAACTAACGTCAAGAGGATTTGGGTTAAATAGTCTCAAATGAACTTCCGTTTTTTTTTGTTTTGTTTTCCCCCCCTCTCCAATTCTTACTTTCGTTTCTATTTTAGGCTTGACATCGACCACAGTGCCAGGTACTTGGCGCAGAAATTTTACAAAATCAAAGATCCAGATTATTACGAATTCGAAGGTAAGCCGTGGATTCCGGAACTATTTGCTATTCGTTCACTTTTCCTTTTAATAAAAAGCAGATCTTAAAGGAAATATAAAATATGAAACAAATTTTTGCGATCCCCTGATATTTATTTAATTCTGCCTAAAAGTTGTTCCGACTTTGGAATATAGAAGATGCTTTTCCGTTGATCAACTCCCACACCACCGGTCCTTCGCGTCGACGCCCAAAATAGCCGATCGATAGTTGATCACTTTGTTCCAAACCGGGCTCTGCCCACGTTGTGCTTGATTGATCACAAAGCCGGTCTGGATTGAAAGTCAATGAAAATCCGCTGCATCGATGACCCAGACTGAGTTTGGAGCCCCAATAAGAAAAGGAAACCTTTGTAAAATTAAGAAGTTTATATACGTTCTGTTCAGTACAGTATTTAACTAGAGTTTATCACCCTTGCACGCGGACAACTATAATTCCAACACACGTCCTTCTACAGGATGTAACACTAAGTTGGTTGGCTTGACATCAGGATGACATCGGACTTTCTTCTAAGGCAGGCAGTCACGTGACAACACGTCACTTGTGTGAACTCGCTCCGTACCCGTCCAACACTACGGTACACAACTGTACTGTCTTCACGCTACTGACTCATCTGCTTATATTGATTCACGGGGTGGTTGTGACGCACTTAATATTTTCGAATGACCAATAAGGGATCCTCCTTTTGGTCACCTGATCAAACTCGTCTCCTACTTTTCTGTGTGAGTTCTTCCCGCTATTGCTCGAAGAGCGTGAAACGTTCCTCCGACTTCCCCGAAATCCACCGGGGCGCTTTTTTATTGGTCATCTGATAAACCTCGTCTTTTTGTCTCCTATGTAAGTACCTCTCGTCACCACCCGAGGGGCGTGCTTCAACCCGACGGTCAAATTTTGATTATCGTTCTTTTCGTTTTTCCGTTTTTAAGTGTCTTTCTTCCACTTCTGTTTGTACCATATACGGGGTTCGCTGCATCCTTCAAAGGTTCTTTTTTTTTCTAATATATATAATGTTTAGGTGTGTTTATATATCCAAATGAATAAGGAACGAAGAAAATATTAACAACGTTCAAAACATTAATTTAAAACTGCTCAATATAAAAATAGAGCTATGAATATTTATTATCTAAACTTATTTATAAATGGAACTTTGTCTTTGTGTACGTGCGTCTGTTACCTATAGACTCCGAAACGGCTGAACCGATTTTCTTTAAAATTTACACAAGCGTCTATAAGCGTCTGCGAGTGTTCTTAGCTAGGTTTTGTGTCGAGGTACCCCCGATAAATATCGAAAATCGATTATCGAAAAAATCGGGTTATAGAAGGAGTGGTCCGATTAAAAAAAAAATTGATACACTCATAGACAAAGACATAAGAAACGATATTCAGAAGTTTCAATGTTGTAATTCTTACAATAGTGCAGAAAATTGGATATCGATACCAGAAAATCAAAATTTGACTTACATCCATTCATTTTCCTTTCAGTCTACGGTTTCGCTTTAACTGGAAACAACTATTGCTTTTTAGTCTTTCGTGCCAACGCCCAAAGAGTCTGAGCTCCAGGATCATGGATTAGTTTTAAAGCTTTCATTACACCCGAGCAACGCCGAGCTATACTGCTAGTAAATTATAGTTTAGAACATGTTCAAATTATCATGTACACTTTGTAGTAGATGATCATTTGTACATATTTTAAACTATAATTTATAATATATATATATATATATATATATATATATATATATATATATATATATATAGGATTTGCATTACCCCTTACGGTTTCTACCTTTGACTTTTTCCCCCCTCATGCAACATGTTCGTGTACTTATGGAGTTCGCAGCACCCTTTACGGTTTGCGTGTTTGTCTTATGATTTTGTTCTAGGCCATTACCATTCTTCTCTCCACAATAGGAGGTTTTGGTGTTTTCTCAATACGCGTCGGCTTTACTTCTTCTGTTGTTGAACCCAATTTAATTTCTTCTTCGTCTTTGCTCGACTTGACTGAATACAAATGACCAGACGGCCGTTGCATACCCTTCCGAGCCGTTGCACACTCGCCGAAATGTCACTGACATGTTCCTTTTCTCTTTAAGATTTCAATATTGCTACTACTATTGCAGCAATAATTACCAAAGTACCTACCAATGCTGACCTGCTTACTATTTATTATCTTCCCATACCATACTTCCTTTTCCCAATACATTTAATTTATCTTCTGTTTTAGACTAATTTTCTCTATAGGTTTCAGTAATTCTGGCATCTTTTCGAGCATAACTTCAGGAAACCTCCCCAGTACCGATTCCCACAATTCTATACAATGTCCTAAACGTTTGTTAGTTATCCCCACAATTGAATCTTTCTCTTCATATTTTTCATCGGTCTGGTAATGTGGGGGTAGGGAGATGGACATTCCAAACGCTGAACACACCATGGGCAGTTTTATCAAGGACAATGGAAATTCTACTCTCAGTATCCCTGTGGGCTCTCAGCCACATACTTTGGACAGATCAATTGGCTCTAGTATGGCCACTGCCCATACAACATCAAATATACGTGTTTGTTAATACCTCCTTTTGGCAAGTTTTCTTAATCCCCTCTCTATCGCTTTTGAATAACTCCAGTACACATAATCTCTAATTACCCGTCACATTTAAAGAACTTAATGAAGTAAACGTTCCTAAAGCATTATCCCTACATTTCCTTGCTTCTTCTATCGTTAATATAAATTTTATCCTAGCTGAATTCAACGCTACATACTCCGTCTATATTTGGTATTTCGTAACGAGTAGGGAATAGGTAAATTTATGATTCAATAGAAATAAAAAAATAATTTTCTTTGTCCAACAGTGAAATGGACATTTAATGCCAGCAATTTCCCTTTTTCTAACAAGGTAACACAACTTAGGGCATTATAGCATTTCCATAGTTCCTCAGTGGGGTCTACCGGCAACCTCAAATGGTGAGTCAGTTTGTACCTTCACCGTTCGGGTCTGCCCTAACTCCTTCCCTGATGTGGTTACATCATCACTAATGGCCCTCAAAACATCTTCCAATCTAGCCCTAAACTTAATAGGGTCTACTACATCTTTGTCCTTTATGTCTTCCATTGTCCTTGTTGTTCTCTTTTCTACTTCATCAAGCTTTACTCGCTGTATGGCTCTCAACGGTAGGGCCCTTCCTACCTTCTCTCCTTTATTTATTTTGATTGTCTTCAGTGCTTGACTGGATAACACAATAGGCACAACTTCTGCCTCCTTGAACACTGTTTCTCATCGGGCCACTTCACTTTCTCTAGCTCCGCCCCCCCCCCTCTATTGGGATCAACTGAAAAACGTCTTTCTTTACCTTTCCCTTCCTTACTAGCCCACCCCTGCAGTTTTAGGAGGCAGCATTATATTCTCCTCAACCACCACTGCTACTGATTCATCCGGGGCATTTCACAATGGCGTCTCTACACTATCCACTATTAACACGTAGGGGTTGAACCTTAATTGGGATATATGGCGATATAGCCAATCGTCTTATAAAACTACTTCTCCACAGAGGTCAGGGATGACACAGAAATTATGGACACCCCTGGTTCATTCCATCCTCACTGTGAGTTCTACTATTCCATCCATACTCATCGGTTTGCCATCTAGAGTAATCTCTAGGTCAGGCTTTCCCATTCTTCTCTGATTTCTTAGGGGCCTATTTCTTTTCTCCTAAGAAAACCGACGCACCCATATTTATCAGGGCTCTTACTGCTGATCCCCACCTTGTTGATCCAAGAGGGGAACTCACCCGTGAAGAAATTATTTTTTCACGGGTGAGTCCCCCTCTTGGATCAACAAGAAGAACACCTTAGCCGTTCTCATCTGGGGTTACGGCACACTGCCTACCCAAACATGGATGCCGGCAGCAATAATTTCTCGTCACTATACGAAGACTACGATCGTTTTTTTCCACGTCGTGGTGCCCCTGACTGGTTTTCGGGGAGTTTCCTCTGCCTATTCCTATATGTACAGCTTTTCTTCGTTTGCCCTGGTTTCACGCAAATGTAACACCTTCTCGAACAGTTTACGGCAAAATAGCCAATCTTACTACATGCTCAACACATCACTCTTTTCTTTCTTACGTGGATCACCCTTCGTTTTTATTTCCGAAGTGGTTCTCTGGCGTTTCCCTGGTTCTGTTTTCCAGGGGTGAGTTTTCTAACAGAAGTCTGTACGGGGGCTTTTTCGGAGCCCACACCACTTCGTCTCATGTCCTCGATGACTGTACCTGGTGGAACTGGGAATATAAAATCTTTTGGTCCACTGCCCTGTGACCCTCATAGTCCTATCCGACCGGTTCCCTTCTACCAGGAACTCCTTCCCATTCCTCCAGTTCTTCCTCCTGATGTTAAAGAAATGCGGTTATTTTTTTTCTCATGTTTAAGAGGCCAGTGGAGTTACGTTACCAAAAGATTGTTGTTTGTGGTAAACTTAATATTTTTTGACGGTCAAACAGAATTATAGTTACAGGAGTCAAGTTGCCGCCTTGCATCAAGGTAAACTTTTTTTCTTTTTTTTTTTAATTGTCTATAATGTTTTTGTACGTTGTCTAGGATTCTTTGTTGGTCACGTGATTTCTAGGTGTCTAGCGATTTCTTAAGTTAAAATGTTCTTGACTATGGTCGAAAAAAAAACCATAACCTTTAACGCAGAAAAAAAAGTAAGGAGAACCCAGATGAGAGCAGCAACAGGCTGGTAAGGGTTGCAAAAAGAAATCCTCCTATTGTGAAACGCTCTAACTAGGTCTAGTAACAGAAGAAAGAAATATTTCAGTAATATTTTTCAGTACGACAATTAACCAGTCATATATGGCCGGGAATTCCCACTATAAAATGACCATGTGTCACATCCGGCCTGCGTGGGAAGGCTAGTAAATACAGTCGGCCGGAAGAAAAGTCACCCAAAGAGTACGGAGGACGATTTTTATAAGGAGGCTAGCGTTTCCCACAATTCTCCTTACCGAGACCATAAATATCAATAGGTCACTTGCTTCCGCTTTAGCTGGGCACAATTCCCCCGAGGCTGAAGCAACACTTCCGTAAGTAACCCATCTCTCTTCCTTCTTCCTTTTCTTCACACTATCCACTGAACGGTTTCATGTAGGATACATCAACGTGGTGAAATGGTTAGCAACTCATATTTTCGGCCTTGTGCCACATCTAAGCTGCATTTAAAAAACCAGCAATCGTCTCGTGTATGATTAATTATTAAACCAGATGGATATTTGTATTTCGATCGGCAGTCTCGCAAAACATCTTCCAAAATTATCACAGGTTTCAAGTTCCGTTCCTCCGATTGGTTGAAAATAATCCCGAGATTAGACACTCTTTATTGTTTTTGCTTTATTCCTTCGTTACCATAAACCAGATACAGCGTCACCATAATCAAACTCAGAGCTTATTTAAAAAAAAAAAAAGAAAAATGTTTCATCCAGCTGTGGGATTCACGTGTATTTCTACACAGTTCACCCACATTCCGTACACACACATGTACATACATACTCTTTTTACTTCTGTCTCACGTGTTTCTTCATTCACGAAACACGCGGCTTCCACGTGATGTTCCTTTGCTTTACCGCGTTTTCGCGGGGCTTATAAAAAGCGGGGACACACGCGTTAGCAGCAGTTCAAGTTCCAGCAAAGCAGTTTGCTCAGCTGCCCATGCTATCGCGGGGTCATGTTTCTCACACACCCGCACTAATTGTAGGACGCAATTAGCTACTATTTATTTCCTAAACATACATGTGCACAATCACTCACATCTTCCAATTGGAACTTTCTTCAATTCAACAGTATGTGCATTACATTCTTTCCTTCTTTCAGGGACTTTATTCAATTATTGACTTTACTTCATGATTCTTAACGTTAAAAGGGAAACAACTTTTCTTTCGCTATTTGCATTTTTTTTTTTTTATAAGCGTTTCACCCCGAGCAAGGCATGTCACTGCCACTACTGTGCAGGGGGCTACGTAGAGTGGAGAAAGGCTGGTTAAATATAGGAAATAACAGAGGGTGGGTGATAGGCGGGTGAGGATACCGAGAATGAGGGTTGGGTAGATGAGAGTGTTGTGAGAATAGTTGGGAGTTAGTGTGATAGGAGGTGTCTATTGACCCTACATTTAAACACCTGGAGATTGTAACTGTCGGGAAAGCAGACTTGTGGAAGGGAGTTCCACAGGCGGGAAACGCGAGAAAAGAAGCAGTTGGAGTAGAATTTACGGTTACATCTTATTTGTTTAACTGTATGCTTAATTTCAACTGTGTAAACTTATTGTTAATACAATTCATTGTTGTTTTTAATTCAAGTGTCATTGTTGTCTTATTTCCAACTTCAATTACACAAGAGGTTTGCAGAGTCCGGGACTCCGCAACACAACCTTTTCATTGGCTGGAAATGTCTTCGCTCTTGAGGTTGGGATGAGACAGAGGATTGTTACTTTTTGTTTCGTGCTTGTTTTTTTTTATTTTCTTTTTAGTGTTTTCATATTGTCTTTCCATTATAAACAACCGTAATCATTTGCATTAGATAATGCTAGGTACCTACCAAAAAAAAAAAAAATCACTGCTCATTTTCGATACCTTAATTTAATTTTTAAAAATAAAAATGTTTTCTTGAAGCTTTAATTTTAGCTTTAACTGAAAGCCAAGAGATCAAATTTACTAATTACAGTAAGCAAAATACCCTGGTTTAGTTCAAACCGAAATTATATTGCTCGGAATCACACATTTAACTGCTGAAAAAAATTGTTTTTAAATTTACCGCCATCATTGAGTAATCAACACATTGTGTAAACAGTTGCTAAATTTCTGTTTTAAAAATCTTGCACAAAAAAATATACCTCCTTGACACGTTATTTAAGTTGATTTTTATAATTGAAACTTACCTTTATCTGATTTCAAACAATTATTAACTGCTTACTGTCGGGAAATTTACGAAAGAAATCACTCTTTACTGACGGCAGACCTCTTGTCAGCGCTTATCTAAGCGATAAATTATGTGTTGACAAGTAGCAGGTGTGAATGACGTTTGGATGGCGACCGAAAGTGACCAAAAATTCATGTAGCTTAACAAGTAACATTTGGAAATTTAATTTTTTTTTGTTGTTTTTTAACTAAATAGTAAAATTAAAAATTTAACATAATATTTTCAGCAAGTATAATATTTTATAGAATTTTAGTTTAGATTTATAGCCAGACTGTGCTTTCTGGATAAATAGAAATAAAATGTGCTTTCTGAATAAATAAAAATTTAAATTTCTTTTAAAAGAAAGAATTAAATTAAAATAACCGAACTAAGTTATATTATGTTATTAATATTTTTCTGAAATATTAAATATTTTTATGTTTAGATATTACATATTTATCTTAAATTATTAATATGCTTTCTGAAAAATTAAATTTCTTTTAGAATAATTTTAATTTAATAAAAAAAGAATGAAATTAGAATCAAAGTGTGGTTTGTGTAGTTTTCGATGTAAGGGGAATTCATCCAAACACTTGTTAACTTCTAAAAACAATACGACCTCTACGGAAACTTGTTATGACCCCTATGGAACACCGTACTTAATAAAAATTTCCAAAATTTAATTTTTTAAAATTATTTTAAAAGTAAAATTGGTGAATAATTTTTATTAAACTTTTCAATTTTCGATAGGCAATGTGATAATCAATTCTTAAGAAGAAATTCAACAACGTTTTTATAACAGGTTTTTAAAATATTTTTAACACTTTTATGAATTATTATAATATAAAAAAATATAAACAATTCTTTCAAAATTGTATTAGTAAACGAAAAATTTTTTTTCTTCAGACTATAATGTCCTTAATTATTATTATTTATTCCAGCAATTAAAAGCTTATCAAATTAAATTATATCGGAGTTTTATTGCATTTTTATCTTACTCTTCGGAACAGATTTTCGGCCAGGTTGTTCACTTTAGAATAAAAAACATAGATGATTTATATGCCCCAATGAGTCCTGCATTTAACTAATAAAAAATCTTTTTTACAGCTAATTAAAATTTATTAAAATTTCATAGATTTACGTAGAGGGGGGGGGTAACAGAGTTAAAAAAAATATTTTCATCAAGAAATTTAAAAAAAAAATTTCAAAAATAATTTCATTCATTTGTGAATGAGTACTGAAAGTTTCATTCAAATCTGACTATTATTTGATTTTTGCGAGAATTTTCAAATTAATGTGTTTGTTACCGGGAAAAAAGTGGGTTGTGTCATCATTACCACGTAACCTATTGTATTAAAGGCGTAATTTTTTTTAGCCGCTAACTCAAATAAAACAACATTTTCTATCAAAATTTCGAAAATGTTAGCAGGGATTCGAAAATTTTTAAAAATAATTAAAAACTGCTTTGATCTTTCCTCTTAAGAAAAATATAAATATTTTGATGGAAAAAGTTTGCTTTATTAAGTTTATGAACTTTTTCATTCATACTATGCTGTTTCATGCTGTTTTTTAACGATTTTTTGGAGGTACCTAGATAATGCTAATTCGACAAGTAAAACCCCAATAGTTTGTCTATTAAAAATATAATGGGACAGAAGGACAGTTCATTTTTTTTTTTTTAATATTTCATGATATCCGGTCCTTCCCGGGGGTCGAAGTACTAAATTTTGTGACTACTTTATTTATTTAATTAACTTCTTGGTTGGGACTAGAATTTTTCAACACCACCTCGTAAAATAGAAAAAAAATTACTCACATTTACAAAATGGTTAGTGGAATCGTAAAAAGAAAAAAAAAATCACACACTCGCAATAAGAATTTGAACTGAGACTTACAGAATCACTGCTTTCAACCATTATCTTTTTTTTTTTTTTTTTTAATCATATCACCCCGAGCAAGGCTGTAACGCCACTGATGTGCAGGGGGCTACATAGGAGTGGAAAGATTGGAAAAGAGAAAACCGAAAACCGCATCCTAAACAGGAAACAAGGGACGAGCCCCCTCACCCTCCCAACAGACATGGGTGGAGTGTGAACTGGGCGACAGTTTAGTCCATTTACTCCAATTGAAAAAAGGAAAGAAAAAAGTGAGAAGATTGGAAAAGAGAAAACCGGAAACAGCATCCTAAACAGGAAACAAGGGATGAGCCTCTTCACCTGTTCAATAGATGTGGGTGGAGTGTGAACCGGGCGATAGTTTAGTCTATCTACTCCAATAAAGTCTTTCGATTCACGTGAGGTGCTATGATTTCCTGGCCCAAATTTTTTTTTTCTATTTCAGCTCATTTATTTTTCGACGACGCTTTCGCTATTAACGACGACAATGAAGTGGAACCAAATTCATTTGTGATTGATTTTGTGGAATGTATCGATGAAGCGCTCAGGTATTTACATCGTTAGCTTTTCAGATTTTCACCGACCCGCCGACCCGAGGTCAAGTAGCCTAATGAATGTCAAAGGCAGAGGCCTGACTTTTAAAGATGGAGACTTAGATCTGTTATTTTAGTGGAAATATTTAGTTTACAACGCAACATAAATGGGAACAGGAAGATTGTATTGAGTTATCCAATCCTCATAATGACTGGGTTCAAAATAGAAAACAAATATTAGTAGCATCTGTTAGGGTCCTAACTATGAGCAAATAGGAACCCCCCCCCCAATCTAAAACAAAGCATTATGAAAGTATAAAAATACATTTTTATAGTAAAAATAGCAGCAATACCATTTTTATATAAAAGAAATTTATCAACAATACATTTTATCAGTAAATTTTCGTTGTAAATCCTGACGCTTTTCCCCTTCAAATTTATCCAAAATAGCATTATCTCTGTGCAAATGTATATGCTGAACTCAAATCAACTGTTAGTTATTGAAGAAACTTACCTATTTTTTTAAAAATCTAAATGTCCATAAAAAAACGAACTATATCTTGCACTTTTTCTCTCCCGTAACTCCCACGAAGTCATGTAATTAACTGCAGAATGACGGACCGCGCATTTAAACAAATTTTGGCAGATTTTTCTTCATTTACTGATACTTCCGACAATGTACTTCCGGAAATTAAAGTAATGCGCTATTGTATTTCTCCGCTTGTTACTCTCATAAAAGGAAGTACATCGCCAGAAGTTTCAGTAAAGGAAGAAAATTGGTCAAAATTCGACAAAAAATTCTGCCTACGTAGAACGTCATTCTGCAGTTAATTACATGACTTCACGAGAGTTACGGGAGAGAAAAAGTGCGAGATATAGTTCGTTTTTTTTATGGACTTTCAAAGCAAAAAAGGTAAATTTCTTCAATAACTAATTGTTGATTTGAATTTAGTATATACATTTGCACAGAAATAATGCTATTTTGGATAAATTTGAAGGGGGAAAAGCCGTCGGCACCTAAAACGAACATTTACCATTTTATCTATAGTAGAAGGCATACGATTTCGTTTAAAATACAGAGATTTCGTCATTAAATAATTCGTAGACATTTACATACCGCTAAACAAAATCAACCAAACTCCTGGTCTTGAAGTTGGCACTGGTTTCTCATGTTATGATAACCATTGCAAAAGGTGTAGCTCACATAATGGTAAGACAGCCAGATGAAGGCACCATTGCCACTAATGTAGCCACTAAATCGTTGAAACAAAAACAAAAAAAACGGCATAGTATGAAGGAAAAAAAAATCCAAACTTAATAAAAATGAGCCATTCCATTTAAAATATTGATGTTATCATTAAGATAAAAGATCAATATATTTTTAACTATTTTTTAAATTATTTAATCCTTTCTAACATGTTCAAAATTTTGGCAAAAATTTTTTTTTGATTTTCGTTAGCGGGTAACCACATCATTACAAGAGTTTACAATAGATAATCACGGAAAGTGGAAAGTTCCGGAGATTTACGAAATGGATTAACAACCGACATAGTTTAATTTATTTCTCTGAACATTATTTTTAATAGATACTTGTATTTGAATAGATACTTTGTTTTTAATTAAACAGTGTTTGTGTGTATATATATATATATATATATATCGGGCTGAATATTTTTGAAAAATTTTATTAAGAAAAATATCTCATTTAAAAACAGCGTGAATATTTTTGAAAAATGTTGTTAGGAAAATGTAATTCGGCAGGATTCGAAACTGCGACACCTACATTGGGGAAGCAGGTTCGAATCCTGCCGAATGAGATATTTTTTAAGAAAATTTCTCAAAAATATTCAGCCCGATATATATAAATATAGTCATCCGCAGCCAGATCTGTTTCGCTGTATCACAGCTCATCAGTACGGTTAGACATCCGATTGCTTTTTACCCAGGATATATATATATATATATATATATATATATATATATATATATATATATATATGACACTGTTTAATTAAAAACAAAGTATCGACTCAAATATGAGTATCTTTAACAATAATGTTCAAGTAATATATTCTCAATATAATGTGTTTCCCTGTCAGTTAAGTGTCATACGTGAAACACGCTTTGGGCGATCATGTGTCTAAAGAGACATGACTGACTGGACAGAAGATTATCCCGCAAGTAGGTTGCCGTTGCTTTCTGCGGTAGACTGGTTGCCAGATAGAACCCAATCTGTCCTATTATTTAACTCATAACTGGAGGGAACGAGATGGATTAATACCTTTCCCAAGGGTATTTGTGCGTAAGTGAATGCCATGAATTCAACTGGAATTCGAACTCGTTCCGAGTCGATATCCACTGCACCAGAACGCACATCTAGGTGTCAGTGAGCGTAATTTAGTGAATATGGATATCAATCGCAACGGCTAATCATACACTGGATTTTTAAGATCAGAAGTGGGATAGTAACTGCATGACAGGCCGCGGACATTGATCCTTTGTTCTAAGAGAATGAAATGCAGAATAAAATACAAAAATTGCTTTAATTTGTTTTTTATTTTAAAATATCCTTTCATATTTCCTATAAGTTTTTTTTCCAATGATTTTACTTAAATGACTGAAATAGTCGAATGCTTTGTTACATGTAACACAACAGAACTGTACAGATAAAAATCTTGCATTACCTATGCAGAAAATATAACCAATGCAATTGCAAAATTATCTGCATATTTCCCACCCTTCCACGTTTTATCACCGTACGGTTAAATTATCAGATTTAGGCGTTTACTTTGGTCATTTATTTTTCTAGTTGCATCCATGAAAGAAAAATGATGCTTGGACCACCGTGTAAATCTCCGACACCTTATGGAGGAAAATTGATATGGAAACTCCCGGGAGGCACCAGACTGATTCTTCATATGAAAGACAGTTGCAAAATACGACACAAAAAAAGATGGTCACAGGTAGAATTTGAAGTCGTTTCTCTTTTCTTTTTCCAACATTAGACGCAAATTGTAAATAAGCTTTAAAAAATTTTCACATTATTACGTGGTTAATTTGTAATGTAGATATTTGCTCAGTTCAGTTTAAGCAAAAAGATTATATTACGCCAATCTCTTAATCCCAATCTAGAAAATCGGTGTTTAGGTCTTATGGGTGATTAAAACCCCTTTCCCCGTTAATATGCCTCCATTACTCTATCGCTATTTTCATGGCAAACGTTCAGAAGAGTTACATTCCCCAGTTCCACCCAAACTAACCTTCACAACTAGGACCCACCTTTCCACATCCAAGGAGTCGATTCATCCTCATTCCCTTCCAATTTCATTTATGAGAAGATTTCCACTGAGAGAACTTTTCCCCCAGAATAATTGCAATGTGGAACGAACTTCGGATTACTATAATCTTAACCCCTTCAAGTCGACGGTCAACCGTTATCTGTCCTACATATCCTCATAAAAGGCACATCTTGAGCTCTCGTTGTGGACCCTTACAACAGCTACATTTAGTAAACCTCTACATCGAGGGGTTCATGGTCCTTATATTGGGTAATCTATAATAATAAAAAGAAAAGAAATTCTCGTTTTTACCTGGGTTTGAATCTCGTTAGTGGGGAAGCCTGTAAATAAGAAAACTTGTCATAAATGACATTATGGATTGTTTATAAATATAGACAACCTGGACTTAGCAATCATGCAATGTTGGTTCCTGTTTGGTTTCACCATCAATGATATGTTCAGAGGAAGATCCGATTGAAGCAGGAAGCTGTCGCCATGCAGTATCGATTCTTGTTTTTCACTGATTTTCTATATCTCGTGTGTGTTTGTAACAAAAGGAAAACGACGCATTTCGTCCCCTGAGGGAATTTATCAAAGCCCTCGGAGGACGAAACGATAAGTGTCTCTTTTAATATTGTTCTTTAACAGATATGCTATATCTTAAAATCTTCACACGCACACACACATACATATATATATAGTGTGTGTGTATGTATGCATGACTGTTGTATGAATTTGGTTTTTGAAAAGCGGCTGGGACCGCGAAATACCGTATTACCAATTGATTTGTAAAAATTTCTAACTTTTGTTTCCTGATTATAATACTCTGTCAAATTTAGCAATCAAATTTAACATTGAGTTCTCTTTGGAGTCTCTCTATTGGAATTTACCTTACCAAATTTCAAGGATTCTACTTTTATATATATATATATATATATATATATATATATATATTTCATTGAATGTGATGGGCAATTTTTTTTTTTTTTTTTTTTTTTTTTCAAAGTTTTTCTAATGTTCTTACTGTTAAACAGCTACGGATTGTTTCTACGTTTTCTTAGTCCCCATAAAAGGATAAATGTTTTAGAAAAACTGGGAGGGGAAAAAACACATACTTCCCTTGTCCATCACATTCATCGTGGATTAAAGCGTTGGTTAGTGAATTTTTGAGTTCAATCCCTGGGTCGGCCAGTTTGTATTTGGACTCAGTCGAAACAAAGTCAGCAATAACTGAGCAGTATTAAAAATAAAAAACGAGACATGGGCGTTGGAATGAGAATAGTCCTCACTCGTAGATTAAATAAAGCGTTCAGTTCGAACTTCCGCGTAGGTTACCCAGATCAATATATATACGATGAAGGCCCGGGGAGTCGGCACAACAGTCAAAACGTTATAACAACAAAGATGAGGACAATAGTCCGCATATAGTGTATTTTGTATTGCCCTTTTCAGGTCATGTATATGTACTACCTTCTGGGTTATAAAATCATGGCACAAAAGAGGCAAGTGTCTGTCAGCAATTGCTCCCAGGGAAAGACTGACGGAATAGTTCGACTGACCCGCTCTCAATTACGTCATCGGAGAAAAGCGGCCCATTTCAGCAGAAGTGTTATTTTTAATTACATCGATGAAGAAGTTCACACCGAAGTAAGTCACTTTCATTCATTGTTTTTATTATTATTCTCTATTTTTCATCGTATTATTATGGATGTTATCATCATCGTTCTTCGTATTATTATTATTATTATTAGTAGTAGTAGTAGTAACTACTTTAACCCTTCAGGTAGCCATGACTCGTCTTAGTTTTTATCATTATATTTTCAAGCGAATTGCCTTCGAAACGTATGAATCCATCTTTCCTGTACACTCTACTATAGGTTGAATAGGTAGACTGAGTTTACTTGCCTTGGTTGGCAACCAGTCTAGAATAACAACTCTTAATTTGAAACCAGTTGTGTGTAGTATGGCAACCCCACCACATAAAATCACAGCAGGTTATATAGTGTGTCTGTGAACAAAACATGGTGAATCTGTGGCCCCTATTATTCACAGTGGAGTTCAATGACTCATCGCAAACAGTTGGCCGACTAGATCGTAAGCTAGCAAAAACAGTTAAGTTTTTATTTTGATTACTGTGTTATTTCATATGTTGATTTTTTTTTTTGTGGGCAGGAGGGGAAAACTAAAATCAATTTTTTATTGTATTCTGACCAATCACCAGTTAACTTCATGCGGCCTATCATCAGGCACCAAGAATGTTAATAGAAAAAAAAATATGATGTATAACTAGATTCTCTGCATGAGCATGATATGTAGAATCTGGTGGCAGCCAACATTGTCAGTCAAACATTCAATCAAACAAGTCTTAGGAAGAATTTCACATTCAAGCTAACTGGAAGTGTTAAAAAAAATATGAAAAAAAATAAAAAATTCGATTGGGAGTGTCTGCAGTAATCAGATTTTTTTTTCTTTCTTTTTTTCAGTTACTTTCTCGAAGCATCAGCTTACCTGTCATTTTTTTGTTTCTCTTTCCACTATATTTTAAAACCTTATTTGACTCTGATCGACAAAAGATAGTGCATTTGAACTTAGGGGTTGCCTTATCTTATTTGTGTGTGTGTGTGTGTTAATTTACATCGAATATTAAAATCCTGATAAAGTTTCAAAATTTGATACATTGGAAATGTCGCATGAAAAGAGAGATTTAATAAAATAGATGATGCATTTTGCCAATTTATGGCTTCGTCCGATCCATAACGAAAAAGATAAAAGCATGTATATGCGTATTCGTGGATGTTTAAATAAAGAATGAAATTTATTGTTTTAGTTTAAACTGGTGTTTCCCATGAAAAAGAGTGACTTTCAAAAAAGTCATTAATGCATTCCATTTTTTCTTTTTTTCAATATCCAAATATTAATATATTGTAAGAATATATTAACCCTCTCGGGCCATTCGTATCATATTTGATACAGTATGAAAACAAGCCTTGAAAGAAATATTTTCCTGAAAAATTTTTTAAGAGAAATATTTTATAAATTTCAAATGAAAGCAGTACTGACTGCTCAGTCAAAGAATACCAAATGTTTCCTTATAGGGAAATACCAAATGTTTCCTTATAGGGAAATACTGTATCAAATATGATACGAATGGCCCTAGAGGGTTAAGGCTTCCACTGGGCATAAAGTGGGTGATCGGTTTTCTATTGTCATGAAGTAATAAACTGATCCCCCACTAATTACTACTTATTAATAGAATAAAATGAAAACAAGCCTTGAAAGAAATATTTTCCTGAAAATTTTTTTAAGAGAAATATTTTATAAATTTCAAATGAAAGCAGTACTGACTGCTCAGTCAAAGAATACCAAATGTTTCCTTATAGGGAAATACCAAATGTTTCCTTATAGGGAAATACTGTATCAAATATGATACGAATGGCCCTAGAGGGTTAAGGCTTCCACTGGGCATAAAGTGGGTGATCGGTTTTCTATTGTCATGAAGTAATAAACTGATCCCCCACTAATTACTACTTATTAATAGAATAAAATGAAAACAAGCCTTGAACGAAATATTTTCCTGAAAAATTTTTTAAGAGAAATATTTTATAAATTTCAAATGAAAGCAGTACTGACTGCTCAGTCAAAGAATACCAAATGTTTCCTTATAGGGAAATACCAAATGTTTTCCTTATAGGGAAATACTGTATGATACAAATGGCCCTAGAGGGTTAATGGCTTTTTCAAAAAAGTTAGCTATGTCATTATTTTCTGTTTGAGATTCATGTACCATCCATTTTAGTAGCTGTGTCCTCAAGTAATGTTTTTTTTTTTGTTTTTTTTTTGTTTTTTGTTTTTTTTTGTGATTCTGTAGTGCCAGTCCAAAGGGGGTTGATCCTTGCTGAGACCTAAAGGCTTCATTCACTGGATTGATTGATTTTGTTTTTGACAGCTTATCATCCTTTTCAAACTTATTTAAAGCCAGAATATATTTTTAGATTGTAAGAAACTTTTGGAGGTAATGAACTTATTCAAACAAGTCCTACTAATTAGCTATGGTTAAGAAGGGGAAGATGTTCCCTAAGGATATCGTGAATTTGAACTTGGCTCTTTGATTGATAATTCCAATTACACCACTCGCACAACCAACGTTACAGTACCTGGTATTCCGGAGCAATCACCACTCTTGGTAGTGACCAAGCTTGATATTGTTTAACTTTGTTGAATGCATCAGAACCAGTGTTTCAATATGATGTTGCTATAAGCCTTCATTCACTCAGTCATTTATGACCATTCATCTTGGGTTGAGATAACAGTTTAGATCTTTTTTTGCCTCTTTTTTTTTTCTTTAAAGAGTTTGGCGCTATGCATGAGATCCTCCTGAAAGTCTCAAACTGACAAAGTTACTTAAGAACTTTACTCGAGTCGTGCAGAGTAAATGATAACAAAATTGGTTCTGTTGACTGAGGTAATATAATCAAAACTCTTGCTTTACTTTTAAGATAATTTTCATTTTTGCTTCTCTTTGACAGGCTGAGAATACATTTCTACTGACTTTGGATGGAGATGTTGATTTCCAGCCCGATGCTGTGAGGTTATTGGTTGACAGACTCAAGAAAAACAAGAAGGTTGGAGCAGCGTGTGGTAGAATTCATCCAACAGGTTCTGGTAAATAAAATTCTATTTTTCTTGTTGCGTGTTAGCAAAAAAAATTATCTACCTGGAATAAGTGTACAGTATCTAACTTAATTCTAGCCATTCTGAAGTGGATTCAGTTGAGCTTTCTGTCTGAAAACTACATTAGAGACTGAGGAAAAAAAATAAGTAGGAAGTAAGAAAACTTCTGAGAAATGAAAAGAAAACCAGGTGAAAGGAAAAAATATAGAGAAGAGAAAAAGAGGTGGTAAAAGAAAGGCTTGTTAGTTGAGTATAAAAAAGCAGGGACTAAAATATTGAAAGACAGGAAAATGTATCAGAATGGCAATTATACTGTTGAAACTGCAAAACGGAACTATAAATTTTGTTCTATTAGTTTCTTTTCTCATATTTCTTGCCAATAAAATTCTCTTCCAGTTGCTTATTGTGCTGTCAACTACGATCTTCAAAAATTTAAATGTAACCTCAACTCTCTCGCTTTAAATTGTGTTCTTTTTATTGTCCTTTCTCCTTGGAAATGTTTCTTTCACTCTGTCATTCAACCTTTGTAACCCCCTTCTATGTTAGTGACTGATTTCATTGCCCTTCTTGGTGTGAAATGAGATAGACATATATATTTTTATACTTGTCTCGAAAACGTTCCTTGAAAACTTTCGAAGGGAAAAATGGTTTAAAAAAAAACAAAAAAAAAAACAAAGAGCTTAGGACATGAAAGTCTGTCAAGTGTTTGGACAGAAATCAGCACAAAGCCCAAAGAAAAAAAAACGACATGAGTAACCGTCTAACAAAGCGCTCAATACAAAGGTAGAGCGAACTTAATAGACTGTAATGAGCCAGACGAACCTACCTAGGTTTCTCCTAAACGGATCATCAGGGAAAGCAGGAACCAGCTTTCCCTAATGATCCGTTTACGCTCACGAGGAGAGAATACGTCTTCAATTTCGTCCTCAACTGTATTGTCGATATATGGACAACACTTTTTTTTTATTTAATAATGAAGTTGAGCCTGATCAGTTTCTCTCTTTTCTTAATAATATTCACTCAGCTCTGAGGTTTACGGTTGAGAAAGAATCGAATTCTCAACTAGCCATTTTGGATGTCCTAGTACATCGGACACTTACAACTTTTCTTAACTCAGTTTATAGGAAACCAACATTTGCAGGGTTATGTGTGTTGGGATTCCTTTTGTCCACAAAAACATAAACATTATTAGAACCCTAGTTCATAGGGCATTAATGATATGTTTGGAGTCTTTCCTGGATGATGAAATTAATTTTGTAAAGGAAACCTTATGTGGTTTAGAGTATCCCCTGCTACTGTTCATTCGGTGATCTATAACAAGATTTTGGAATTCAGAAAGGTCAAACTTTGTACAGTTAAAAAGTGCCGTGTTTATCTTAGATTTCCCTGGATAGGATCCGAGTGTGAAAGCATAACTAGACAGATTTCATCCAATGTCCGTCATTGTTTTTTCTCAGCTGAGGTACATATAGTTTTTCAAACCCAACCTATGTTATGTTCTGGGTGCAAGAATGCTCTCCCTCCCCATCAAATTAATTATATTATAAATAGAATTGTAGTTGCGATGCTGACTAAATAGGGAGAACTACTCAGCATCTGGACATGAGAATTAAGCAACATGTTCTCATTAATGTGCTCCTGAACTCTCCTCTGTTCTCTCTAAACTCTATAACTTCTGCCTTTCTGCTTCCTGCTTGCTGGAAATCCTCCTCCATGGTTCCTATTTATAAAAATATTGGAGAACCCTCTGACTCCGCTAACTATCGCCCTATCAGCCTCCTACCGATTTTTGGCAAAGTGTTCGAAGCCATCATCAACGCCGAGGTGGTACATCTCACAGCCCATAGACTCTTCTCTGACAAACAGTATGGCTTCTGCTTCACCAGGTCTACCGCTGATATGCTCACGACCATCACTGAGTATATACAGTAGGCCCTTGGCAAAAACGGCAAAGCTCAAACTGTGGCCCTTGACATCTCCAAAGCGTTTGACAGAGTCTGGCATGCTGGCCTTCTATGCAAGCTGCAGGGCTATGGTATAACTGGACAATTGTTTAACCTAATCCGGTCCTTCCTTTCAAACCATACAATGAGGGTGGTATTGAACGAACAAGCTTCCATCACCCGAATGTGGGTGTCCCTCAAGGCTCTATTCTAGGTCCTACACTTTTCTTTATCTATATTAACGATCTCCTGATGTAATAAAATCCCAAGATTAGGAATCACCCCTTACCTTGGAATGAACTTGTCCCAAATACTTACAGTTCCGCCATTTGCGAGCCCTATTAAATAATAGAAAGTGTACTGCTGATTTTAGTGCCGATTGATTCACTGTTTTGTCTTGGTCACACTCTCAAGGTGCTGGAAGCTCAATATATCAGGTCCAGCAAACCTTCTCTTTGTAAACTGAGTGAATGTTTGTTGGGGTTTGCTATTATTAGTCTCTAGCTCTTTGGATTCATTTTTTTCCTTTCTTCATCACACATTTCTTTATTTTAATTTAAGTTCAAATCTCCTGTAGAGGCCTGAAGAGCAGGAGCGAAACCGGTTATGTTTTATAATGTTGTGTAACTATATATATATATATAGAGAGAGAGAGAGAGAGAGAGTATATGTGTGCAAGTGAATACAACAAACCCAATTGGAAAAGGAGCTTGGTTTTCCAATTCTTATCATTATCCATTACCCCACCTGTACATCCAAGGTTACAGTACCTGGTATTTTCAAGTGATCACCTCTTTTGGCACTGACCAGACACAACATCAGTTAACTTCAATGAACATAGTCAAAATTCTTGTTTTTACTTTTAAGATAATTTTTTTAATGATGTTATGCTTCTTTTTGATTGGTTGATTTTTACATCTTGACTCCTCCTATCAAAAAGAACAAATTGATTGGTTGATTTTTACATCTTGACTCCTCCTATCAAAAAGAACAAATTGATTGGTTGATTTTTGCATCTTGACTCAGCCTATCAATTGCAAAACTGTTGTGTGCCATCCTCTATCTGCCATCAGATGTTTACGCTTTTGATCAACCAATCAATTCATTCTTTTTGATGGACTGAGTTGCAATGTAAAAATCAACTCAATCAAGTGAAAGAGGTTAAAGTTATAGAAGCAGTAGCACAAGCTCTCTAGTGTAAAACAAAATGCAAGCTCATTAGCATTACTTGATATCTGCGGAAATTCCCAGTATGTTAAAATGCTTTATTTTTGGAAAGATAAGATCTCCTAATTAATAAAGCATTCAAAGTCTGTTGGTTTTATTATTTCAACTGCTTCAATAGGATTTGTTTGTTTTTTGTCAGGTCCGATGCTGTGGTATCAGCAATTCGAGTATGCTATCGGCCATTGGCTACAAAAAGCAACCGAACACGTTTTTGGGTGTGTGTTGTGTGCTCCGGGCTGTTTCAGCTTATTTCGTGGATCTGCTTTGATGGACGACAACGTATGTAAAATGTATACAACACGAGCTACTGAGGCAGCTCAATATGTGCAGTGTGATCAGGGTAAGTACCTGGGGTTGGGGAATTAAACATTGTACAAAACAATCTTTTGTAGGGGTGGTTGTTGCATGTTAAGTAATGATTAGAAATTAATTCATATATATATATATATATTTTTTTTTTTATAAACCTAATGTTCAGTAAACATTCTTTACCAGAGTTCATATTGCAATTTTTGATGTTAATCGATTTCTCTGTTATTTCAAAACACCTGACATTCTTGTTTTGATGCAAGGAACTATGACTCATCCCTGCAGTCTTGTCACCGAGACCTGCCGTCAATTCAAGGAGAGCCTGTCTGGGTCGTAGAAAAAGCGGGACACACCCTGGTCCGAGAACATATCCAATACAAGCAATGGATGAAATAAAAGTTACATTCTGATATCTCCCAGAGGCTCAAGATATTTCTCAGCAGGATCACTGAAAAAGGATCTGGCATGAGTTGGACAAAATCCTTCAGGCAAAAATTCAATGCAGTCAAGGTCCACCAAGTATGGAAATTAAATAGATTGAAAGATTTGAAGGTGGCACATGAGGTCCACCACCCACCTGTGAATACGGTCCTGGGTATGACGGTAAACTGCATCCGGCAACAAGGCCTCTGATTGGGAGGTTGTGAGGAGCATGGAACCACCTCTTAATTGCTGTCATTCCCAGGTCCACCCTGACCCAGAGTGGTAGCACCTGTTAGGGTTCCAGCTATGGGAAAATAGTTAACCCCCAAACTGGGGTCAAAACACCATGAAAGTATAAAAATAGACTTTTATAGAAAAATATACATTTTTAAAGAAAAACTTACCAGCAATACATTTTTGAATACAAAACTAGAAGACATCTTCCGTTTTTTAAAATTAAAAAAGATTACAAAAAAAAAAACAAAAAAAAAAACACTTTTCACCAAACTGACTAAACCAAACTTGCCATTATAACTGAACATTAAACCCTAACTTTCTGGCATTAAATAACCTACAGGGGGTTGATATGCTGTTAAACAAAACTCAAACTCAAACTACCTGTGAATACAGTTGTCAACATCAACTGTGCCTCTGAAGAGTTAGTGGTGAACCAGGGTCTCACCTTTGCAACAACCATCAGGTAGATACCATACTTAGACATCATTGCCTGTATCGAGGAAATAGCCTTGAACATCCCTCAGATGGAATGTGAGACAGACATTGGAGAAAGCCAAGCCACCCTAACCAAGCACCACGAAAAAGGAGGGGCTGGCAATCAGGACCCTACAAAGAAATGAGAGCATCATCATTCTACCACTTGACAAAGGCAATGCAACTGTAGTAATGGACAAAACTGAATACAGCAAGAAATTGGAGGACCTCATTAGAAGTGGTAGTTATAGCGAGGTAAAGAAAGAATCCACACTGAAAACGGAATGACAGCTAACGCAGATCCTAATTAAGAACAAGGATCCCTTCCAGCCTAGGACATACAGGCGGTTGTCTCAATGTTACAGCATGCTACCTCACATGTAATATTCATAAAGACAGTATTTCACTCAGGCCAATTGTTAGCAGCCTAAGCATGGTGTGCTAGCCTCTGAGTTGCTTCCTTGTTGATATAACTGACCCACTGATAGGAAAATCACATCATATATTTTAAACTCTGCCCACTCCGTGAAATATATCAAAGATGCTCCCATCCAATGCATTCAGATGGTGAGCATGGACATGGTGAATCTGTTCACCAAGATACCCATGGTGGAGACATTATTGGTAGTCAGGAAAAAGCCTGGTTTCAGACTCATTCCACTAGATAACCTGATGAAGATACTGACTTTCTGCACACAAACAACACACTTTGAACTAGGTTCAGATATATCGACAGCATGAAGGCTTAGCAATCACTGGTTAACATATACATGGAGTAATTTGAAGAGATGGCATTAGAATCAACAGGAGGTCCAAATGCTATTGGATCATGTGAAACCAATAAGATCATCAACAGAGTTCACTATAGAAAAGAAAGTGACAACAAACTGGCATTTCTGGATGTGCTAATAACTTGGACAGAGAGAGGGGTTCAAGACATCCACTGGGCAATACCTCAACTTCAACTCCCATACAATATAAAAGAAGGGATCATCTGCTGCCTGCAACATCGAGCAAAAGTCATAAGCAGCGACCCAGAGACATACGAACAGGAAATGGTTAGTATAAGCAGTACCCTACAATGTAACAGTTATCCAGGGTATATGACAACAACTCCAACAAACATGGAATGGAGGGTGTAAGATAATAACAACTCTCAGAAAACAGCCTCGGTCTGTCTACCTTAAGTGAATGGGGTTATCAGAGAAAATACAAAGAATCTGTGGTCCATATAAAATTAGGATGATCTTCAGAAGTGGTTGTACACTTTGCAAGTACCTCTCCTGAGTAAGACTGCCCAACAGAGGAGGACATGACTAAGGACTGTGTGTACGCCATTCCATTTAGTTGTGGAAAGAAATATAAGGGAGAGACAGGCCGCCCCTTATACATCGCAAAGTCGTAACATGAGAACAGATAGAAAAGTCAGATGTAGCTGACCACATATGAAGGGAGAAAGGGGATCCCTGCCTTCTATGGGATAAAGTTGAAATAATAGTGAATGTCACTGGAAACTACGTGAACTTAAGGAATCAGCATGTATGCTAGGCTAAGCCGACCAAGCATAGGGATGAATACAATATGGAAACCAGCAATCAGGATTACCAGAGAAAATCATGAGCATCAAAAATTGCAATATGAACTCTGGTGAAAAAAAAATACTGGAGAAAACCATTATTATCATCAGTGTCAAAAATTGCAATATGAGCTCTTGTAAAAAATACTAGAGAAAACCATTAACATCATTTCTTTTTATTTTATTTTTTTATTTTTATTTAGTATCTAGTTTAGGCAGTAAATTAACTGTCACATTTTATTATACAACTATTTTTTTCACAATGAAATTGATATTAACCAACTAAAACTTACAAAAGTAATTTTGAAGATATGATAAATATGTTATGTGAATTTTTGCTTGTTAAAAAAAAGCGTTTTTGTTAGAAATATACACATACTTATTTGGTAATGTAAGAATTTATTATACATTTTGAGGGTTGTTCATTATACTCTCTTCTCTAATCTACCATAACTTTATTTTATACACACACACACACATATATATATATATATATATATATATATATATATATATATACACACAGAATTGTTAACCCAATACAAGGCCCAAAAGCCACCCAAGGTTGGGTATACTGAATCAGATTATTTTATGGATGTAAGAATTGTAGAATATGAAGATATATAGTATAGATACAGGGGCCTGACAATATTTTTCAGACACTTTGAAAAAGTACTTCAAGGTGGTTACTAGTGCCAAAAACTTTTGAGATTGTAAGTACGTAGTTGAGGAGTGAAAATCCACTACTAGTGTAATCACTTTTTTTAGTTTGGCTTTGATAATTTTAGTTTTTGTGAGTTTTGCGAAAACTTGCGCAACACTATTTTTCGGACATGACAAAAAATCCTATTTTATTAAGAGCTAAGTTCATGTATATGTTGCTGTATGCAAATTTTCTGCTTGTACACTTAGCTGTTATCATTAGAATCAATTATCTGTTCTATTTTACTGACAAAACAATTAAGTTTAATGAGGTAAAATGCATTCAAAAGAAGTCGTTTGTTTGGCACGGAAGAAGCGGGATGATCGCCATGGATTTGAAGCTGTTGAAATCAACGGTCAAATACATGCTGAAGACAAACTTCGAGCGGAAAAAGAAGAGAGGACGGAAAAGATCAATTGGCAAGAGGACTGAAAGGAGAATGAAGAGGACTGTGACACAGCTTTTGACATCTGGAGAAAAAAATTACAGCAAGAAAAGTGAAGGAGAAATGTGAATTGGATGTAAACGTCCGAACAGTACAAAGAACGCTGCATAGGATTGGTTTGAAGTATGCAAAGGTTAAGAAAAAAATTACACTAACAAAGAAACACAAAGGAGCAAGACTGGAGTGTGCTAAAAGGTGGTTAACAAAGCATGTTGACTTTAAGAAGGTTATATTTACTGATGAGAAGCGTTTCAAGTTTGATGGGCCCAATGGATGGTGTACTTGGTCGAGAAGGGGTGAGCCTGCTGTACTGAACAAACGACAGATGGGAGGAGGAGGAGTTATGGTTTGGGGTATGATCTTTGCTAATGGAAATATAAGGTTGGAGTGGCTGAAAGGACAGCAGAACAGCGAAAGCTACAAACAGTTGCTGAACGAGAAAGCCCTACCAATGATAAGAAGAGAGATAGGGAATGATTTCGTTCTACAGCAAGACAATTGCAGCATCCATGTGTCAAAACTCATGAAAGAATGGATGGCTAAAGTGAATATGACTACTTTGGAATGGCCTGCAAAAAGCCCAGATCTAAATTTAATAGAAAATGTTTGGGAAATGCTTGCGCAACTTGTCTATGATGGACCTGAAATAACGAAAGAGGCTCAACTATGGGAACGGATACTAGATGCCAAAAAACAACTAATAGAAACACGTAGAGATGTTATTGTGCATATGTTTGATCATTATGAAGAGAGATTGATAAAAGTTATTGAGAAGAAAGGTGATATTACAGACTATTAACAGTTTTTCAACCATGTCCGAAAAATAATGTCGCGTGTGTTTTGTAAAAAATGATGAAAAATAAATATTTTTCCTTACTTAATCGATTTTCTTCCATTTTTATTACAGGTATTGTCTTTATATGTTTATGCTATTCTATTGAAGGAATTTCACCACTCTATGGTACTCGGAAAGTTGAATACCAAAGTGTCCGAAAAATATCGTCGGGCCCCTGTAATTAAACTTAACCTTGAAGTGGATGCTTCCTTAATCACTATTACCTTCAGACAGTAGTGATTAGGGAAGCATCATCACCAACAAGACTGGAAAGTGAGGATTAGACAGTGCTATCTCAGATATGAAAGCAATACTCAATTTTTGGTCTTGCATGACTCTTGAATTCTGACTAACTTATTAAATAATAATTCATCTCAGAATTTCAGACAATGATTGGTTTTTAAAAATTGCTTAATTTTTTATGTTTTTAGTTAACTGCAAACCATTTAGAAATTCTAAGATTTGAGTTAATTTTCTTAAAAAAAAAATAACTTTAATATCTAATTTTGGTTTACGGTAGAAAAGCTTTCACTGTATTCTCAAATATATTATTCCCATATTTTTGTGCTTAAGCATAATTTAGCAAAAGCAATACAAGATTTCACAAGCAGTCAAAGGACAGATAAAAACAAAATATGGAAAATTTAGTGGTTGTTCACAAAGTTCTCAAAAAGTAATGTATAAAAAAGGAAAAAACAGCAGATGAAAAGATTTTCCTTTTTAGAAATAAATCAATGGTTAAAATATTAGAACTTGAAATTATGAGAACAATAAGATGAAGTTTTTTCAAACACTGTATACCCAACCGAGTTCGAATTCCAGTTGAATTCCTTGCATTCATTTACTCACAAACACTCTTAGGAAAGGTATTAATCTGTCTCTTCCCTCCAGTTATGGTTTAAATAACAGGACAGATTGGGTTCTATAGTTTTGGCTGACAAACATCTATCACAAAAAGCAATGGCAACCTACTGTGGGATAATCTTCTGCACAGTCAGCCATGTCTCTTTTGAGACATGATCGCCAAAAGTGTGTATCATGTATGGCACTTAACTGTCTGATACCCAGTGTACACAGATGTTCAGTTCTAATGGGAATCTGACTGTCATCAAGGAGTTTTAATATCTTATCCTGTCATATGACATTAAATAATGTGAAATATTTATGCTACAGATAGGAATTAAAAAAAAATGAAAAAAGTTTTGAATCGCTATTTTCAATTATTCAGTTTTTGTTTGTTCTTTGATGCTTCAAATAACTTTCAGCAAAGCCAATTATCATTCAGGATTGAAAAAGATTAGTTGGTGGGGGTTTATTTTGTCCTTGAGAAATTATTTATTTAGATATTTATGGGCCATAACAATTTTAAATTGCATTTGAATCAGAGGAAATGAAGAACTTTAGCTAAGTACCTCTTAATGTTAAAACACTTGAGTTTCAACACCAGTAAAAAAATTGGGAGAAAAGGCATGCAGTCTTTGCAATTAAGTGCTCAATATCAAAGACAGAGCATTAATAGAATTAATGTTAAAGTTTGTCACTGAGTAGATTGACGTTACCTTCAGCATCTCGAGTCTAGATTTTTATAGGTGGACCATTCCATCCACTCTTCAGTGGGTATCAGCAGTTTACTGCTTATATATTTTTTATATACTTATCATTAGTGTCATTTTTTTTCTGTATTGTTTATGTTCATGTGCCTACCTGTGTGTAAGCGTAAAATGTCATGATCATGTCCTTTTTTTTTTATATAATTGCCATTTGTGAATTATTATAATCTCTAGACATGTCACCATTTTTAATTTTTGAGCATTCTATTATTTTTTATGGCTAGGCAAGTTGTATTTCGTTTTTAATGATATTTATGCTTAAATTATATATAAGTGTGTGCATGTATATACACATTTATATATCTTCACTAGAATAATCATTGAAATCATTGTGGTTACAAAGTTTTGTAAGTAAGTGTTCTCATTGCAACATGGTATTAAATGTTAGTCAACTCAAAGGCATTTTAAGTCATTGCTACTATACTTGTCATAAATCTTGTTCAGTGTTGGTTGCTTGCTTTTGATATAGAGGGCTTTAAGAATTTGAAGTGAAGTTTTCTTTTTTTCTAATTGAGGGAGAGATAGATTGCTGTAAACATTCTTTATAATGCTTCATTCTTTAACTGGAACATTGGTAGATAAGCTTTCGATATCAAGTGAGGCTATGGTTTTGTTAGTTTTTTGTGTTTTTAAGATTTGGATTAGTTCATGAGTTGATTTGTACTGTATTTATGAGGTATGTATGATGTAATGAGTTGGTTGATGATTTTGGTTAATTAGTAAACAGTTGGAAATTTAGAATATGTTGGAACCGAGAGGGAAACTAAGCTTGTGTATTTTTATAGTTCCATACATGTATCCTGGTTTGTAGTGTTCAATTATTTTGGGGAAATTTAAGTTGTCCTGTTCTGTGTTGTTGTTAGTGATCAATTCATTAATTTTTAATTTCAAATGTTTAGTAAGATTTCTGTTGATTTTTAAAAATTTGGTATGATTGTCAAATATTTTCTGTAATTTTGATTTATAATCAGATTGACTTAATACAACAAATATATATATATATAATATATAATAATAATAAAACTGACTCTGTGCGTATCTAGATCCTAAAATTTTACAAAAGCAAACCTTGAGGACCACAAATAACCGGCTGAATCTAAGTCCGTTACCGTCCATCGCTATAAAGCGTTGGACAAGAGGGGGAAAAAAAGAAAACCACAGAGTACCAACAATACATATAGTACCTCGCAGCAAAGAAAAAAAAACCCTCACACGGAACCAACCACAAAGAAAGAAAAGTGCTCGATACAAACTAACCAATTCGAATTAACAAAGAGGAAGTAACGTAGAGCAAAAACACATGTGAAAAGATCGCCAAGACCTACCGCGGTTTTGCACAACGGCCCTGACGAGCCGTTGTGCGAAACCGTGGTAGGTCTTGGTGATCTTTTCACGTATATATATATATATATATATATATATATAATATATATATAGCATGCAATGGGTACATTGTCACCATTTTCATATTTTTAATTTTACCTTGTTTTTGATTTAGTCAACTGCACAGTATAGTAGGGTCAGTTGGGCACCGTTTGTGAGAAAAAGAGCAGCATGACACAATTCACTCTGCCAGAAATTTGGAAAGGGTATGCTGTACTACTTGGCATTCACACCGGAAGCTCAAATATGAACATTTTAAAAGTGTTTTAGTGTCAATCTGAGGACAGTGCAGAAGATTCAGAAAGAGATGGATGAGTCTAATGGTGATTATGAAGGTACCGCAGCTCAAAAAACTCACTCTGATCATTCTGTTTAATATAACTCTAATTTCCTGCTTCGGCAGTTTTGTCAAAATTGATCATGCTTTATTTTGTAGCAATGTAAGGTTCCATGCTGTCAGCCAAATTGTTCCAATTCAAAACAACTTGTCTTTCAGGAGAAGACCGTTGGCTGAGCACTCTTATACTACAACAAGGCTACAGAATCGATTATTGTGCTGCTGCTGATGCAATGACTCATGCTCCAGAGACATTTTCAGAGTTCTTCAACCAGAGACGCCGATGGGGACCATCAACCCTGGCAAACATTGTCGATCTGCTTGGCAGTTGGAAGACCACCGTGATGGTTAACGACAACATTAGCACCCTGTACATGCTCTACCAGGTAAGTTTGAAGTTTTCATTGTCTTTCTTCAGTCTCACAAATGGATCAGATGGAGATGGGGCAGGATGCGCAGTCATCCATAAAAAAATAAAATTAAAGAAAAGACTCCCAGATGGGGCTTCTGTGTACATTGCAGAAGTATCTGCCATTGGCTTGGCACTAAATATTATAGTGTCCAATGAACACCAAAAACAATATCTCATACTCACAGACTCTTTATCAGTGCTTATATCACTGAAAGGAAAAAAAAAAAAAGACAGATCCCTCTGATTAAAAAACTACTAAATAGGACAAACAATCTAACAAAGAAGAAAGACATAATCTTCCGTTGGATCCCAGGCCATATCGGTATCCACATGAACGAAAAAGCCGATAAAGCAGCAAAAGAGTCATTACAACTAAACTCCACAACAGAAAAAATCCCTTATACGGATTTAAAACCAAAAATAAATGCATATACACTCAAAAATTGGCAAGAGTCATGGAACTACTGTACTGATAATAAACTACACCAAGTGACACAAACTATCGGAAAAATAGAAACCAATAAAAGTATGTCAAGAGAGGTGGTGGTAATGACCAGACTCCGAATAGGACACACCCATATCACCCACTCATACTTCCTGAAAGGAGAAGAAGTACCAATCTGCATACCATGCTAATAACCTTACACAGTACGCCATATACTGACAAGCTGCATAGACCTTGAGCAGATCTGACTAAAACACTATCAAGAAAATGATCTAAGGGATTTTTTTTAAGAAGATTGACCTTAAAAATATACAACAAGATATAGTTAAAAAGTTCCTCTGAATCATAAGTAACATTTAGCTTCCACCCATCATACTACAACAACTAATGTTTCGGCATTAAATGACCCATAAAGGGTTGATTCACCGTAAAACAAACCAATCAATCAATCAAACCTCATCTTGGTTCCATAGTTACTGTCCTGGGATTATAACAATTCCAGTGCGGTTCACCATGTGGGGGGGGGTTCTTCATCCTACCAGTGAATCTGAATAATTTCTACATTGAGATGATTGACAATTTTCTCGCTTTTGAGCTTCTTATGCTGACAGTAAATGGGATAATGATAATTTCTAGTTGGTGACAAAAGCAATGATTTTATCTTTTTTTAAATATTTTTCAATATGACGTACCTGGTTTTCCCAAGCTGTCACTTATCTAGGTATTGACCAGACTTGACATTTCACTTCAGTGATCATATGAGAACTGGTATTTCAACATGTGATGACCGTAAGCTCATTTTTCTGAAAAGTTTCGCAAACTGTCACTATGTGATACGATGGACACCAATATTGAAATAAAATCACTGGTTTTCTAAGTTCAGTGTTTCTGTTTCATAGCTAGCAGATATTTTTTTTTTTGTCTAGTTTTCTAAGTCTCAATCACACAGGGGAACAGGGAAGTAAAGGAGTGGATGAGGTCCAAACAACAAACTGGACATTTCCCAGTTTGATCACATTAAGCTATGCTTGGGATTGGAAGGTCAGTTCTGGTTCACTCTTAACAGAAAACTGAACTAGCCTGTTGTGCGATTCCTATGCTACTCATTCATTTTTGATGGGCAATGAGTTGGTGGGGGAAGATCTGAGATAGTTGCCCCAAGTATCACCTATGTACCCACCCAGGTAAAGCCCTGAATAAAATATCTCCATAATAGTATGATAAACAGGGATTGTGTTATTTCTAAACATGGCTTTTGTTTTTCATCTTATCATCTGAGCATGTAGCAGGCCCTTGCCCAGCTTTTGATACACATGCAATCAATTTTTTGATGCAATTGGAGTAAATACACTTAATTGGAGTAGATAGACTAAACTATCGCCTGGTTCACACTTCACCCATGTCTATTGTACAGGTGTAGAGGCTCATCCCTTGTTCCCTGTTTAGGATGTGGTTTCCGGCTTTCTCTTTTCCAAATCTTTTCACACTTACGTAGCCCCCTGCACATCAGTGGCGTTACCACCTTGCTCGGGGTGATATGATTAAAAAAAAAACAAAAAAAACATTGAGATCAAGAATAAAATGCAATGTATGATGGGCATAACGTCAAGTGATCTGAACATTTGCTTCCTGATCATGAAGCCAAATCTCCCCATGGTCGATTTGTAAGGAAGGTGACTTCTTGATGTTGATTGAAGCAGATGATTCCAGCATTGGAAAGTTTCTCAAAATCCTACCATGAGTTGACCCAAGCCTTGTGAGTGAAATTGAGTAGACAGGAGCTGTTGTTGGCAATCTTCCTTGTGATGGTGTCTTGTGAAGAAAGAAAAAAAAAAGCCTGGATGCAGGGCTGGCAAGCCATTAAAAGAAGTCCATGATGTCCACTCACAGCACCGGGGGTCTGAGTACAGCAATGTTTGACCACGTTGATTGATTTCTGACCAACCAATGGTTGGTCAAATGACTGTTTAAAGCTAAAAGAAAATTTCAGGATTTACATATGAAAGTTATATTTTCTTCTGCTGGGACAATTGCTTGAGTCATCTTTCACTGGTATGACTGATGAAGCAAATTCAAGAGTTTTATTTATTCAAGATCCTAAAATATTTGCTGGTTTTGCATGAAAAGTAATGTTTTATTTACAAAAAGTAGTAGGAAACATGTCACTGAAATTATTGTCCATCATTAGCCAATACTTTTCCCCATTATTTTTCACAGCGTTTTAATTCCATGCTGGAAAAAAAAACAAAAAAAACTCATTTTTTTTAGGCTAACCACATGTCAACCCCTCCTTTTTTTTATATTTTCACAAGAACGAAAGCGCTGTTCAGCCAGGACAAGTGATAATTGGACAAAGCAATGTCTGGTGAATACACCGGGTGGAGTATGACTTATCATTTAAGTGTTTCCAAGTATGTTGCAACATGCGGCCTACTGTTGACCTGCTGCAAAAATCACTGTCATATCTCTGCTTGCATAGCGACCATTTTTACCTTCAATGCTCAACCATATAAATTGTAGTTGATAGCAATCTTCTGTGATGGTTTCAGTCAGTTTGAGCAGATCATAACAAACTACACCCAGCTGATATCACCAAATGCAGAGCAGAAGCTTCGAACCATGGATATTTGGCTTTGCCGCCAATGTTGATGCATGACCAGGCTTGCCCCATAATCTTCTATGCTTAGGGTTATTGTAGTGTATCCAATTTTCATCACTGGTCATATGATATGATATGCAAAAAAAATCTTTCCTTTTCAGACCATGGTTGCTATAAATCACAACAAGAATTCTGTGCTTCAGCTGCAGATTTCTTATGAATGCAGTAGTGCAGTAAAATTCCCTGCAAATACACTTTCTATGGCACTAAAACTGACATGTTGAAAATTCATTCATTGACACTATGAAAAACAAAGTTGTTTACACTTTGGCAAAATGACATGCACTGAATTTCAAACTTGCTTATAGTACTTCTTTATATATGCACTACCATCTGAAATTACATGCACGCAATTCTGGTAATACCATCTGTTGGAAAACAGCAAGACTTTATTCACAGTCCTAATATATAGTATAAATAACATTTAGCATTTATTTTCAAACAATTTTAAATCTTTACATAACAAAATACATATATCAAACACGTCATTCAATTGCATTATAAAAACAAATTCAAAATTTTCCTGACATTTATTCCCTGATTTTCTTAAATTTTTAATTTGTTGATATTCAATTTTGGTTGTGAACTCTGGTATTCTAATGTATATGCTTACACTATTGACTTGTCAAATCTGTCATTTCTTTATCATTATTAATATATACATTTTAAATTGACTGTATTCATCTTTGTAATTACAAACTCATTTCTCATTGACAACGATCTTTAAATTATTTGTACACTAGCAGTATAGCCCGGCGTTGCTTGGGTGTAATGAAAGCTTTAAAACTAATCCATGGTCCTGGAGCTCAGATTCAGCTTAAAGAATATCTGTGAAGTTTGGTTAGAATCAAATAAAAATTGTGGATTTGTATAAAGGACATACAGACAGATAAACAGACACACACACACACAAACACCTTGCCCTTTATATATATATATATATATATATATATATATATGCGCAGGGGGCTACGTAAGAGTAAAAAGATTGGAAAAGAGAAAGCCGGAAACCACATCCTAACCAGGAAACAAGGGATGAGCCTCTTCACCAGTTCAATAGATGTGGGTGGAGTGTGAACCGGAAGATAGTTTAGTCTATCTAATCCAATATATATTATCGATTTTCTGCACTATTGTAAGAACTGCAACCTTGAAACTTCTGAATATCGTTTCTTATGTCTTTGTCTATGAGTGTATCAAATTTGATTAAAATCGGACCACTCCTTCTATAACCCAATTTTTTCAATTATCGATATTTATTGGGGGTACTTCGACATGAAACCTAGCTAAGAACACTCGCAGATGCTTATAGTATAACTGTAAATTTTCAAGAAAATCGGTCTGCAGGTAACGGACACACACAGACAAAGTTTCATTTATAAATAAGTTTAGATAAATTGAATAAAATATTTGATCTAAGTAGAAAGTATGTCAAAATATTCAGAATATACTTTAAAAACAACAAAAATAAGAAAATTATGAGAACTGCTGTTAGAACTTATATTGTGAATGATTTCTTTGGGTAACTTATTTCAGTGTTTTTCTACCTTTAATTATTGAGGCATAATATATATATATATATATATATATATTCTTAGCAGTTAAAGCATGTATTTAAACTAAAGAAACAGGGAAAAATTATGCTGAGCCTTATTTTCGCCTGTTTTTTCAATTTTTGTTTTTTGTTTTTTTATTTGCTATTTTTGCTTTCAGTTCTTTTGCCTATTTTTTTTTTATTTGGCTATTTTTTATCTGCCTATATTCTTTCACTTTTTTGTTCATTTGCTTTTTCACTTACCCTTTTTTTTTTTTTTTCACTTTGCCTTTTGAGTTTATTTGCTCATTTTTTTTGTTCATTTGCCTATATTTTTGCTTTTTCGTTTGCTTGTCTTTTTTATTTTTTTCCTCATTTGCCTTAGTTCTATAATTGGTATTGATTTACCACTTACTACAACGTAAATGCTTAATATCCTGAAAAGCCAGAGACTAATCAATGCTTTCATAAAAATATTTAGATCTTACATAGCATGTAAACCTTTCCTAACAAATATCAGTGTATGTATGCAAATAATATTCCTATCAACATTAAATTTATTTTTTTTTATTTGTAGATGTTCCTTTTAATATCAACTATTCTTGGCCCAGCCACTGTGCTTTTAATGATGGCTGGATCTTTTAATGTTGTCTTCAAAATCAACATTTTCAAGTCCTATTCCATGGCCATAGTTCCAGCAATATTCTACATCATCATCTGCCTAGTATCCAGTTCATCCACTCAAGTGATGATTGCAGCTAACATGAGTGCCATTTATGCCATTGTTATGATGGTTGTGGTGGTTGGTACCCTAATGAATGCATTTGATGGCTCTCTTACTAGTCCCAACGTCATCTTTCTCATCATGCTGGGTGTCATTTTCTTTACAGCAGCCATTCTACATCCAGAAGAAGTTCTCTGCATCATTCCGGGTGCTCTTTATTTCATCTGCATCCCTTCTGGTTATCTTCTTCTCACCATATATTATCTTTGCAATTTGAACGTAGTAACGTGGGGCACACGGGAGATTCCGAAAAGAAAGACGAAAAAGCAACGAGAGGAAGAGCGGCAAGTTCAAGAAGAAAAGCGAATGAAAAAAGACAAGAAAAAAGGCATCCTTTCTTGGTTTGGAATTGATATCATCTTCAAAGAAATGTCTGAAATGTTTCGACAGCTGAAGTTCCTCACAGAGTCATCTTCGAACCGCGGGTCCAGGACCGACGAACTTCTGGAGGCAGTTCTAGTCGAGATGTGCCGGTCAAAAAATTCAGAGGGTAAGATAAATAAACTTAACTCTGTAACAACACAAACCAACAAAGAACTTGTGCAGACTGAGAGCACACGATCAGATAATGATGTAAGTAAATCGGATTCTGTTGGCAAAAAACTAGGCCTGTTCGACACGGAAACTGTGTATTCAGCTGAAACTCCCTGCAAGGCTGGTAAATCACTCAGCTGGCTCAAGTATAAATCAATTGGAAATGGACCAATTCGGATGCTGGATAAACGTGAAGAAACCTTCTGGAAACAGGTTTTGGAAAAATATCTTTATCCCTTGAAAGAAGATTCCCAGCAGGAAGAACGGGTGCAATCAGACCTGAAAGAAATGCGAAACAGTATCGTCTTTGCCTTTTTCATGACCAGTACTTTGTGGATAGCCATGTCCATGCAACTTCATATCATGCAGGATGAACTAAAGGAGAAATTATTTTTCAAGATCCCTCGTCTTGATCCGACCAGTCCACCGCTGACTTTTGAACCACTGGGCATGATTTTTCTGATTTTTTTTGCTCTTATAATGACCTTCCAGTTTTTTGGCATGATAATCCACCGTTGGGGTACCATTCTTCACGTTATTGCCATCACAGATGTCTCGTGTAGTCGGAGCATGTCCGAAGCTGATGAGATCAGAGAGGTCATCCGTCGGACAATGGAGATGCAACGGGTAAGTAATATTGAGAACGAACCCTATCCAGATTATCCGCTTCCCGATTATAATATCGATACAGATGATGATGATGAAGACTATGACGCTTCCATAGACAGTGAACACAGTTTCTCATCTGACATTGGTTTCCAGGCTGAGATGGACTCTGCACTTTCTGACCATGCTTCTCACATGAATGTTGACCAAACAAAATCCAAACAAAACAGAAGAAAGCCAGTGTTCTCCAAGAGCGGTTTCACAACTGGCTATACATTGAGAAGGGCATTTCTGAAACGTTATATGCAAGTGCTACTGAACAAGGATCATCCATATCATCAAGATGCCATTAGTAATCACATGAGCAATGTTGCATCATCCTGGGGTACTGCAGTCATTAATACCCCAAATGGTCAAATGCTTTACTAAAAGTATAAGCCAGACATTAGTTATAATATATATATATATATATATATATATATATATATATATATATATACACACACACACACAGTCTAGTAAAATATTACCTTGTGATTGTATATTAAAAGTAGAGGACATTAGCTTTCTGTAAAAAACAAAAAAAAAATGAGAGGTTCATCTCAAATAGATCAAAAGTTATGGTGTTTCAAAAGTTGACAAACTTTAATCCCGATTTTCTTGTTTTTTTATTTTGCAGAGAAAAGTACCTTTTATATCTAAATACTTCAATTAGAAAATTGATTGTGGAAAGTCTTTTGTACAAATCATTGTTGACTTGGGATACAAGTTCCTATTTTTATTTGTTTCAGATGATCATGATTTTCATAGGTGTTATGTATTCTGAACATTCATATTCCATATATATATATATATATATATACACACACACTATTGAAATGGATACCTTACAATATTTTTACTTTTCAATATTGTATGATGAGGTTCTAAAACTTCTGCAAGGGTGTGTGTATATATATATATATATATATAAATAAATAAATATATAATTAATACAAGTTTGATGTAACCTTCAGCATCCCAACTCCAGAGTTTTATAGAAAGATCATCAGCAAGTGACTACTTATATATCTTTATTTTCATTTTTATATGCAGTTTTCATTGGTGCAAGTTTTTTTTAACTTTACACTCAGTCCTTGACTGTTTTTTTGTTTTTTTTTATCAATTCTGGTTTTATTCACATATTAAAAACTATAATAATATTATTGATACAATAATTTCAGAATCTGCTACACAATTTCATGTAATAAAAATCATCACACTGAAATATGTGGCAACTACTCTGGACATGTTATCCAGAATTAAATAATTGTTCTTATGCCAACAGTGAATAAAAGAATCTCGAATGAAAAAAATGAGCTTATTACTGCACAAGTATACGTATTTAATTAAAAACATTACATATACCTATCTCCGTAGGATTATATAAATCAGATTATATCCGCCTGACAATTGTTATAATATGAAAATGAGTGGTGGGTTTTGATATATTAACACCATTATATTTTTTTTTATATTCAGGCTCTGAAAAACTTTGGCATTGAGCCCCTCTTTACTTTATTTTTAGCTTTTACTAGTGTGCATATATATTGTAATATTTTTATTATAAGTGGTTAAAAACATTTTACATCACTACACAAAAGCTTCCATGTTTCAGTATTACGAATTGTAGTTCAGTATAAAAGAAAGTCAATGCTACAAATTATCGATATTTTACTCTATTTTTATATATATATATATATATATATATATATATATATATAGGAAAAATTACTAAAATGTTGTAAGTTTAAAAATATATTTTTTTTGACAGTATTTGTTTATTTCTATTATTATATTGATATTTCAGACCGTCCACGGTCCTTCATCAGAAACAAATGATTTTAAAATTTAAATTAGAAACATATTTCGCGAGAGCGTACGTGGATAGATTGTTTACATCATGTGATGCAGAAAGTGACAGATTTTTAAAAATATTTGTAAACCTATCTTTAATAATACTTATAAATTTTGTTTTAGAGAAATTTTTTTAATTGTTTAATTTATATATATATATATATTATATATATATATATACAACACACATAAAAATACTAATAATATAGGTTAAATTATGTAATTTAACAATTTTTACCAACAAAAACTGAAGCAATAATAATTATTAAATTAGAAGTAAAAACATCCAATAATTATCGCATGCTCACTCAGTTTCATAATTTTTTTTCCTTTCACTCTTGACAAGAATGACAGTTTTAATAACAAAATACATTTTAGATGCTAACATCTAAATTCTAGTTACAACTGTCAATTTCACCAGATCCTTAGAATAAAAAGTTAAACAATTTTTAAATTTATAGTTAATCTCACAAGGTATCCATAATTATATATATATATATATATATATATATATAGAGAGAGAGAGAGAGAGAGACTTGTACATTGACATATGGTACTAATTTTATTTGTTTGTAGCAATGTAATATGAAGTAGATGTATTTTTGCTTACTGAATATATACTTGCATTTAATTATATTGAAAGAAAATTTAGAATTTGATGGTGATATTTGATGTAGATCAAATTAATGTACATTAAATTCTAAATTTTATTTTGTTTATTTTTAATCAGTTAATTTCATTTGTTTTTTTTTATTTACAATTAAATTTTTCTTATTATTTCTATAAAAGCTTCTGAAATTTTAAATTTAAAGTAACAAATATAATTGTTCTGAGGATTGATAGAATTTGAATGTTAGTGTGTATAAATGCGTTTATAAAATATTTTTCTATGATTAAGGAAAACAATTACAAAATTTTGATAATTATTTAACATTTTTACTTCTCATAATTATGTGCATACACACAAATTTCTTCGATAAATACTTATCTCAAAGAAATGGTAGAATTAACCTAAGAAACAATACTTTTGAGTATTATTTTTTAAATAAAAAAATAATTATAGAATATTATCAAAGATGTATTTTCTTTTTCAGATATTTACTTAATTACTTCAATAAAAAAAAAAAAAAAGCTCTATGGATTATAGCTCTTTATATTTTTACATATGTCTAAAAAGTTAGATACTGACCTCAGAGTATTTGGAATAAATAAGTTATTAAACTGATTGTCTTTTGTTCCTAATTTAATCACATATGTAAAAGTATGTTTTCAGTTTTATAATCTATCTATTTTTGGGGAAGAAGTCTTTTACCTCTATTGGATCCAAACTGAGGCTAAGGAGCCAGATTTTATATATAAAATTTTGTTTTTATTTAAGATGCATCACAGTCTTTGAGACAGAGAGATACATGCTGCTAGGTTATGTTCTTTATTGAATTCAAAATGCTGATCAAGAGCCTCCTTGACAATTTTTGCTTATTTTTCTTGGAAAATCTATAACCTCACTAAGATTCGCCTCCTTGACAATTTTTGCTTATTTTTCTTGGAAAATCTATAACCTCACTAAGATTCGCCTCCTTGACAATTTTTGCTTATTTTTCTTGGAAAATCTATAACCTCACTAAGATTCGCCTCCTTGACAATTTTTGCTTATTTTTCTTGGAAAATCTATAACCTCACTAAGATTCGCCTCCTTGACAATTTTTGCTTATTTTTCTTGGAAAATCTATAACCTCACTAAGATTCGCCTCCTTGACAATTTTTGCTTATTTTTCTTGGAAAATCTATAACCTCACTAAGATTCGCCTCCTTGACAATTTTTGCTTATTTTTCTTGGAAAATCTATAACCTCACTAAGATTCGCCTCCTTGACAATTTTTGCTTATTTTTCTTGGAAAATCTATAACCTCACTAAGATTCGCCTCCTTGACAATTTTTGCTTATTTTTCTTGGAAAATCTATAACCTCACTAAGATTCGCCTCCTTGACAATTTTTGCTTATTTTTCTTGGAAAATCTATAACCTCACTAAGATTCGCCTCCTTGACAATTTTTGCTTATTTTTCTTGGAAAATCTATAACCTCACTAAGATTCGCCTCCTTGACAATTTTTGCTTATTTTTCTTGGAAAATCTATAACCTCACTAAGATTCGCCTCCTTGACAATTTTTGCTTATTTTTCTTGGAAAATCTATAACCTCACTAAGATTCATCTCCACACTCCTTTAGAAGGAGGACAAAAAATAGTTTGAAAACTATACATACATACACACAGGTTTATTGAATAATTTAGAGTAGGTGCACTATAGTTTTTGTTTTCTTTTTTTGAGAAGTGGGCTGCTAAATTTAGTCCATCTTTATTACCAGAGACCATTAAACCCTTTAAACAAACAATTTATCTTTTCTGGACTATATCTGAATGTTATGTTATAAAAAAAAAGTTGTTAAAACATCTGTAAAAATGCTTTAAAACTTTGATTGGGAAAATTATACAATCAAGAAAATATCTTTTTGTGTGTGTGTGTGTATATATATATATATATATATATATATATATATATATATATATAGTAATTTATGGTTAAGAACTTTTAGTGTCAAGGCATTAGAAACACTAAAAAACAACTTGATAAAAATATTTATCTCTCTCTTCAATAATTAACTTTCAATCAATTAAAACAGTAATCAATGATAATTTTAACTGCATTCCATTAAGTAGTCGTACAAGTTCTGAAAAATAAAATATTTTTGACGCAATCTCATAGTCAATGTAAATAATAAAGTTAGAAACTGAAATGACAGAAAGTATTTTTTTTTATTTACCACTGGATAAAACTTGTCAACAAATGTTTAACTGAATTTTTTTTCAAGATAGTCTATCCATTCCTGGAGTGAAGCTTTAGGATTGGATGGCTAAAATGAGAGGAAAAAAGAAGAAAACCATTATAATGTATGATCCAAAATCCTTTAGAATTTAAAACTTAAAAAATAATCAATTATATCACCACATTATCTACGAGGTTCATTCAATAAATAAGTTGAATTTTTAGGTATATAGAGACTTCTAAACAGATAGAAGCTTACTTTTTTTTTTCCTTTACTTCTTTTTCAAGAGGATTTAATTTTTTTTGCAGATTGAAAAAAAAAAAACTTTGAGAGTTCTGGAGATTAACAAAGATGGCTGACCAAGAAACATCTCCAGGATTGAACAGAAGTCAGTTATCAAGTTTTTGGTTGCTGAATGGTGCAAACCAATTGAAATTCATAGGAGAATGTCAACTATGAATTGTGCCACATGTTTCAGCCAAAAAATTGTTTAAAGAAGGACAGAGCAATGTTGAGGATGAAGACAGGCCTGGGAGGCCTACAGAAGCGAGGTCTCCTGAGGTGATCCAATCAGTCAATGACCTCATTCAGTTCGACAGTGGATGACATTGCAAGGACTTTGAGCCTATCTGTTGGGACAGCACACAAAATTGTCCATGATGACCTTGTCTACGCGAAGGCCTCACACAGCAGCCAACACGGTGCAGACCATCAATGAGCTGGGCTGGGAACTACTCCCTCATCCCCCTTAAGCCCAGACCTTGCCTCTTCAGACTTTCACCTGTTTGGTTCCTTGAAAGCGTTCATGAGAGGCACGAAGTTTGAAAGTGACGATGAAGTCAAAAGTGCTGTGAGCAATTGGCTGAGACATTAGGCCAAAGATTTTTACGCTAAGGGAATATGGAAGCTTGTGCACAGATGGGAAAAGTGTGTGACACTGCTGGGAGACTACGTTTAAAAAAAACCCAAAAAAACTTGTATCTGTATTAAAATTCCTTATACTGAAGAATTCCCCTTATTTATTGAATGACCCTTGTACAGAAGATAAAATAACTTAAATCTTATTCAGCATTTGTAAAAATCATCACAGGAAATGCATGATCCTGCCTGTGTTACTTCTACATATTCTATTCATGAATTCTTGCTTTAAAAAGAAATTCTGCCTGCATGTTAAAAGCTAAAAACTAAGAAGACAAACTGAAAAGACAAACATAATTAATTTACCTTGAGGAGATCAATTTTCATTTCACCATCTCCACCTTTGGCATTCAGTAGCGAGACCCAACTCTGGTGAGCGGAAGGTAGTTGCAAAGTACAGATAATATTGGCATTTTTTCCCACAACTACCCGAAGTTTATTTTCTTGTTGGATCCAATCAACTGGCAATCTGAGCAAGAAATAAACAAATAGAAAAGAAATTTAAATTTGCCAAAAAAACTGACATCATTTTTCAGCTAGAAAATTGAATTTCCCAATTGAATCTAATTTTGTCTTTATCAAAAGAAAAAAAAAATTAAATTAATTTTCAATCAAAATTTTCTCAAGTGCAAGCTCTTGTTAATGAATTCAAGGTAGATTCATGCCTTTCCCAGGGTATTTGTGCATAAGTGAATATAACAAACCTAACTGAAACTTGGCTCAGAGTTTAGTGGAGAGCCATTATCCATTACACCACCTGCACATTCAAGCATACAGCACCTGGTATTCCCAAGCAGTCACCCACCTAAATATTGAACAGGCTTGACATTGCTTAACACTGATGATTTTTTTTTTATAATCGTGTGGCCCGAAGTAAGGCATTTTACTGCCACTGTTGAGCAGGGTCTCACATAGAAGGTAAGTTATGAGAAAGAGTGACAGGTTACAGGGGGGTGTCAGGAAAAAGGTAGGAGAAGGATGAGAATACTGATGAGAATGGAGTGAACGAAGAAAGGAGCATGAGAGAGGACGCAAGTTCGTGAGATTAACTGGAAACTGATGTTTTAACATAATGTAACCATAAACCCTAAATATGAGTTAAATTTTTATACTTGAAGTGATACAAATAAATGCTTCCTTAAACTAAAAATTCATACTTCTTTGAAATCGGGAGAAAAAATATACTACCATTACTCTTTTTTTTTTTTTCTATAGTAACCAGAAATTTAACAATTTAAGTAAAATGGATGGGTGAGATATATATTACAAATAAAACTTGAAAATCACATGTGTCATATGATCATTTCTGCGAAGTAAATTCGCTTTGTTAGCAACCATTTATTATGGAAAAATTCAAATGATATTATACACTGGAAGTTCACTGAAGAAAAAAAAAAAGTAGGAGGGGGAGTTAAAAAGAGAGAGGGAAGAATATGTTAAAAGATAAGCGGCTAGACACAGAGGGGAGGGAAACCAGAGAAAGATAGAAAAATGAATTGAAACTCTTTGGAAAAGGATATTTAAAGATTAGTTATGTGTAAAGTAATAAAAAATAAGCAGAGTCATGGGAACGGAAGTGGGGGAAAAGAGAAATGAGAGGAAAAATGTAAAAAGGGGAGTTATAGGAGAAAGGGAAAAAGCGAGAAAGCAGACATGAAGATTGTTAACCAAAGAGGGTGGGAAAAAAAAGGGTAAAGAAGAAATAGAGAAAATAGATAACATGACATAATATTTGACCTTGCCAAAAAGTTTAAAATCTTTTTAAGTTTAAAATAAAATTGGGTCTGATTATTGTTAAGATAAAAGTAATTTACTTTAAAATCTACAAAAGAATAAAAGAGAAGAATGGAAAAATAAATATGATACTTTTGTGGGGTATATAAAAAAAATATGTAAAGAAAAATTAACTGTTATAGGAAATCATAAAGATATAGATAGCTGCAATGTAGGTTATAGTTACTATTAAGTAGCCCCAATATATCAGTAAAGCATATGATATTAGTGAAGTACTAAATTGACAATTGAAAAAAATTATATATATATAAGAATAAAATCAAAATTAAATCATAGAAAAAATAAAAATTTAAGAAAATTTTAAATTATAAAATAAAAGATAAAAATATAATAACGTATCATACCCTCCTGATCAAAAATTTAATACCACATAAAAATCTTAAAAAAAAAAAAAATACATGCTGTGTTAAAAGTTACCTCTCTTATAGTTAGAAAAATTTCTGTAAATGTTTCTTTAAATAAGCTGCATAAAAAATGGCAATTATTCAAGGTAATCTGGAAAACCAATTAATGCTTAAAGCATAGTAAGGAGTTTTGAAGATATTAACATCAAGTAACACTTTTTTTCAGTGAGTTATAGTGTAAGTGAACGTGTCACAATCAATGTAAAAGTTGTATGAATCTTTATAGATAAACCATGAGATAAAGATAAAATACAGATCAAATATGGATTGGAATCCAAGAAGATAAATGGAAAACGTAAATCAATCTAACACGTTTCACTTTTATTAAAGCTTCGTCATAGATTAAACTTTTACTCTAATTTTTTTTTTTTAATTGGAGTAGATAGCCTAAACTATCGCCCGGTTTACACTCCACCCACGTCTATTGAATGGGTGAAGAGGCTTATCCCTTGTTTCCTGTTTAGGATGTGATTTCCAGCTTTCTTCTTTCCAAACTTTTACTCTTATTTTTTTTTCTTTTCTCTCTCTTTTTTTTTTTTTTTTCAATTGGAGTAGATAGACTAAACTATCACCTGGTTTACACTCCACCCACGTCTATTGAACGAGTGAAGATGCTTATCCCTTATTTCCTGCTTAGGATGTGGTTTCCGGCTTTCTCTGCACGTCAGTGGCGTTACCACCTTGCTCGGGGTGATATGATTAAAAAAAAAAAAAGTGTAAATTGCCTCATTTTATAAAAATGTTTGGAATGTAGCTTTTTGTTTCCATAAATGTAGCTTTTTGTTTCCATAACCTTTTATTGGTAACCTTAAGTGGGAGGAGTTTAAAATCTATCTGTAAAAAAAATTTATTTTTAAAGATTTTTAAGTGGTCTTAAATTTTTGATCAGGAGTGTATAGTATACAAAAAATACACCCATCCACCCTATATATATATATATATATATATATATATATATATATATATATATATTACACACACACACAAATTCCTCCACTAACATACCAATACATATATAGAAATAAACAACCATAAGAGTTGGTAAGAGGGGAAGAATCTTTGACTAAGGAATATGAAAAAATTAAATTTAATTATAGCAATGGACCCTTAACAATAGAATCTATAAAAGAAATCATTGGAGTCCTTAAATTCCTTGGCTTTAAAATTGAAGTTTCCTCTAATCTAAAAATAGAGTTAACTATTTAAACATTATCCTTAATCTGAATGAAGGCTCCCTCCAACCTTATCTCAAAGTCAATAATACCCACAACTTTATTAATATCCATTCCAACCACCATAATACTATTATAAAGCAAATATTCAACACTGTTCACACTAGAATTAACCAGTTATTTTCCAACCTCAAAATTTTCAATGAAAATAAGAAATTATATGACAAGGCCCTTCAGGATAGCAGTTTCAAGAATAAATTGGTACATGAAAAATCTGTCCATATTGTGAATGAAAAACCTTCACTCACAATATAGACAGTATTATCAATTCCCATAATATTCAAATTTTAAAAAAATTAGGTAATACTGATACTAGAACAGGTATTTTAAATACTTGCAATTGTAGGTCCATAAACAACTGCCTGGTGGAAATCAAATGTAGATCTACCTAGGTAATTCCCACCACAAATAACAAGAATTACCAAATTTACATTGGTATTCCTGCAGGAGAATTTAAACAACTATAATACACTCACAAACACTCCTTTTCTAACCTCAACCTAAAATTCTAAATATCCCCTTCCCAAAGATTTTTGGAACTGAAAGAAGAAGTACTAAACTCTATAATAAGTTGAAGACTAATGGGTCAACCCACACCCCCAAAAACCTTTACAATAGATGCAATCTATGTTATGTAAAAAAAATTATAACATAGTATCCTAAAAGAAAATCTGCTTTTAAACTTATTTAAGTAATTCATAAGAAAATGCCACCATAATCCAAATTTTTAAATTTTAAATTGTAATATAATCCCCTCTAAATGTAATCCAAAACTCATTTCTTTTCAACAAAAGCTTTCTCTCTTCTTAATCACTGTAGTATTAATTACAATAACCATATAGATCAAATTCTTACCTTTTCTGATTCTATCAATTAGGTAGTAACTGAACAGAGATTTTAAATTTTATTTTTTTAATCCCCGAATTACTTCCCCAACACAATATTTAACAAAATTCTTTTTTATCACTTAATATTTCCTGATTCTCAAAATCACTAATTTTTAAAGCCTCTTTTATTAAAACCTTAAGCTTTTCATTAATAGTTCATTATTTATTACTTATTAACCAATTTCTTTATATATATATATATATATATGTATATATATATATACACATACATACACACACACACACACACACACACAGTATGTGTATTTAAGCAGCAAATTTTCTTTTACAAATGTGTGTCTGCTATTTTTAATAAAGTCCCTTTATACACCTGAATTATCTTTTCATATTATAATTGAAAGTTATAAAAAATGAGCTGTAACATTACAGATGATTTTATTATTCATTTCTCAATGTTCCCAAGTACTTTTAATCTCCTTCTGAGATCATCTTCGGGGTTGTGAGTTGTAGTAACAAAAAATAACTGCAAAACTGTGTTGCTAAAAATTACAGTAAATTTTCTTCTTGCTTCAAATATAACAGTTGACAAATTGCTTAGCATTCATTAGAACGTGAAAATTATCTACAATGGAATATTTTTTATATGTTGTAATGTCATGGCCATGCATGTGTTAAAGCATGAAAAAATCTGTTCTTTCTATAAACATTTTAGAACATGACTACAGTATTCATAGCTGATTCTATGAATTGACGCCTTAAGTTTTTTAATGAATATTGCCTGGCTTTTATTGTTTTCTTGATGTAGGATAGCTGTGTTATCAATCATTATTTTTTTATATTGTGAATGTAGACAACAATGTTGTTTTAGATGTCTAGAAATGGACAAATGGTCAGACATGTATAATGTAAGATGTCTTGGTAATGTAGTTGTTGTGAATCCAACAAACATTTGTTTTTTGTCAGAAATAATAAATCTCATTCATACTTATAAATCTCCTATTGATCCTAATAAAAAATGAAAATTAATATTATAAAAAATTCAATACTACTAATTTAATTATCCATAACTCCCGCCAACCAACATTATATATCAATTCAAATGTCCCTTGGGAGATTGAAATTACTGCTCTGAATAGTAAAACAAAAAATGCGATGAAACTATGACATTATTTAACTAAATAAGTTTTTAATGGCTTTAATAAAGAATAAAAATTTCAGACAGTTTTATGGTAATTTCTATGTGTACATTAAAAAGTCATGTATTTCATGATTTCTTCCCCTTACCAGATAAAAATTTGTACAATTATGTCACTTGTGATCATTATACACTTATCTTGCATATGTCAAGCTGTCAACACATTTCAAATATGGAGGACAGATCAGAAAGTTCAACAGTGATTGAGGAATAGTTTGATTCTAAATTAACATTTGCTAATCTTCCAAAAATAATGTGTCACAGATGTATATTTTATTTTTGCAAGATTTTTAAAACTGAGAATTAACTTGTGCTTACAAAGATGTTGATCACTCAAAAATGGCCCAAAAATTGAAAAATTTTAGATTCCAATCAATATAATTTCTGTTTGAAATACATCAGAGTATTTTGCTAACTGGGAATAGTAGATTTAATTATTTAGCTATCAATTAAAACTAAAATAAAAGTCTCAAAAAAACTTATTTTTAAAAATTCAATTTAAAAGTTATTTATTGAAAATGACTGGAGGTACCTATACATTACAACTATCTATATCTTTATGATTCCCTAAAACAGTTCATTTCTTGGTCTTAGGTATATTTTTCTTTTCATATATTAAAAAAATATTTGTTTATACCCACTACCAATTTAATATTTCTTTTTCTGTTCTTGCCTTTAATTCCTGTGGTAGATTTTAAAGTAAATTAATTTGATCTCAACAATAGTCAGACCTTATTTTATTTTAAACATAAAAAATTGTGAAAAACTTTTGGCAAAACCAAATATTATATGTTTATTTTCTCTATTTTCCTTTTTTTTTCTTTTTATGTATCTATCCTTTTCTTTACACCCTCCTTGGCTAACAATTGTCATGGCTGCTTATCCAACATATATTTCCTGTATTTCACCTTTTTTCTCCTCACACCATCCTATAACTCCCCTTATCTCCCACTTTTTATGTTTTTCTCTTTTCCCCCTAATTTACCTGTTTCCCTTTCCCTCACTTCCATTCCTGTGACTTATTTTTTATTTCTTTACACTTATGTAATCTTTAAACGTCCTATTCAAAGATTGAGTTTAAATCCATTCTGCCATCTTTCTTTGGTTTTCCTCTCTCTTAACTACCCTCTATAACAACATCTAGAAGCCTATCTTCTAATATAATTTTCCCTTTCTTTTTTAACTCCCCCTCCCACTTTTCTTTGATTTCTTTCCATTTCCTTTTTTTTAAGTGAACTTCCGGTGTATGAATTTCTTTTAGAATTTTTCCATAATAAATGGTCGCTGACAAAGAAAATTTACTTAGCAGAAATGATCATATGACACATGTGATTTTTCAAAGTTTTATTTGTAAAAAATATATCTATTTGGCTCTGTAAATAGGTTAGTCTATTTATATTGAGCTTTCTGGACGGATCAGTTTTGATATTAATAAGATTAATATTAATAGGATCTTCCTTGGGATTTTATCTACATGCCACTTTCTGTTTGGATATATATATATATATATATATATATATATATATATATATATATGCCATACTGAAAAATTATTGTCTTGACTCTTACATCCTAAATAACTATTCAGATTGTTTGGGAGATGAAGCAGGCTAAGAACACCTATGTGTGTGTGTGTGTGTGTGTGTGTTGAAATTGCTAAATGTACTTATTTGGATGGTTTCTTCTCTGGCCTCTGGAACATGCTTCTTGCTTTCCTGTGAAGTAATCCAAAAAAGTCTTCAAAGGGAATATCAATCATCATTTTCTATCTCCTTTTCTTTTTATGGTCCTTTCTGCTCAGTGATTTTTCTCAGTAACTCCTTAGTTTTTTTTTCTTTTGCATGGAGTGAAATGAGATGTTATTTCTGCTTTCTCTTAAGGTAAAAACTTACACTTATAATAAAGACAACATACAAGGTAGTCTATCCTGGTACAAAATCCATAATTGATTCCAATCATATTTCAGTGGTCTTGGCAGGGATGAATTCAATCCCCCACCTCCTACACACACTGGCATTTTGTAGGTAAGTGATCACCGTGAATGTCTATCATCTCTTGCTTTCTGTCAATGGAACTCCCTTCTGCTTACTTACTTCCCTGATAGCTACCATCTCTAATAGTTTAAATGCAATGCCATCTTCTATCTACTTGATTCACATCCATCTCTTATCCTTTCTTTGACCATCATCTGTACCTATTTTACTCTCTCACTGTAACCCCCTGTACACCAGTGGTATTCCTGCCTTGATTGGGGTGAAATGATATATATAAATTACACATAGGGAACTAGTAGCAACAAACTACTAATGGTACACCAAAATAGAAAAAGAGCTCAGTACCACACAAGGTGGTAGAGCTAAATATAATTAACATTTTGGTTGTTACCGAAACCTGAAACCAGCCGAGACTCAAATTTCATGCACATAAGTGCAATGGTCAGGCCACCAAAATACCAGGCTTAACTAAATATTCTGGTGTAGTTTAACTTGGTATTCTGGTGGCTTGACAATTGCACTTATGTGCATGAAACTCGAACTGCAGCCATTTTCAGGAATTACCAAAATGTTAATTATATATATAAATATTCAAAGGCATAATAACTCATTTACAAATGGAAAATATTCAAAAGTTCTACAATATAATTGTATCGAACACTTTTTAATACAAATGTGCACTGTTCTAACCCTATTATGACCAAAAACTAAGTATTAAACAATATATATATATATATATATATATATATATATATATATAAATAAAATTGAGGCAGACATGTTATTTCATGGTAAATCGGAAGTATAGGCCTATTTCAGGCGAACCATCATCAACTTCCATCTTTATTGTACAAAGGATTTTACACAATTCATGTAAAATCCTTTGTAAAATAAAAACAGAAGCTTATGATGGTTCGCCTGAAATAGGCCTATACTTCTGATTTACCATGAAATAACGTGTCTGCCTTAATTTTTCTTATATTAGCTCTATATGTATTTATATACATATATATTTAGAGCTCTCTTAGAGAGTTATCCTACCACTGTGTGTACAGGATTCTCCTATACCCACACTGCATGCTTATATATATATATATGACAAACATCTTTTCAACTGAATAAAAATCTGGCAAAGCATTCCAAAGATTTTCCAAGTTTCACACAAAATTTGATTGATATATTTTGCTTGAATTCATTAAATAATGTTGAACCATTTGAACATAGTTATAGAGAACCTTGTATATTAATGAAAAAAATATCACAAAACTTATTGGTAGACCAACTCAGTAGGTTGGGTAGCAAAGACCATTAGTTGTATGCGTATTTCTATTGAACTGGACCTCTTGTATAGTCCTGTGAGCTGCAAATGAAAAGCTAAAAATAACATAAACTGATTACCTTTCTTGAATATCCTTCAGATGTTCAGCCATACGAAGATAATAATGCCAACGTTCCCTTATGCTATTCAAACAAGCAGGTATGTTCTGAATACGTCTGACATTTTCCACACAGTCTGTAATATACAAATTATCATTGCTCACCTGAAAGATCAAAGGCAAAATTAATTAGTATGCAATAATAATTATAGTGGCAAATATCGACACTCAGTATTTTTTAATTGTTTTTCTATAGTAATTAGCAGAGACAGTCATTAAATAAAAACAGCAGTTGTAAAATATTTTTGTAAACAAAAGGAATTTACTTTACTATTTGAAAGACAGACAGACACAAAAAGATGTGTTTTATTTCCTTACAAATCTATTTAAATTTGTTTACATTGATTGTTGGACAATTTGGAAATGGTGGAAAACAAATAATGAGGTTTTCTTTTTGTTTTTTTAATTGCAAGCACAACACAAAAGGTTGACAATCATATGGCATAAGAAAAAAACTTAAGTACAATATTCTGAAATTAAAACAAAAAACATTCTTTATATTTTTTCATGCATATATAAATGATGATGATTTTAGACTTGCATTAAACATATCAATTCTATTTTATCAATAACACTTATTAATTCCCAACCCACTGACAACCCCTTCTTTCCTGATTTTCAGTGCATTACATACAAATTGAGTATGAAATCTTTCTCAAATAAATCTAAAACCAAAATTACTCTGGTTGTTTTCGTTCAATCTATGTCCAGCGAACAAGGTACACCTTTTGGCAACAGGACCAAAACTTGTTAAGGGAGGGCTATTGCCAAACCTTCTGCAGAGAGTACCAAAACAGAACTCTTTCTAAATTTCTAAACTTTCTAGCTGGTATTAGTCTCAAGTACAAAAATATATCTCAGTAGTATTTTAACAGAGGCACATCGGAATAGCAAAAGATGCTTTCAAAAAGCTAAGTATTAAAAAAAGCTAACTGTTAAAAAACAAAGAAAAGAGGGCTAAACTGTTATGTAATATTAGTCATCCTATATAGCCATGAATGCTGGACAATCTCCTCAGAGATGAAGAAGAAGCAACAAAAATATGGTTCTTCCATGGACTGAATATGTGATTATTAATGAGAAAGTTTTCAGGAAAATGCAAAGAAAAAGAACACTGATAATTGTCTATACATTCGAGATGAGGTAGTATTTTCACTATTTACATTGATTGCACTATTGTCCTCATCTTTATAGCCATGTTTACAATGTTTTGAATGTTGTACACTCCAACTTTCTTCAAATGCTAGGAATTTAGAATGGAACTCTTTATTATGATCACTAGAGCATATCATTCTCATTCTACGTGCGATGCTACTTCTGGTAAACTACTTAAAATTAAGGAATCAGCGCATATGCTAGGCTACAAAATTCTCCTAAGCTGACCAAGCATAGAAATGAATACAATATGGGAACCATTAGTATGGAGTGCTAGAGAAAATCATTAGTGTCAAATATTGCAATATGAGTTCTCGTTAAAAAAAAAAAAAAAAAAAAAAAAATGCCAGAGAAAATCATTAGCATCAAAGATTGCAATAAGAACTTGGGTAAAAAATTGTTACTGAGACATTCATATGCTGATGTCCTCAAGGTTATATAGATGTTGGTTAATTCCAGTGACTTGACCCAAAATAATTGTGAGTTCAATACTAAGTTACAGCAGTAGTGAACAAATAACCTAGAGAGTTAAGTTAAAAGGAGGTAACTACATGGCTACCAGAAGTAGCATTGCATATGGAATGAGAATGATATACCCCAGTGATCAGAATAAAGAGTTCAGTTCAAAATTCCTAGCACCTGAAGAGGGCCGGAGCATACAATAGCCAAAATGTCATACACATGGCAATAAAGATGAGGACAATATTCCAGACAATATCAATAGTGTAAAAAAGAACCCTTATACTTAGAATCAGAAAGAGAAAATTCTAGGGTACATAATGAAGAAAGAGGGTTTAGAGAATTTGATACTCACAAGACATATTAAAGGCAATGAGGAGAGATGGAAGCAGCAAATAACCTACTTAGTTCAAGGTTTAGGAGAGATAATAAAACGGGAAACCTTATTAAGAGCTGCAAAAGTTAAGGTGTGGCGAGCCATAATCGCCCATGACCTGAAGAAGAATATAATAAATATCAAATGATCAGCTTAATTATTATATTGGCTAACAAACTATATGAGATAAATGAGGGCATTTACTTATTTCTCATAAATGTTATTATTTATTGTGATTGATGGCATCATTAAAATGGGTGAAACTTGACACATTTGCTTCATGGCATCACATGAAAGATTTATGAGTTAAATAATAAGAAACATTAACATTCAAGAAGCTTGAATTATTTGAGAGCTTCCATTGAAATCAAGGATATTTTTCTTTTTAATTTTTTAAAAAATTTTCAAATGTCATTAAAATAAATGACAAGTATCAGGTTGTCACATGAAATGACATTTTTTGGTTGGTTGTTGATTTTTTTTTTTTTTTAATCATATCACCCCGAGCAAGGCGGTAACGCCACTGATGCGCAGGGGGCTACGTAAGGGTAAAAAGAATGGAAAAGAGAAAGCCGGAAACCACATCCTAAACAGGAAACAAGGGATGAGCCTCTTCACCTGTTCAATAGATGTGGGTGGAGTGTGAACCGGGCGATAGTTTAGTCTATCTACTCCAATTGAAAAAAAAATAAAAAAATAAGGAAAAGAGTGAAAAGATTGGAAAAGAGAAAACCGGAAACCGCATCCTAAACAGGAAACAAGGGATGAGCCTCTTCACCTGTTCAATAGATGTGGGTGGAGTGTGAACCGGGCGATAGTTTAGTCTATCTACTCCAATTGAAAAAAAAGAATAATAAAGGAAAAGAGTGAAAAGATTGGAAAAGAGAAAACCGGAAACCGCATCCTAATCAGGAAACAAGGGATGAGCCTCTTCACCTGTTCAATAGATGTGTAGTTGTCTAACGAAGTAACCTCCTTAGCATATAAAAAAAACTTATTTCATATAATTTTTCTTTCAATATATTGTTACTCATAAGCCCAATGAAAATGATTACAATGGAACAATGTTGAGTAATCTTTCTGTCTGGGTAGAAACTAAAAAAAGAACCATCGTTGCAGCAAATCATTACCTGTGATGAGAAAAGGATACTCTTTGACAACTTTAAGAGAGTAGGCCAGTGGTTAGATGCAAGTCAATCAAGAAAACAATACCCAAATCCTCCACTGTGCCCTAAAAAATTAATGGTTACTGTATGGTGGTCTTTCAAAGGGGTTATTAATTATTCATTACTGCTACAAGGGAAAACAATAACAGCAACCTTGTATTGTGTAGAAATTGAGTGTAGGCATGAAAAATTGAAAAATAAATGCTGTAGACTTGTGAATAGGGACGGCCCAATTTTGCTTCACGACGATGCATGGATGAACACTTTTCAATCAACTGTCCAAAAACTGCACAGCCAGAATTATGAAATTTTGCCTCATCCTCCTGACATCTCTTTTACTGATTATCACTTTTCATTTTGAGCTTTCCATATGCAATAAAATATTCTCCAAAAAGGAAGCATTTGAACAGTTTATCACATTAAAGATGATAATTTTTTAAAAAGATGGGATCAAGAAATTAGAGGTCCACTAAAGAACAGTCATTTATCAACATGGTGCATATTTAAACTAAATAAATTAGTTATTTAAGATTTCAGAAGTGTTTTATTCATTTCCTATAAAGTACATCATTTCATGTGTGACAGAATAATACATTTTGTTGGAAAGAATGAAGAACCTATAAAATATAGAGTTTGAATTATGAGTTTGCATTTTGATTTGAAGAGAGTTTAATTAACTTTTCAATCATGTAACAGCCAAGTGAGTTGTCAGGTAGTCAACTCCTGTCAAGGAGTCAAGTGGGTTGAAATGAACTCGATATCATCAAATTAATATAATTTGTGGCTGTAATATTTTCCTATTTTATGCCCAACAGTAAGAACAACGAGATTCAACTGCTCTCTCTTCATAAACTGAGAGAAGAAAAATAATCTATTTTATAATGTGGAATTTATTCACCATTTGCACATCCAGACAGATGTAAAATTAAGTGCTTTGACAACAATTACGAATAAAAGTAGCTAAAATGTTAGGAGATTGACAGTTACATATTCTGTAATTTCCAAGCAGACCAGACACAGGTGGTGATAAAGGTTTCCATTCAACGTTTCTGAAAGGTTGTTGAAGATAACAGACACATGAGAAAAAAACTAAGAGGACAATGGCTAAAATGTGATACAAAGACAACGAAAAAAAAAAAAACAGAACTGGCTTAAATGGATCAATCTAAAATCATATTGCAATTTGTTCAAATTTTTTTTTATCCATTTGGCTGGAATTCAAATTGTGTGGGAAGCAATTTTGTTTGGTTTGAAAAGCAGATTAATATTTTTATGCCCCCACCCCTACCCAGAAAGCAAATTTATAAGAGAATAGCAGAAAAATAAATGCCAACATTCTCTTTAATTCAATGGGCCCAAGATGAAAAAAATAAAACAAAAGAGGCCATTTCAATTATTTCGGTTAAAATGACAAGTGCCATCTATTGATTCATCTTTTTTTGGTAGTCTGCATATAAAATGATTTGCATTGGCCGAAAAGTAACAACTCATTTAATTTCTAATTAGAAAGACATGTTTATAACATAGTAAAACTGTTTTAAGAATAATGTGCAAATAGATACACAGTAAAGAAGCACAAAACATATTGTATTAACAATACAAACATATCACAATAAGACTTGTAATATTAAGATGTGTGTTGTGGTGCAGTGGATATCAACTCAAAACGACAAATCGAAGAGCCGAGTTTGAATTCCAGTTGAATTCCTTGCATTCACTTACGCACAAATACCCTTGGGAAAGGTATTAATCCATCTCTTCCCTCCAGTTATGGGTTAAATAATAGGACAGATTGGGTTCTATAGCCTTGGCTGGCAACCACTCAGTTAAGTGCCATATGTGATACATGCTTTGGGCAATCATGTTACGAAAGAGACATGACTGACTGGGCAGAAAATTATCCCACAGTTGGTTGCCATTGCTTTCTGCAGTAGACTGGTTGCTGACCAAGATTATAGAACCCAATCCGTCCTGTTATTTAACCCATAACTGAAGGGAAGAGATCCCCAATTTGTCGTTCCGAGTTGATATCCACTACACCACCATGCACAAAACCAGTCTACTGTAAAAAGCAATGGCAACCTACCATGGGATAATCTTCTGCCCAGTCAGTCATGTATCTTTCAAGAAATAATCACCCAAAGTGCGTATCACATATGGCACTTAACTGACTGAATATAATAGTTGGAAACATGATTAAGGTTTCTACTGGGCATAAAGTGTGGGTTGGTTTTTTATTGTTATGAAATAATAGACTGATCCCCCCATTAATTACTACTTAATAATATAATACATCTCTTCTCACTCCAGTTATGGGTTAAATAACAGGACAGATTGAGTTCTATAGCCTTGGCTGGCAACCAGTCTACTGCAGAAAGCAATGGCAACCTACTGCCAGGATAATCTTCTGCTCAGTCAGTCATGTCTCTTTTGAGACATGATCACCCGAAGTGTGTATCATGTATGGCACTTAACTGGCTGGTAATATTGGTATAATACTTACTGTATACCTACTTTTGCAGCCTCCTGTATATTTCTTAAGATTACTTTTAATGGACACACGTTTTTATGCAGATGTTTCGAGCAATAAGAAATAATGTCAGATTAAAAATAAAATCCATTAATTCTTTAGAATACATACATAATTCCCTGTAATGTCAAGTTATAATGTTCCCGGCATGAAAAATATAGTGATTATGTGACTGGTAATAAACAGCAAGGTTATCTTGCACAGTTTCTCTATTTCAACCTAACAGGAGAAATCAAATTCAAGTAATGCCAACTGTTTTACAGCTTAGGCAATGGATTACTTAAGTACATGTTTGTCTCGTTAATATCAAAAAATGAAAATTAATTGTTTAACGTCTCAATCAAAGGAAATGCTTTTCCGTATACAAAAGTTACAGAAAGATTTATTAGACCAAAACTAAGATATTAACACTCTTGATGCACAGTTTTATAGAACTCCTTGAAGTTTATTACAAGAGCATAACAGAAATATTGTACATTTGGCAGCAAGCCATTGCGATTTTTCAAAACAACATACAACTGGTCATGGGTAAATATTTCCTTCTGGAGCCAAATTGCAACTTCTTGAAGTGTCTGGCCTTGTGAAATGTTTATAGTTCTTGCAAATTCAGGGCAAACTGGAAGTTGGATTCTTGCATTTAAAAACTTAAGATATGCAAAAACCATTATTGTGTCTTTATTAAAAAAGTATTATTTTAACCATTAAATTGTTTTTAAAATAGTAGGAGTATTTTGTATGTTAAAAAAAAAAGCTCTTAATCTAACAAAAAAAAAAAAAAGTAAATTTATTATACTAAGACACACATGAAAATAATAATACCAACTGTAACTTTGAACTCCTTACTTGTTTCCACTAGATAGACTAAACTATCGCCCGGTTCACACTCCACCCACATCTATTGAACAGGTGAAGAGGCTTATCCCTTGTTTCCTGTTTAGGATGTGGTTTCCGGTTTTCTCTTTTCCAATCTTTTTACCCTTACGTGGGCCCCCTGTGCATCAGTGGCGTTATCACCTTGCTTGGGGTGATATGATTAAAAAAAAAAAAGAAAGAAAAATCCCTGTATGTCAATTGGTATCAGTAAGTTGAGTGTCATACGTGATGCATGCTTGGGTGATCATGTCTCAAAAGAGACATAACTGACTGGGCAGAAGATTATCCAGCAGTAGGTTGCCATTGCTTTCTGCAGTAGACTGGTTGCCACTGTCCTATTATTTAACCTGTAACTGGAAGGAAGAAATGGATTACTACCTTTCCTAAGGGTATTTGTGTCTAAGTGAATACAAGGAATTCAATTGGAATTCGAACTCGGCTCCCCGATTTGTCGTTCCAAGTCGACATCCACTGCACCACAAAAGAAATTCAAAATCACAATGTTTGTGGTAAAAAAATGTTTGTGGGAGGGGGGCCCAAAAACAAGTTGACTGACGGTGCAAATATCAAGAATCTATAAAAATGCTGCAAAATAAACTTCATAAGGAGTCAATAGCTTTTTTTTCAGCTTTCATATGCATTTCGGTTTTAATTTTTATATTCATGTACTATTTATTAATTTTTTTTAATCATTTTACCCATATGTGTTGTGGTGCAGTGGATATCGGCTTGGAACGAGAAAACGGGGAGCCGAGTTTGAATTCCAGTTGAATTCATTGCATTCACTTACACACAAATACTCTTGGGAAAGGTATTAATCCGTCTCTTCCTTCCAGTTATGGGTTAAATAACAGGACAGACTGGGTTCTATAGCCTTGGCTGGCAACTAGTCTACCGCAGAAAGCAATGGCAACCTAATGTGGGATAATCTTCTGCCCAGATGTGTTTCACATATGGCACTTAACTGACCCCAAGAAAGGCAGAACTCCCACTGGTGAGCAGGGGATGACATAAGAGGTGCGTGATGAGAAAGAGGAGTAAGTTACTGTGGAGTCAGAGAATGAGTAAGAAAAAGTTGAGAATACAGGTGTGAAGAGGACTGCATTAGAGTGGAGTGGAAAGGAAGAAGAACATAATACAAAAGTTGTTAGGGAAAGGATATGGATCAAGAAAATAAGAGATGACAATTGACTTTGCATTTAAATTCTTGGAGATTGTAGCTTTCAGGGAAGCAAGTATATGGAAGAGAATTCCACAGGAGGGAAGTGCGAGCAAAAAAGCTGCTAGAGTAGAAGTTGCAGTTATATTTGATTGGCTTCACTGTAAAAGGGTGGGACCTAGTCACTGGTCTAGTAACTTAACTAAATTTATGCAAAGTGGGCACCAGAGAGCTAAGCTCATTGGTGCAAAAGCCATAAAAGCATTTCTAGAATAGACAGAGATAAGCCACATTATGTCAGTGAGAAAATAACTGGGGTTTAGCTGCCAGGTCAGGATTAATCATATTGCAGATTCTCCATTGGATTTTGTCAAGAACCTCAACATGAATAGCAGGGGCACCTGACCAGATGTGACAGCAGTATTCAATGGTAGATTTATATATGTGTAAGATAGATTGAGACAAGAAAAACATCCTGGCCCTACAGAGTGAACTAAACTTCCTAGCAGCAGATTTAGCTGTGGGCTCAATGTAGTCATTCCACTTGAGGTTGGCTGATAGTTAGGCCAAGGAGGCGCAGTGTTTTGCTTTCAGGGAGGCTAGCCTAATCCATACTGATGTGGGGTAGGAGTAGTTGTCTATAGTGGTTAAAGGACAGCAGCTTCGTTTTGGAAGCATTAAAATTTATGAGCCATTTCTTGCCCCAGTCCACCACAGATTGGAGGTTCTTTTCAAGATCAGCAGCAAGGTTTGCTTTGTCATCCTTGGCAGATTTCTTATCGAGGCAGGACTAAATGGTGGTGTTGTCAGCAGAGATGCCTACTTGGGGTCTGATTACATCAGGGAGATTGTTAATGAAGATCAGAAAAAGCATAAGACCTAGAATAGAGCCTTGAGAGACACTCGAGCTCATATGATCGTATCTGGAAGCATGCCCATTCAATACTACCTTCATTATGTGATTTGAAAGGAACAACTAGATTAACTCAAACAAGCGTCCAGTTATACCATAGTTTGCATAGAAGGCCAGCATGCCAGACTCTGTCAAATGCTTTGGAGATATCTAGTGCAACAACTTGAGCATCACTATCCTTATCGAGAGCCTGGTATATATACTCTGGGATGGTCGTTAACATATCAGTAGTAGACCTGGTGAAGCGGAAACCGTATTGTTTATTGAAGAAGAGGTCGTGGGCTGTGAGATGTTGAACCATTTCAGCATTGACAATAGCCTCGAACACTTTGCCAAAAATTGTTAGGAGGCTAATAGGGCAATAATTAGAGAGGTCTGAGGGTTCTCCAAAGTTCTTAAATACAGGAACCACAGATGAGAACTTCCAGCAGGTAGGGAAGTAAGAAGCAGTGAGGCAGTAGTTGTAGAATTTGGAGAGGACAGAGGAGATTTCAGGGGTACATTTCTTCAGGACAATGATTGGAATTTCATCACCTCTGCTTGCCTTATGGGAGTCAAGCTTTGAAATTATGACCAGTGAGGGGGTAATGTGAACATCACTCAGTTGAGCCTCAGTTCTAGGTGGGAAGTTAAGTGCGAATACCTCAGACAAATCAAATGTTGAGTTGGTGGAGAATCTGGGAGCAAAACGAATGTCATACAAGAAATTGCGGAACGACTCCCAGTCTGCTCTTTGGTAGCAGTAATATATTCTGCAGGTTAGGGGCTCCTGGGGGGAGGGGAAGTGGAAGGAGATATTAATGAAAATCACAGCATGATCAGAGTTGCCAAGAGAGCAAAGCTACATGCCAAGTGTCAGGGATATAAGTGAAACAGATCTAGCAGTGAATCAGTTCCATTAGGGTTGAAAATGTAAGGGATTGAGTTATTGGAAAGTTCATGGTATGGGCACCAGCAAGATCTGTGACAGAGTTTTCCAGACACTTGGCATAGTGGGTATTGAAGTCTCCAAACACAAATATATTGGTGAATGGATGACAGGAAATAGCTTTACCTATATTTTTAAAGATGCTGTCAAGTATGGAACAGTCAGGAGATGAAAGGAAGTGATAAATAAAGAAAGAAAAGAGGGATAACCGAGCTTAGTAGAGAGAGACAGAGATACATGTAGGAATGGTCTGGTGATTCAAGAGAAGTCCCCCTAGTTAGAGGAAGATGTTTGCTGACATAACGACAATTCCATGCATATGGACATTGGAATCCTTCCTAAAGAGGTGATGATAACCAGGGATATAGAAATCAGAGGAAGGAATAGAGGGTTATTAGTTTTTTTTTACTTTAACTTTTAAATTATTTTATTGCATTATAGCAATTTTGGGCCCAGCCAATATATTATTAAAAATGTTGACTTAAAAAAAAATTTACACTGACTGAGTTAGCAAAAATAAAACAAAAGTCCAAACAATTGGGTTGAAATTGGTACATTTGTACAAGTTTGAAAACCATATTTCTTAAGCAGTAATACCAAGGAGTCTAAATTTGATATCATTTGAAAGAGAAATCAATTTGCTTTTGTATTAAATCAACATTTTAATATCTGATTTTCAACACTTTTCGTGACAGACCAATTGCACCTACATCAGGTATTCAAATTTTTCAACAATTCACTCAACTAAAATCTTAATAGAGTTAAAAAAATATTGGCTAATGACAACTCATTAATAATCATTATATATATATATATATATATATATATATATATATATATATATATACACACACACACACACAGGCTTTGAGATTAAAAAAAATAAAAATAAAAAAATCACTCGTCCAGCGCTCGAGAGCGAGGGAAAATTTACTCGCCCCAAAATCATTTTACTCGACCAACTCCATTTTCTTAATAGTCCCCTTACATAAACATAGTGTGAATCACTGACAGAAAACAAAAAATGAAATTTTAATTAAAATTTTGAACGTGTTAGAAAGGATTTTAAAAATTTATAAAAATAATAACAAAAATTTTGATCTTTCCCCTTTATAATAGCAAATATTTTGATGATAAAACTTTGTTTTTATTAAGTTTGAGCCCTTTTAACACCATGATATGCTGCTTTTTTTTCTTTTCTTTTTTTTGGCAATTGAGTGGAGGTACCTAAATTCATAGTTTCATTCTTCTGTTTGACTGCAACCTCCATCACATAGATGATAAAAAATAAATCTAACTTTCTCAATGATTTTCTATAAAGAAAAAATTATTTATATAATTTGTTTTTCAGTGCGTGGTTGAAGTTTTGTTCTTTAATCTGGGCAACAGAAACATTTTGGCTCCACTCTGGAAGTGTTAATTAAACAAATGTTTAAACTGACCAGGACGCCCTAAGTAACTTGTGAATCTTCAATGGCATACTTTTGGGTTGTAAAAGTTGGGTTGGGTTTTTTCTATATTTGAAGGGACATGTTTCATGGGGAGATTTTTAAATAAATCACCCAATTAAGTTTTTAATCAACTGGACCGAGTGAAATCTCAAAGGCTGTGCGCATGTGTGTGTGTGTGTGTATATATATATATATATTTTTTTTTTATTTTTTTTAATCATCTCACCCCAAGCAAGGCATTCCACTGCCACTATTGCGCATGGGGCTACATAGGGGAAGGTAAAGAGAAGGAGTGGTTAGACATAGGGAATGTCAGGAGAAAGGTGATAGATGAGTAAGGATAGCGAGGATGAGTGTCGGGCAGATGGGAAGAGTGTTTGATAAAATAGGAGCAGGTTAGTCTGTTAGGAGGTGTCTATTGACCTTACATTTAAACTCCTGGAGATTGTAGCCGTCGGGGAAGCAATCGTTTGGAAGAGAATTCCACAGTCGGGAAGTGCGAGGAAAGAAACTGTTGGAGTAGAAGTTACGGCTGCATTTTATCGATTTCACTGTAAAAGGGTGGGATCTAGTTGCTAATCTAGTATCTCGTGCAAATTCGTATTTAGGGGGCACCAGTGATCTAAGTTCATCGGAGCAGAAGCCGTGAAAGTATTTATAGAAGAGACACAGCGAAGCCACGTCTCGCCGGTGGGAGAGAGACTGCAGGCGGTCTGCCAAGTCGGTATCTATCACATTACAGACCCTCCTCTGAACCTTATCGAGAAGCCCGAGGAGAACAGCAGGGGCACCCGACCAGATATGGCAGCAGTATTCAATGCACGGGCGGATGGTAGATTTGTAAATGTGCAGGATAGATTTAGACGGAAAAAACTTCCGGGCCCTACACAGAGAACCGACTTTCATAGCAGCGGATTTAGCAATGGATTCGATATAGTCATTCCATTTGAGGTCCGCTGAAAGTGTGAGACCAAGGAGGCGCAGTGTTTTACTCTCTGGGAGGCAAGCCTGGTCCATGCTAATGGGAGGTAGGTGAGATTGTCGATGATGGTTAATTGACAGTAGCTTCGTTTTAGAAGCATTAAAATTTACTAGCCATTTCTTACCCCAGTCCAATATGGATTGGAGGTCTTTTTCAATCTCGGCTGCAAGTTTAGCTTTGACGCCTACACCAGATTTTTGTTGGAGGCGAGAGTAAACTGTGGTGTCATCGGCGTACAAACCTATTTGGGTTCTTATGGAATCAGGGAGATCATTAATATATATCAGGAAGAGTGTAGGACCTAAGATGGAGCCTTGGGGGACACCTGCGTTTGTATGGTAGTTCTGAGAGGCATGTCCGTTTAATACCACTTTCATTGTGCGGTTAGAGAGGAATGACTGGATTAGTTCAAACAAATGTCCAGTTATACCATAGCTCCGCAGTTTACATAGAAGGCCAGCATGCCAAACTCTGTCGAACGCCTTAGATATATCCAATGCAACGGTTCGAGCTTCGCCATTCCTGTCGAGTGCCTGGTATATGTACTCGGTGATGGTCGTTAGCATATCAGCAGTAGACCTGGTGAAGCGGAAACCATATTGCTTGTCCGAGAGGAGCCTGTGTGCTGTGAGATGCTGAACCACCTCGGCGTTGATAATGGCTTCGAACACTTTGCCAAAGATCGGAAGAAGGCTGATAGGGCGGTAATTTGCAGGGTCAGAGGGTTCTCCAGTGTTTTTAAATATAGGAACTATAGAGGAAGATTTCCAACAGGCAGGAAAGCAGGAAGCAGATAGGCAGAGGTTGTAGAGCTTAGAAAGGACAGAGGAGATTTCAGGGGCACATTTCTTTAAGACTATGGTTGGGATTCCGTCACCACCGCTCGCTTTGTGAGGGTCAAGTTTTAAGATTATCTTAGAGACAAGCGAAGGTGTAATGTGGACATCATTCAGTTGTGCCTCGGTTCTAGGTGAGAAGTCGGGTGTAAAAACTCCAGACGAGTCCAGACTCGAATTGTTCGAGAATCTGCGGGCAAAACATTCAGCCTTATCTGCTGGGGAGGTGAGGACCTCAAATTTGTTGATTAGCGGGGGTATTGTGGACTTGCTCTTGTTAAGTACTCTTTTACAGAGTCGCCAGTAGTCTTTAGAGCCGAATTTAGAGCATGCTATGCGTTGCTTCATTCTGGCAGCAAACAACATCTTAGCTTCGTTAAGTACCCTTTTACACTTATTACGAGCTGAAGTGAAAAGGCGCCTGTTTTGTTCCGACGCATAGTTACGATAAAGTCGGAAGAAATGATTCCGGTGGGCAATGGCAGCCGAACAAGCGGGTGAGAACCATGGAGACGAATGAGATTTAAGCTGGAATTTCCTAGCAGGGATGAAGGCATCAATGCTAGCCTTAACCCAGGAGGAGACCTCGGATGCACATTCTTCGATGGGAAGACTAAAGACGTTGTTCCAAGGGATGTCACAGAGGAAGTCTCGGAACGAATCCCAGTCTGCTCTTTGATAGCAGTATGATATTCTACTTGTCTGTGTTTCATGGGTCGGGCGGGAGTGGAGTGAAATATTGACGGACACTACAGTGTGGTCAGAGTTTCCAAGTGGGCAGAGTTGTCTGGTAGTGCAAGAGTCTGGGATGGAAGTGAAGCAGAGGTCTAGAAGTGAGTTCCTTCCGTTAGGGTTGTCGGAGAAACGCGTGGGGAAGTCCACTACTTGCGTAAGGGATTGGGTGATTGAAAAGTTCATGGTGTGGACACCAGCAGGGTCAGTGACAGCGTTCTTCAGCCACTTGGTGTGGTGGGCGTTAAAGTCACCAAACACGAATACATGGGCAGAGGGATGGGTAGAAATGGCTTTGTCAATATTGTCAGAAATGATGTCAAGTAACGAACAGTCAGGGGAGGAAGGAGAGCGGTACAGAAAGAAGAGATAGCTAATCGAGCTGAGAAGTGAGAGGCGGAAGCACATGAAAGAATGATCTGGGGATTCAAAAGATGACACCCTAGCTAAGGGAAGGTGTTCGCTGACATAGACACCAAGCCCATGCATATGAACATTGGAGTCCTTCCTGAAGAGGGGAAGGTAGCCAGGAACGCAGAACTCAGATGAGGGGATAGAAGGGTTAAGATTAGTTTCACATAGGGCTAATATATCAGGTGAGTTATTATGGAGGAAAGAATCTACGCTGGGGAAGTTGGTGCGGATGCCGCGTATGTTAGTGAAAGAGATGCAGACAGGTTATATATATATATATATATTTATTCTCCATGTAAAATAAAAAAAAAAAGCCAAACCATGCAATGGTGGTGATATCTGCAGATTTGTGTCAAGAAGAAAAGTTGGCTATAGAAATAATTTCCAGAACAACAACAACTATTAAATAAAAGGTCCAAAATAATATGTGGATGTAGAAACATTAGAAAACATTTTTTTAAGCTTGTACAAACCCAGATAAAAAGATTCCCAATAACAAACCACTCCCTTACTTTGAAGTTCCAAAACGAACTTATAAAAGCATTAATCATTAAGTGATTGATCAAAACTAATCAGCTGATGAAATCATAAAGGTTGAAACCATGGTAGCTTAACTAGCTGATCTTCCATATATATATAACACACTCAAGGGCTGAAAAGGTAGGCATGCAGTAAGTATTATACTAGTATTACAATAGTGTTTCTGTGATTCATTAAAATCATTTTTAATACTTTTTTTTTTATTTTCATAATTATTATTATAATAAACTGCATCTAGAGATTATATGCAAAAGAGGTTTTTTCAAATATTTTATGTAAAATTCATAGATATGTGTTATCCTATGAAATAATTTGTACTATTATGTCTAGCGAGTAAGCATGAAATCAATTAAGTCCCAATTTTCAATTTCAGACTGATATTTAGTATTTTTTCAGTAATTATAGCAATTTACGGTGTCAAGAGATTATTTGCAAGAACTAGAATTTATTATTATGGCTCATAAAAAATAACTAACAATGAATGAAAAGAACTACATAATCAAAGAAAATAGCAAAGGAAAGTCTTCACTTCAAATTTCTATGAATTTGCAAAGGGATCATCGAACAATCAAGAAAATATGTCAAATGGGAATTCAACCAAGGAAAAAAAAAGTCTCAGGCTGAATTCAGGAATTCAACAAAGTGAGATCTATCACATATCCGAAGAGAATTAATAAAAAAACCCAAATGCGTCAAGTGCATTCATATCGGAGGCCGCTGGAGCTCTTAGGGTGTCAAAGGACACAAGGTGTAAAACATTAAGGAAGTTTGCTGATGTAAAAAATCAAATAAACAAACCCAATTTAACAAAAAAACATAAGATTGCAGTGGGCAAAAAAATACATGAAAACTGATTTCAGTAAAATGCTTTTTATAGACGAATCAAGGATCACCCTTGATGGGCCTGATGGATGGGCTCAAGAATAGGTTTGCAAGCAACATGATTCAAGAAAATTTTTTAAACGTCAACAAGGCAGCGGTGGGATCATTATGATATGGGCTGGGATTATTGGTAATGAGCTCATGGGTCCATTTAAATTGAAAGACGGGGTTAAAATGAATTCCAAAAGTTACTGTGATTTTCTAGAGCAATATTTTTTTGAATGGCTTGATAAACAGTTTTTAACCAAGCGTAGATCTATGATCTTTATGCAAGACAACGCACCAAGTCATGCATCAAAGTTTACTAAATCCTGGTTGAAAGAAAAGGAATTTGTTGAACTGGCCTTCAAATAGCTGTGACTTGAATCCCATTGAGAACCTGTGGAGCATCCTCAAGAGAGATATTTATTCTAATGGAAGGCAATTCAACAGCAAGTGTGACCTCTGGGAGGCAGTTAAAGTTGCTGCAAACAACTTACCAGCCGCTAAAATTGCAAACCTAACATCAGATGTTGACAATAGGCTGCTAAGAGTTATTGAAAAGAAAGGAGCATTTGCACAATAAATTTGAGGAGTTTCTTATTATTTTTTGTTAATATATCTTTTATTCTTAAAATAAAGGAAAAACATAAAAAAAGATTTTAAGAAATTGACAAATTTTGTTCTAAAATCTTTTCATATTTTTTTTTTTACATTAGTTTTACAAGGTATAATAATGTAAAAGTATCCAAATAAATAGTTGCAAATAAACTACTGACAGTCAAATTAGTCTGTTTTGTTAACTTAGTAAAATTTTTTCCAACCAAAAACAATAGTTTTCTCTATCACTATATATCTAAGTTAGTAATATTGAGTAGAATCTAAACAACATCATCATAATAGAACTTTTAACATTAAAGACGCAACTCTTTATACCAATTCATAACTTGCATATAATCTCTAGACACAGTTTATTGCCATTATATTTTTGAGTAATAAATGTTTTGCAGGTAAAGAGGGAATGTTTGAATGATGGGAGCAAACAGTTTGAACATTTGAGTGATTGATATGTTTCTTATTGCTATGTTTGTACAATCAATACATTTTGTGGGAACGTTTTGTTTTTCACTACTGTATATCTACTTTAGCATCACCCTGTATTTGTACTTACATGAATATCACTGAGAAATATTCCTTGGTAGTCAGATGGTTTGAAGTATAATGTCACTAAAAGACTTTTCGGTTCTCCAATTTCACTTATCATTTTAACTTGAATGAAGTTTTTCCCAGACTTTTCAATGGTCACATTTGAGAATGTTTGGTAGATGGTCATCATTTTCTCACTTCTGCAAGAGAAAGAAGAAAAATGTTTCAGATTTGTTGCAACATCACCATATACTCACTGATATCTACACAATATGGATAATGGCAAAAGTTCTTTTCTACATCAATAAATGATCACTTTTTCTCTCTGTCCAGCACAAAAAGTTATCCCCCTCATCATTTTTTTTTTAATTGCTGGTTTTTTTTTTAGTTTTTGTAACCAAGTTGGCATGTATGCCGACGACACAACAATCTACTCTCACATCGATCAGAAACCATGTCTGGACGACAAAGTGAACCTCGTTGCCGTACTTGAAAGGGACCTCCAATCCGTAGTGGCCTGGGGTAGGAAATGGCTGGTAAATTTCAATGCCTCTAAAACAAAGCTGTTATCAACTAACCACCATAGACAATCGCATCTACCTCCCATTAGCATGGGACAGGCTAGCCTCCCAGAGAGTAAAATACTACGCCTCCTTGGCCTTACACTTTCGGCGGACCTCAAATGGAATGACTATATTGAATCCATTGCCAAATCTGCTGCTATGAAAGTCGGCTCCCTGTGCAGGGCCCGGAAGTTTTTCCCACCTGAATCTATTCTGCACATATACAAATCTACCATCCGCCTGTGTATTGAATATTGCTGCCATATCTGGTCGGGTGCCCCTGCTGCTCTCCTTGGGCTTCTTGACAAAATACAAAGGAGGATCCGCAATGTGGTTGATACTGACTTGGCAGACCGGCTGCAGTTGCTCTCTCACTGGCGTGATGTGGCTTCCCTGTGCCTCTTCTACAAGTACTTTCATGGCTTCTGCTCCGATGAGCTTAGATCACTGGTGCCGCCTAAGCACGAATTTACACGAGATACTAGATTAGCAACTAGGTCCCACCCTTTTACAGTTAAACAAATAAGATGTAACCGTAAATTCTACTCCAACAGCTTCTTTTCTTGCTCTTCCCGCCTGTGGAACTCCCTTCCACAAGTCTGCTTTCCCGACAGTTACAATCTCCAGGTGTTTAAATGTAGGGTCAATAGACACCTCCTATCACACTAACTCCCAACTACTCTCAGAACACTCATCTACCCAACCCTCATTCTCGGTATCCTTACCCACCTATCACCCACCCTCTGACATTTCCTATATTTAATCATCCTTTCTCCACTCTATGTAGCCCCCTGCACAGTAGTAGCAGTGACATACCTTGCTCGGGGTGAAACGCTTATAAAAAAAAAAAAAAAAGTAACACAGTTGGTGAGAATATTTACAGATTTTGTTCATTTTCAAAAGAATCTTCATTCATTATCAACTTTCACATAATACAAAAATAATACAGATCTATAAGAGAAAATGGCGTGAATTATTGTTTCATAAAGTTGTCTTATAACTTTAAAATTGCTTAAAGTAATAGTGTCACATTACTGCATGGAGTTATTCTATTATTCTTTTTTATTATTCCATTATTCCAAAAGTATTCAGAATAATAATGAATGACAAGGATGTGCGTTGTGGTGCAGTGGAAATCGACTCGGAATGACAAATCTGGGAGCCAAGTGCGAATTCCAGCTGAATTGCTTGAATTCAATTACATGCAAATACCCTTGGGAAAGGTATTAATCCATCTCTTCCCTCCAGTTATGGGTTAAATAACAAGACAGATTGGGTTCTATAGCCTTGGCTGTTAACCAGTCTACTCCAGAAAGCAATGGCAATCTACTGCGGGATAAACTTCTGCCCAGTCAGTCATGTCTCTTTTGAGACATGATCGCCCAAGCGTGTATCACGCGTGGCACTTAACTGACTGAATGAATGACAGCAAATACAAACATGTAAATTATTACAAGAGGCGACAAAATTTCTTTAGCATTAGGTGTCTAAATTCTCTCCTCAGAAAGAATCTTAAACAAAAAATGATACCACATTTGTGCCGTTAAATTAAAAAGATGTTTGAAAGGATGACCTAAAATAAATTTATATTTATCTAATCTGTGACTAAGTTTCTGAATTAGTTACATAATTCTGTGCAGAAGGGTTAACAAAGAATATGTTTTAGAAAGCTAAATATAAGATTAAAGAATTTTATTTAATAGGAGTAGATAAGTTTGCCTATCGTTCAGTTCATACTTCTCCCTGGTCTTTTGAACAAGAGTAAAGGTTTATCTCGTTTCTTGTTCAGGACTGGGTTTTCGGTTCCTTCTAAGGTCTATTTCAGCTCTGTACTCTTAACGCTTATGCTTTCTTATGCTAATATAAGTCCACACAGTAACCCCCTACCTTGAGTGGCTCTTGGGTCTTGTATTGAGTGAACATTAGTATAAAAAAATGTAAATCCATAAAAGTCATTTTAGTAAATCGTAATGCACACAATTATAACTTGTATTTTATTTTTTTTACAGTTTGACATAAAAGGATATTCTTGAGTTCCAATTCCCAACTGTAAAATTAAAGATAGTTCAGCTTATTGATAGGTAGTTACCATCGCCTCTTTTGAGATTTTCTATTTCATTTGTTTATTGAATATCAATGTTGTTATTCTTATCTTGCATTTTTTGAGATATTTTACACAAAGTCTTGTAGAGATGTGCATTGTGGTGCAATGGATATCGGCTCGAAACGAGAAATCGGGGAGCTGAGTTTGAATTTCAGTTGAATTTCTTGCATTCACTTGCGCGCAAATACTCTTAGGTATTAATCTGTCTCTTCCTTCTAGTTATGGGTTAAATAACAGGACAGACTGAGTTCTATAGCCTTGGCTGGTAACCAGTCTACCGTAGAAATTAATGACAATCTGTCACTTTCGAGGCATGATGGCCCAAGCGTGTATCACATATGGCACTTGACTGACTCACTTGTAGAGAAACTTGTCATACATAACAAAATCTTACTAATGTGTATAGAAGCTGAAAGAAAGAAAATATCTACTTACATGTCAAAGTCTTCTTGCACTCGTGATGTTTTCTCATCTTGTTCTTTTTTTAATATTTTATATTCTTCTTCTTTTTGCTGTAATTTCTTCAAAAGCTCTTCACATGAAGCCTTCAGCTCACAGGCTTTGGATTTCAGAGATTTCAGGTTGGTACTGCTTGTCTTGTACACTTGTTGGGCATTCTCCACTTTTAGTTTCTGCAAATTACACAAATAAAAAAATAAAAGAGAGGAAAAAAGTTCAGAATTTGTACAATCTACAAATTTGAATCAATCGAACAATCAATCAATCACTGGTTCAGCAATGGAGCCAGTCTGACAGGACAAGGTTTAAATAAACCTTTAACAAAAGCATTTTTTTTTTGTCATTGGGACTTTTGTGAATCTATATCTGCTAAATTAAGTTTCATAACTGAAACATAAATAACAATTTTTTAAAAAGATTTTTTTTTATCTGACATTATTTCTTATTAATATAAATGTTAACCCAGGTAGCTCAGTCAGTAGAGCACAAGACTCTTTATCTTGGAGTCTGGATTTGTATCCCTCCCACATTGGGCAAATGCTTATCTTTGGCTTTGTACCAAACTTGTATATAAAAGTATAATAAATATACTATGACTATAAATGTTATATTCTTAGTGAGGACCCGTGTTTCAGTTGCTAACCTATAAGAATAATAATGTTTATAACAATAAGAAATAATGTTGAGTAAAAAATCCTTTCCAAAAATAATGTGTGTGTAAGGCACTCGATTTTCCGTTTCAAAATTTTCCTTGATTCCGTTTCCACTTTTGTTAAATTCCGTTTTTAGTTTTTAGCTTTGGGAAATTTCATTTTTTCCATTTTTATAGTATTTTATGAGAAAATAGCAATACAATATGCTATAATTATCATTAAAACAAAAACATAATTCAAAGTTTTATTGCTTATAAAGAAATATTAAATATCTACAAATCTTTTTTTAAATGTTAAAATCCAAGTCCAAAAATAAATTACATGTAAAAATAAAAAAAATCTAACATGACCAGACAATAAAACAATGAAATGTTACAGTGCACAATTATCTTTGAAGTAGAACTTAATCAGAGCTTCCTTTTTTAAGAGCACATTCAAATTGTTTTCTTTTTTTTCTTTTTTTTTTAAAAATAAAAGGATTATTGTTTTCTTTTTTGTCATAAAAATATCATTGTTTGCATTAATATGCACCAAAGGCTGGAAAACATCCTTTTTACATTCGCCAAGAAAAAAAATATGAAAAACAAACATCATAGCAAGAAATGAGGACTAAAACCATTTCTCATATATTTAGGTGTTTATTCAGGGCTTCAGTTTAAAAAAAAAATGTGCTGCAAAAATCTTAGAAATTTGAGATAACTCTATTCTTCTGTGTTTTCTAGTTCAGACAGAAGACAATCAGCTAAATGTTGATTTTGATGCAAATACTGTTCTACATCCTCCATCATGTTATATACAACACATGCAAGCAGAGACTTAGTTTATTCCAAGTTTGTCAAAGCTGTTACTAAATGAGTGCACTTCTCATTTATAAAATGCATATTTAGGTGCAAATTATGGTAAGAGGTGTGATATAATTGACCATTATCTACTAATTCTAAAATCCATAGGTCTTTTCTTGCTTAAAGAATCCTTCATAAAACTGTACAAAGGATGAGCGATATTTGGCCATATTAAACCAGGAATTTCATCTGGTTGCCACTGGTACAGAGGACTAGTTTCACTTGTTCCTTAGACAAGAAACTTTCAAGCCATTTTATGTATCACGTTCACTGACTAGGCTTTTTAAAAAAGGCTGACTTGATGAAAATAGTGAGCTGGGTAACATTATCAAATGCTGGCCAGTGTGAAAATACTTCACCCACAAGATTTAAAATATATGCTAAGCACAACACATGGTAACTGTTAAAGACATTTGGCAACACTTCCTTGTGAGCTTTTTTGCAATAGGCTGCAGAATCTGTTACAATGGCAATAATATCCTCAACTGCAATATCTACATGAGTTACAGCTCAGATGCATGCCTGACTTACAGATTTATGATTGCATTCTCCTAAGGTTACAACTCCCCACAAATGCTTGCAATCACATTCAAAATGCTGTGGTTATGACAGTTGTTTCATCTGTTATGCTCTTCAAGTTGTGATTGTCTTCTGTTTCAATAGAGCTGACGTTTTTTAAGGCTTTTTTATCAAATGAGTTTTTGATTTGATGTGATCTTTGATTGTGTCAACCCTACAAATGTCAAAACTATGGAAACAGAATTTGCAAAATAACATATTTTCTTCTGCATAAAAGTCATCAAGAAATTGGTCTCCTCTGGTTTTAGCACAAATTTTAGATACTGGGGTCATTTTCTGTTAAGAGAAGCAGGATCATCCAAGAGATTGATTCACTTCTTGATTCAGTCGTCTTGACAATTTGTTGCTTATTCATACAACTGGTTTAGATTACAAAATATAAATAAAAAATTAAAAAATAATCATTGATAGTTAAAGTTAAAACAATTTTTTTTTTCCTAATTTAAATTTGTTTGCTACAATAGTGGAGCACTGAAGATGATGCAATCATTAATTCAGTAGAATCATAAGTAACAGTCATTTCATATTTTGGAGTTTTTAGAGAATGTCTTTCTTTATTTCTAAATTCTATGGTAGGCATGGGATAGCATTTACTTTCCTTTCATATTCATAAAACAAGGTTACAAGTTGTTTAGAATCTTTTACTTGTAAATTGTGTGAGGCCTTAAAGAAAATGAATTTGTTAAATTTATTGGAGTGACCTTTTGATCTCTCTCCTCTCCAAATTTTGACATCAACTAATGTCGATCTTCCCTATTTCTACTTTAGTAATGGATCAACGAAGCTGTGATCTTCTGACTTTCATCTTGTTTGCTACACAGTTTCTTATAAAAGTTTTAAAATATTTAAAAATAGGCTAGCCAACATATTCAAATATTGTCAGAAAATTGATGACCCATTTTTAAAACTACATTAAAAACACAGATTTTGTTTAAGATTAACAATTCTGCGATTGCAGAAAATTTGTTACCCTGTGTGCGTGTGTGTGTGTGTGTGTGTGTGTAGAAAAACAAAATTGTATACAAACCAACTGTTCATCAAAGTTAGACAGGTGTTGAGGCATGTTGGGACCCAAAATATCAACCATTTTACTCCACTTCTCTTGCTTGAGATGTTCACATTTTTCTGACTTAAAAAAAAAAATCTTTATGCAGGAATTTCAACATATATTTGCATTTGTAAATTGTATTGAACTTATGTTATTAAAAACACTATCATTATATATATATATATATATATATATATATATATATATATATGTGTGTGTGTGTGTGTGTGTGGGTGTGTATTAATCCAACAGATTATTTAAATGCTTTTTTTAGTGGATATCAGTATTTGAGCAGATGCTCTATTTTATATTCATGTACTATTCATTAATTTGATTATTGTTTCATTTTCTACTTTAACATTCTAAAAAAATTATTTTATTATATTACAATAATTTTTAACCTACCCTATATATTATTAGAAATTACACTGACTGATTTAGCAAAACAAAAAAAAAGTCCAAACTGCTTAATTATCTAAGGCCAGAAAGCAGCCAAATGCACTTGAAAGTTTTACATGCTTACTATCTACGAGTGTCTGAATGTACCTGCAATTGGGTGTAGGTGTGTGTGTGTGTGTGTGTATATATATATATATATATATAAATATATAAAATGAAACAAAAATTCCGATATTTAAATCCATTGGATAGCCATTTCTACGAGGAAATCCTTACTTCTTTAGCAACGGCAAAACAAAAATTTTATTTACTCAAATTCAAATGTGATAAAAGATTTTATACTGGTAGAAGTCCAAAAAAATCATCCATACACAGAAAAATAGAGTGGGATTAACAATTTTTGAATATAAGGAAGCAAAAAGGGAAAAGCAGACAGATACCGGATGTCTCATATTAGAAGACATACCCCTCCATACAAGAGTCAAGAGTTTAAAAGTTAAAATTTAGCCATGTCAAAGGGATACGTGGGGGGAAAAAAGGGGGAAGGGGTGGTTGACTGGAAAGTAAGCTATGAAAAACTTTTCACATACAAACAAAAGAAAACTGTTGACATCAATGTTGCAAAAAACATTGAAAAATTTATCAAAGAGATTTTAGTTTAAATAAAGACTGGGACAAATGTCATAGAAAAAATTTGGACATACAAATTTAAAAATAAATCTTAAATTTAAAATTAGAAATTAAAAATATTAACTTCGAAGATAGATCTCAAAAGAATCCATTTCTATTAATACAAGTACACACACACACAGCTATATATATATATATATATATAGTAGTATATTTATTTTCGTCTATCAGCCTGAATGTTTGAGAAAACTTATTAAATATTAAGTCTCCAGATGGACCATTTACTCATATATGAATATTAAATAAAATAACATTTTATTTATTTTTATATATATATATATATATATATATATATATTTTCCTTTTAATAAAATACGATAAAAATTCCGACGATGATCGGCATGGTTTCCAACTATACATAAAAATACTTATTCCATGTGTAAGTGCTAAAAGGAATCTCAAGGGAGATAACCTAAATTAAAAGGTGATTTAGATTACCTACCTTGATGGAAGATTAAAACAAAAATAAAAATCTGATTCAAAAGTATAAACCAGACATTATAATTTATTTTAGTACATTTTTGGTCAGGCCAAGTACTAAAGAATTTATGTAAGCTTTTGTTACAACTACTTTCAAAACAATACGAGGCTTAATCACTCGGTCAGTTAAGTACCATACGTGATACGCACTTGGACAATCATGTCTCTTTTGAAACAACACTGACTGGGCAGAAGATTTTCCCGCAGTAGGTTGCCATTACTTTCTGCGGTAGACTGGTTGTCAAACCAAGGCTATAGAACCCAATCTGTCCTGCTATTTAACCCATGGATGGAGGGAGAAGTGACGATTTAATACCTTTCCCAAGGATATTTGTACATAAGTGAATGCAACAAATTGGAATTCAAACTCAGCTCTCCGATTTCTTGTTGAGCTGATATTCACTACATCACAATGCATATTAAGAAGCTTAATACAAAGCCAAATAATACTAAGCTAAATTTCACCTGCAATAATTGGCACAAAGTATCCATAGTTGAAGCTTTGATTGATTGATTGCTTTTGTTTTTTTACAGCTTATCAACCTTTTGCAGTTTATTTAAAACCAGAAAATATTTTTAGATTAGAAGGAGAGGGTTTAAGAGATAATTTATTGATATGTCATTAATTTAACAATAGCTGGTGTGGACAAGAGGTGAATTCATCCTTTTCAAGGGTATTTTTGTACATAAGAGAATATAATGAACCCAACTGGAATTGAAACTCAGCTCTTTGAGTTCCAACTCTGAATGATTATTCATTACACCACCTACACATTCAAGCTTACTCCACCTGGTATTCCAAGTAGTCACCCATCAAGGTACTGGCCAGGCTTGTTGTTGCTTAACTTTGGTGATTGTATGAGAAATGGTATGAGGAACCTCAAGGAATTTAAATAAAAGCTAATATGAACATAAAAGAGATCTTTTACAAAACAACACACTCACTGTATTAGTTGCTCACTGTAATGAGTCTAACTAAATTAAAATTTGAAAATATTTTTTTAATTAAAAGAGGAAACGTTAACAAAAGTGTGTAAAAAGTGATTAGAACATTTCGCTATTCCTAGCAGATTTTGTGTTATCCCAATTTGGAATACTTAATTATAAATGTGATAAAAATAAAAAGCATATGGAAACTGAATAAAATCGGCTAAACAACAAGTTTGAAAAAACAAAATAATTAAATTTCAGCATTCTAGCATTTTCAGTGTTTATTGTCAATTCATAATTATAACTGACACCTGTGTTATTATATCTCCCCAACCCCATACACATAATTCCATCAACAAAAAAATTACTCCCTCCTAGATTTTACACATTTTTCTCACTTCATCATTCACTTGCTTAATATTGTTTCAATACATAGAAATTTACATATATTCTCCTACATACACGAGTTTGAGTTTTGTTTAACAACATATCAACCTCTGTGGATTATTTAATGCCAAAAAGGTGGGGATTTAAGGTATTTTTTTAATGTTTGGTTATAGCGAGAATGTTGATTTAGTTAGATTTTGATGAAAATTTTCTATTTTAGAAAACTGAAGATGTCTTCTAGTTTTGTATTAAAAAATGGCAATAATTTTTTTTCCTTCAAAAATGTGTTATGGTAATAATTTTTCCTTCAAAAATGTATATTTTTCTATAAAAGTCTATTTTGATGTATATATTTATATAAAAGTCTATTTCTATACTTTCATAGTGTTTTGCCCTCAGTTTGGGGTTAACTATTTGCCCATAGCTGGGACCTTAACAGGTGCTACCACTCTGGGTCAGGGTGGACGTGGGAACAACAGCAATTAAGAGGTGGTTCCATGCTCCTCACAACCTCCCAATTAGAGGCTTTGCTGCTGGATGCTGTTTACAGTCATACCCAGGACCTATTACACACGAGTTGAATATATGGATCAGAATCCGAGATGATAGGATAAAGTAAAAGAACAAAGTAGGAAACATATCTCAATCTAACATGTTAAAGCTTCTTCAGAGATCAAGGCAAAAATGAAAAATTCGACAAAAGGACAGTATACTGGTATGTTGTGATTTGGGGTTGATTCTTATTGGTCAGATGTTTGTCATGTATATTAAACAAAAAAAATAGAAATAGACATGTGATGAGAATATTAGCATTTAAACCCTAAGATTTTAATATGGCCAATTTGAATTTTTTTGTTATTTCATTGTTCGCAAGTAAGAAAGAAGTGAAGCAAATAAATATATAAATGAAAACTTTAAGGATCAAGTACCACGTGGCCAAAATAGTTGCAGGCTTATGTCGGCAGTGTGACAGGATAACAATTCAGTTATTAGAGAGTAAAGTCATCCATTGATATGTAAAGAGGCAGCGTCATGGTTAGAGAAGAAAGTCAGCTGTTAGAAAGGTGCCAAGAAGTGTGATAGTTGTGGCTGAAGTATAGAGACGGAGTTTGAGACTGGAAGAGAAGTGGTTGGAGGAAAGATCTGGCCAGAAATGAAGATAAGCAAATCCGTCAATAAATACTCAAAAATATTGGAAACAGACCTCATGTTTTCCATTCTTGCTATGGTGTCATTTCACCTTTCATTCTCCTGTCAACGACCATTGAGTCTTTGTCAGTTTTTGTCCACACGCATACAGATGGGAATTGAAACATGCGAGATTGATCTAGTCATTGAAAAAAATGAGACCCACCCACCCACTCACCAACTGTATGTTTACTGAAATACTTATTTATAGAAATGGGTTAGGCGGTTAACTTTTCAGAACAAGGCCACATTTATTGACAACTCAGTCAGGTTGGGTAATAAAATGAGAAGCTGAGTTCAAATTCCAATTGGGCTTGTTAAATTCACTTACATGCAAATACCCTTGGAAAAGGCATGAATCTTACTCTTCCTCCCAGCTATGGGTTAAATAGTAGTATGGAGAAAAATCATTGTTATTCATAAAAATATTAATGCAACAGATTTTTATTTAATAATCTGACATAAATTATCACATAAATGTTATTTTTAGTGCATACTCATATTTGAGTAGATGCTACATTTAATATTTGTATCCACTAAAAATAATGTTTAATAAGATCTGTTTGATTAATAAATATAAATCCATTACTTCTTTAGAAATTGCTTTGTTTACATTAGGATATGAAACTGAGCAGATATGTTTCAAAAATCTGAGAATGGTTTGTGTTTTTAAGACACTATTCAACTTTGCTTGATCAGCAATGCACTCCTTAGCCAAGTCAGTTTAAAACACATCCGATTTAATGACAGTTTTTTCTGCCAAGAGTGATGCAGGTTTGAACCCTACCAGAGCACATATTTTATTTAATAAGATATCTCGAATATCCAGGCTGGTAAGAGAAAATAAATAAATATAATGTTTAATGAAGTGTCTACTCAAATATGAATATCCACTAAAAATAATGTTAAAGTAATAAAATCCAAAAAATATTTTGATTTTAGATAAACCACAAAGGGTTGATAAGCTGTAAAAGAAACAATTCATCTATCATTATGATATATGCTTTGGGTTCTTTTTGTTTGCATTGTTACTTTTTTTTTTTGTTTATTTTTTTTAAATCCAATTATCAGCAAATATTTTCCCTAAATTCTAAAATTGTGATCAACTTTTGTTTTTGTTTTGTTATCACCAACAAATTTGTAATGACTTTGTTGGGCATTAATTTTCAAATATTTTTTCTTCCCCAAACTATAATTATAAACTTTCTTGGTATCATTATCTATATTTACTTTCTAGTTAAAGCTGATGTCAGTGTCCGTAATTATGTAGAAATAGAGACAACAAAGAGAGTAAAGAAGAGAAAATGGTTGATAATTACTTAACTAATCTGACAACTTGTTCGACTAGGCAAGAAAGCAGCAGCAACAGGATAACTCAGTCGTGTCCAACAGATCTATTTATAGAACAGAAACACCAACAAAAGACTACAAAAGCTGGTCTGCTGTGAAATATAGAAGACATCCATTTGAGTTTCTTTTGATTAAGCATCGGACAAGTTGGACTGGAATTTCAATAGCAACATGTCTGAGATGATGAGTCTGGTGGCAGAATTGGTAGGAGCAGAAAATAATATGAGTGTTGGTAAACAAAAGAGAGAATAATAATATATAAAATATTTTTTATTGCAACTGAGTGAAAAAACATTATCATGGGTTGATGCTTTTATTTTCAATTCATTTGATTAAAAACAACGTAAAAAATCAATACAGAGGGATGATTAAACATCAGATCTTAAGTTTTGTCTATAATCCGAACATTTTCATCATGTATCTCATGACACAACTAAACACAGAAAAAGTAAACAATCTAAAAAGATTTATAAATGTGTATGATAGATTGGAGATTTTATAAGTATACAATTATTGTTCTAGAAAACAATATGTAATGAAAGTTTTGATGTATGTAATAAAAATCTTTTTGCCTCTAATATACTTTGGGTGTTTTTTATTTTTTGTGTGATGTTACTGCTATACTTTCTGTTTTGACAGACATTGTTTAACCAGTAATGTTTGTATAACACACTTAGTTAAATTCAAAGCTACAAATGTGATAGACAAATTTTTAACATAAGAGAAAATACCAAAATGTGAAATACCTTTTATCTTGGTTCATATTCCAATGATCAATAAAATAGCATATGGACTCTTCTATAACATATATAGACAATGCCAAAATGTATTTTAACATTAAATTTTGCAATAAAACAAATAGACCATTATGACAAAATACTGACAGCTATTTTGGCGGTTACTACCCGACCCAAAGAATAAACTCCTGAACACCAGGTAACTAGATGCATTTAACAAAAACTTCTATTTAATAAAAACATTCAAGTAGAGTAATTGCTTAGCCTTAAACTTAATGATTATTCATTACTAGAAAAACAAAAGTGACATCCCAAGCATAAAATAACTCCTAGAACAATTTATGTCCAGGGACTTAGCGCAAACAATCTGCCCCCACCTCCTGGACTTAACAAGAACAATCTGCCCCCGCCTCCCGAACTTAACAAGAACAATCTACTCTACTCCTGGACTGAACAAGAACAAAATCTACCCCACCTCCTCCGGGACTGATTAAGAACAATCTACTCCTATCCCTGACTGAACAAGAACAATGTACCCCCTTCCTCAGGAGACTGAACACAAACAATCTACCCCCAACTTAGGACTAAACAAGAATAATCTACCTCCAGGAACTAAATATAGGCTTTAGTTCAAAATTCTAAGATTATCCAATGTGACAGGCTGGAAAGTGTAACAACTAAAATGTTGGAACTAAAACAACTAAAACAAGGATTGTATATTTTAATGTATAGCAATGATAACTCTTCATCTCAGAAATTAGTTGAGAAATGATTAACCATTGTGTAGTTTGATACGCTTTCTTTTCTTCAGCTATTCTTAGATTCTGTCTCAATTGCACAAAGGCACTGAAAAATTAATGATTACTGGTTGTGCTTTCTTCTCTTTTATCACTGCTCGGTCATTTGAACAGGAGTAGAGGTCTACCCCCTTGTTTCCTGTTTAGGATTGGATCTCTGGTTCTTTCTAAAATTTATTTCAACTCTATACTCCTTATGTATGCCAAAACTATGAAATTTTATTTACGATTTATTTTTCCTCAAAAAGGAGTAGATAGATTCGCCTATTGTCTAGTTCAGACTTCTCTTGCCTTTTGAACAGGAGTAGAGGTTTATCCCTTGTTTCTTTTTCAGGATTGGGTTTTTGGCTTCTTCAAAAGTCTTTTTTGTTCAATTTCATTTCCAGTAGCCCTTTGCATGGTAGTGGCATTATCACCTTGCTTGATTAAAAAAAAAATTGTCACTGCCTACCTTCCTTTGTTCCCATTTCACATATTATCCAAGTCTTATAATCATCCCCACCCTCCTCACTTCAAAAGCTCCAACCAGTATGTACTTTTCTTTGTGCACTGCAAATCAAAATGTTTTTAAAAAATCAATTTTTGCAGCAATCAGCTGACCTACCTGCAGTTTAATTTGGCTCACTTTCTCAAGAAGACATTTCTCTTTCAACTGCAAGATTTCGTACTCTAAGAAAGAAAGAAAGAAAAAAAAGAAAACCTTTTGTTATCACAACATCAACAACGGGATAATATAACAGAAAACCAAATTTGGCACCAACAGATCATTATTTCAATCAATACAACATTTCTTATTCTTATCTGGTTGAAAAGTTTAAAATATCTGATATTCAAAATTTCATTAATAACTTCATTTTGTTAAAATCAGATTTGTTTTATTAAATTGGTGGTTGAAAACTTCTGGTATGTTGGCATAAGATCATAGAAAATAAAGGGAAAATATTTCAATGATGACCAATGAATATTGGTATTACTTATTAGTAAGTCTGTTTAGTGTACTGATTAGTAAATCAGAAAGACAACTGAGCTTGTCATACTCACCTTTCTACAAATATTGGGAAAAAGTATGAATGCATTTCTCTCCCCCTCACATACAGGTTAAATAGCAGAGCCGACTGAACTCTCTTGCTTTAAGGTGGTAACCACTCTGGCAGAAGGAAAACTCAAAACCAGCCTGCCCTTCATTCCACTGCTGTTATGGCTGCTGCATCTACAACCCAGGTCAGTTATAGGACTCATGACGTAATATGATTAATTATAATTATCAAGTAATTAAAAAAAAAGAATTCCTCAAAAATTTCACATATACCTATGTTTTATTGAGATACAAGCATATAAACATTTGGCGGACCTGAAGGAGACTACCACCACCTTTAAATTTGTTGCCCACTCTACTCTCATCAGTATTCTCATCCTTTTCTTACCCACTTCCTGACACCCACTATAAACTGTCACTCTTTCTCATAACTTTGATCCTATGATCGCCCGGTTCATACGCCACCCATGTCTATTGAACAAGTTAAGAGGCTCATCCCTTGTTCCCTGTTTAGGATATGGTTTCCAGCTTTCTCTTTTCCAATCTTTTCACTATTACGTAGCCCCCTGCACATCAGTGGCGTTACCGCCTTGCTCGGAGTGATACGATTAAAAAAAAAAAAAAAAAAAAAAAAAAAAAAAAAAAAAAAAAAAAATGTAACCCCCTGCAAAACAGTGACAGTAAAATGCCTTGCTTGGCGCAATATGATTATAAAAAAATTTTTTTTATACATAATTATTTTATATATAGTAACACGTTCCAGTGACCTGGAGAAAGGTATAGTGATGATTATATTTAAGCACCGACTTCATTAGAATTCATCATGCATAACCAATGTTTTAACTTTTCTTAACACTACCCACTGACTTTACTATTACTCCATACTCCCCCTGTTCAACTCATCTCTTGCACTAACAAATATTATTTTTTATTTTTATTTTTTTTTTTAATCATATCACCCCAAGCAAGGCGGTAATGCCACTGATGTGCAGGGGGCTACATAATAGTGAAAAGATTGGAAAAGAGAAAGCCAGAAACCAAATCCTAAACAGGGAACAAGGGATGAGCCTCTTAACCTGTTCAATAGACATGGGTGGAGTGTGAACCGGGCGATAGATAGATCTATCTACTCCAATTGAAAAAAAAAAAACCAAAGTGAGAAGATTGGAAAAGAGAAAGCCGGAAACCAAATCCTAAACAGGGAACAAGGGATGAGCCTCTTAACCTGTTCAATAGACATGTTTCACATAGAAAGGAAAACAAATTTCATTATAGAATAATGTCAGTTTTTACCTAAAAGTGGTTGGAGCAAATTTCTACGTTCAGTCTTTATACTGTGCATTGAAAACACGAAAACATTTTTCTTCTTCTCTATGTGCCATGTCCTTTCAGGATTTAGATGATCATAGATTTCCACTTGCCCCTGACCCGTGTCGCTCTTAATATTTTTCCTCTTAGTATCCCTCCCAAACCCTGCTTCACCATCCATTTGTTTAAGCCCATCAAATATGTTTCATGCTGCTTTGCCCTGTCTCTCTTTCCCTCTATCTCCCTTGTGAGTATCAGATTCTGTAAACCTCCCTTCCTCATTATGCGTCCCAGGAACCTCATCTGTCTCTTCCTGATGTTAAATATAAGTTTTCTTCTTATTTGCATCCTTTCCAACATCCTGTCGTTGCTCACATGCTCAGTTCATGGTATTCTCAGCATCCTTCAGTAGAACCACATTTCTGCTACCTCAAGCCTCTCCTTCACTCTTGATGAGATCGGACAACATTCACTGCCATACAGGAGGACAGATATCACATAGCAGTCCAGCACTCTTTTCTTTGTCTCAAATAAGATTTTTCTGTTTTTCAGTACTCTGGTTAGTTTTTTAAATGCATCCTTGGCCATGCTACTGTGTATTTGGATTTCAGTGTCTCAATTTCCATCCTGTGTTAGAATGCTTCCTAGGTATTTCAATTTCTTTACTTGTTTTATTTAAGTTTCCCTGACCGGTAGTTGGTATTTAGGGGTTTTCTTTTCTGCTGATGACCATACATTCATTTTTCTTGAAGTTTATACTCAGTTCTCTCTTTTCACTTTTGTTTTGGAAATTACAACAAGTAGTATTAACAGCATTAGTCGAGTGAATGCATAAAATGCATCGCTCAGAGTTTTACTATAAAAATGCATTGAGAAAAAACATCCAGGAGAAAAAGGTTGTTAATTATATTGTTACCGAAAAAAAAAACAAAAAAAACTATTCTAATTTTTCCAGGTGGAAAGAAAACAAATTGACAAAATAAATAAAAGTAAAAAGGTATGGATATTAACATATAGTTTAATAAAATAGAGATTCAATATATAACTAGTAATACTAAGAGCAAATACCCTTGGGAAAGGTATTGATCCATCTCTTCCTTCCAGTTATGGGTTAAATAATAGGACAGATTGGGTTCTATAGCCTTGGCTGGCAACCAGTCTACTGCAAAAAGCAATGGCAACCTACTGCAGGATAATCTTTCTTTCGAGACATGACTGACTGGGCAGAAGATTATGTCTTTCGAGACATTATCGCCCAAGCGTGTTTCATGTATGGCACTTGACTGATTGAATACTAAGAGCACTAACAACAGTTCACATTAGCCTATCATGTTTTAGACGTTTACAGCAAAAGAGAATGGCATAGCAGCACCACAAAAAGAGACAGACTTTATATTTTTTCCTTTGTAAAGATAAATGCTGCTGTCAATTTTTTTTTTTTTTAAAGGCACACCCCAAAATATGAGGTTAGGTAAGTAATTATCCTTTATCATTATAGATGTGCTGTGTTTCTTACAAGCTGAACATTAAGCCTCATTTTATTGACTAATTAATGAAGATGAGTGACTTACAGGTAAGCTGAAGTTTTGACTTGTCTAAAGAGGAAATGTACAAATCGAGTAACTTTCTAGAAATGTCCCGATTTGTTTTTAGATATACCTCCAATGAGAGCAGATCATGCATTGTCCATTCCAGGAATAGGAACACATCAGTCTGCAAATTAGCACTCGAGTTTTGAGATAGAAATATCCACTTTGGTAAATGGTGAATCAATATTGTCCAAGTGTTTGATTGCTCAGATCAATATCAAGAGTTTCTAGTGAAACCTGCTTTGGCTATTTGCAGTTTTGTAACATCCAAGCTAGTTAGTCATATGACTAAATGTATCCACACTAAGAAATACCTCTTAGGTTCATACAACCATGGATAAAAATGCCATAATTTGCTTTAATTTAAAAATTACACGTTCAAAAGTTCCCTGCCATGTGAGCGTTCAAATAAAACACAAGAGTTTTTGGAATTTACCTTCCTGCTTTTTTCACTTGGATTAAAGTATCTGAATTAAAATATTATATATATATATATATATATATATATATATATATATATATAAAGCAACACACACACTGACATACATATAAAACAACACATACACAGACATTTTAGAATAAAGAGATGCAGATGGCTGGTTACTGACACTTGAGAAAAACGCAAATTATTGTTGCTGGTAGGTCAAGTATCAAAACAGCACTTGTATATACTCACCAGTTTCTAATTTATCACAATAATTTTTGATTTCTTGGGCAATTTCTTCACATTCTTTTTTCTTACTGGAAGTATTTTCTTCATTGGTAATTCCTGGAATAAAAATAAATTGTAAAACATACACAAAGTTCTTACATAAATATAATAATAAACAAAAGAAAAAATAATTTTTAATCCAATCCTTTTATTACTTCAAATGCTATTAAAATGGACAATTTGTCATGAATTATTTTGAACATTATTTTTTATTGATACTCGTATTTAAGTAGATATTCCGTTTTTAATTAAGCAGTATTTTATATTTATATCTACCGGCCTGATTATTTACGATAAATTTTTATTACGAAAATGTGTGCTATCTAGCAGGATTCGAACATGTGACCCCTATTTACATAGGGGAAGCTACCATTTGATCTGGTAATGTATTAGACCTCTCGACCACTAATAGCCTCCAGTCTAAACGAGGTTTTTATCAAGCCTATATAACACAATTTTCGATTCATCGTAAACAAACATATCTGCTCTGAAATGTATCGTAATGTCAACAAATGTAATTTCCGTAACATGTTTACATTTGTTGACATTACAATACATTTCAGAGCAGATATGGTTTGTTTACGGTAGATCAGATCGAAAAAATTGTGTTATATAAGCATGATAAAAACCTTGTCTGATCAGGAGGCTATCTATGGTCGAGCAGTCTAAGACGTTACCAGATCAAATGGTAGCTTCCCCTATTTACATAGGGGTCGCAGGTTCGAATCCTGCTGGATAGCAAACATTTTCATAATAAAAATTTATCGTAAATAATCAGGCCGGTAGATATAAATATAAAATACTGTTTAATTAAAAACAGAATATCTACTTAAATACGAGTATCAGTAAAAATAATGTTCAAAATAATTCATTACAAATTGTCAGTTGCTTATAACCAAGTTTCGTTAAAATTCGTTAATTTCCATAACATGTTTACAATGGACACTTTGTATTTGAAATAGACTCCCCATTTTTGTTTGGAATAGGGTGTATTCCATCTATCAGCCTGAACATTCAAGAAGTATCATAGTTCACAGTTTTATGTTCCATTTCCTTCTTGTTAGGATATTTTTCTAGAAAGCTCATATCTGCTCAGTTTTATAACTGAAATGTAGACAAATTGATTTTTAAATAATTAATGAATTTTTTCTTAATCTGACATTTGTAGATGCAGGTTTTATCCTCAATGGAAAGCACATTTTCTTGAGTAAGATTTTTTTCTCAAATATACTGGCCGATAGACATAATACACAGTGTTCAAAACAATAAAAATCGAGTGCCTATTTCAATTATGAGTAGACACTATAACATTTGAACATATATATATATATATATATATATATATATATATGTGTGTGTGTGTGTATGTAATAAAATCTTTGCCTCTGCATAGGTAACTTTTAGCATTTTGTTTTTCTTTTCATTGGAGACATAGTTTCATAAATTTGTAATAAGTGCATGAAAAGAAAGTTGTTTTGAACAGGGTCAAATAAGGACGATGACAAAATACAATACACAATACTAGACAAAATCATTTTCAAATGAAATGCTTAGAATAATTGTATCACTGCCAAAAAAAAGTATATGTTTATTAAATTAACACTAGAAAAATATTTGCGTGTGGATCTCATTGTTCTATAGGAAACAGCTAGAAACTAAACCATAATGAATCTTCATGGTGATATCCATTGTGCATTACAGTTGTGCATAATTGCCTAAAAATGGAAGAATAGTGGCCTGGATATTCACATGATGTCGAGGTCTATATACACAGATCTTCTGAATGTATAGGGAAAAGTTTAAAGATAGCTCATTCATTAGCTAAGAAATTAAAACTTTGGACATGTGTTCAAATGGATCATACACATGTTGAAGTGATTGTTCTCCATAGATTGCCTTTCAAGATGGCCAAAAATTATTAACATCTATGAAAGAAAGACAGACTCGACTTAGCGTCTGCATTTTGCAATCTAGCTCGACAGGAGTTGCACTCAGATGTAGATCAAGATTTTAGAACGCTAACGACAATTTGAAATCTTTCAGAAAGCCACATTTAGGGGTAGAAAAATATATATTATCACCTCACAAAGAGAGATAGATAGATAAATAGATAGATAGATAGATAGATAGATTGAAATAGATAGACAGATTTGACTTAGCGACTGCATTTTGCAATCTAGCTTGATGGGAGTTGCGCTCAGATGAAGATCAAAATTTTAGAAAGCTAGCAACACTTTGAAATTCTTCAAAAAGCCACAATTAGGGGTAGAAAAATATATATTATCACCCCACAAAGTCAGGGATCAGTTTATGTATTGATTATAATATAAAGTTAACCACCCCACTTTATATTATCTATATATGTTGCCCCTCCCCCTCAAATCCAATAGAGACATTCTACATTGCTATCTATATCTATAAAAGTGACAAGGGTGGACGTTGTATAAGTATTTGCTATGTAAATTCATATGTTTTTTATTCTTATTATTCCTTAAACTACCCGAGCAAAACCGGGCTAAACTGCTAGTTTTACTATAAAACAAATTTACACAAGTGATTTTCTCTTGGAAAAGCATACCAAAAGTTTTAGTGCCCAGCAACACTCTTGAATTTCTCCAGCAACACTATTGTTGGTTAAAGAAAATGGATTGCATTCCTTATAAGACATCTCTATATTACCCACAATGCAATGGGATTGCTGAAGAATGCAAAATAATGAAAAATAGGGTTAAGAGCATTCTCTCCTTGCAGAGTTAAAAAAAAAAAAGTGTATAATTTTAAACATTTTATTGCCATACTATTGTCTTATGCATGTGGACTAAAAATTGCATCTACTTTAATGGAGGCATAAAATTCATTCAACCTGAACCGAGCATTATTCCAGGAGTATTCAAATGTCATATTAAAAAATATATAAAGATTTGCCACTAGAAATTGAACATTTTGTTATATAAGCTGGATTGAGGGATTTATTTTTTATAGCTTGGAATTTTTTTTTTTTTTAAATAATTTACTGATACAAATTCTATTAATTAACATATAGGTGGCGAGATGAAGTTAATCCCTATCTCTCCCAAAGATATTTGCTATAAGTGAACATAACAAACTAACTGGAATTGGAATGTGACTTTCCAAGTTCCAATTATATTCATTATACCAGCTGCATATCCATGCTCACAGCACCCAGTATTCCCAAGTGGTCACTCATCTAGGTGCCGAACAAGATCACCATTGCTTAACTTTCCAATTTCCAATTCTAATTATATTCATTATACCAGCTGCATATCCATGCTCACAGCACCCAGTATTCCCAAGTGGTCACTCATCTAGGTGCCGAACAAGATCACCATTGCTTAACTTTCCAATTTCCAATTCTAATTATATTCATTATACCAGCTGCATATCCATGCTCACAGCACCCAGTATTCCCAAGTGGTCACTCATCTAGGTGCCGAACAAGATCACCATTGCTTAACTTTCCAATTTCCAATTCTAATTATATTCATTATACCAGCTGCATATCCATGCTCACAGCACCCAGTATTCCCAAGTGGTCACTCATCTAGGTGCTGAACAAGATCACCATTCTTTAACTTTACTGATCGTATGAGAGTCAGTGTTTAAATGTGATGTAAGCCCCCATACAAGCTGGAAACAGTTCTCATTTCAAGGAATGGGCTGAAAATTTTAGCTCAAGCAGATCAAATCAGGTTTTATGAGAAAAAAATTAAGGATGATTATTACAATGGTGAAGATGTCAATTTTAATAGTCACGTCTTTGTTTCTGGTCATGACAACAATCAGGGTCAATAAGTAATAATTGTAGTCATATGCAAAAAGGATTTTTTAATAGTCATGTCTTTGTTTCTGGTCATGACAACAATCAGGGTCAATAAGTAATAATTGTAGTCATATGCAAAAAGGAATACCATCAACTAAATATAGTGTTCTAATTCAAGGCAAGAAAAAAAAATTACAATGGATGAGAAATTGTCCTTTTTTATTGGTTAGAAAGAAATTTCAGTATGTATCTGTAGGATTTGTCTATAAATTTGGGAAGTGAATATTCTTTGAAGTCATTCCTTTACAGATTGGAATGAACAGATCTATTTAGACCAGTGTTTTCATAGTTACAAAGTTCTAGCAGAAGTGCTCTCCAGCCTTATCCAAGAGTGTTATATTCAGTAACAATTTAAGACCAACCCCTATATTCAATTCAGGACAATTTGCCACTGCAGAATTATTGAAGGGTTTCATTTAAAATAATTAAATTTGAATAGCAAATCTGATAGATATATAAAAAAAAATGCATCTGGCTGCATGTTTGCAAGCGGACTTTCTGTGTGCAGGCTTCTCACATGTACTGTATTCATTAGAGTATCTTATTTAATTTCATTAGTTACTTTTAAGATGGATAGAACAAGAAAAATGTTAAGATGTAAATGGTTTTACTGTCATTCTAAGCCACCATATTTGATAAGGATTTTGGTAAAGAAACTTTATGATAGAGAACAAAGAAAAGAGAAAAACCATCCCTGCCGAAAAAAAAAAAAAAAATTTGAAAAGCAGACAATATCTAAATATTGCTTTTTTGCCGAATTCTGAAAAATGAAAGAGAGTGTTATAGAAATATTTAGTAAAAGGTTCCATTATCTCTCTCAAAAATCACAAATTACACTTAATTCATTTTTGAAATTATTTATGTTTTAACCATTTTACTGGGTGGCATGTTTCTTTTAGACCACAAGAAAGACAAGTATGGCTATACCCACAGTCTTACTATTGACAGACCTTTTTTCTCACTTTCCTTCCATACCTTATCTAGAAGTTTCTTCAGTTTTCTTTCTGTGTCTGCCATCAACAAGGTATCACATTGCAGAAACAACACAAAAGATTCTTTAAATTAAGCAGAAAATGGTTGGAAAGTTAAAAAAAATAATAATTTCAGCTTATGGGACGCACCACACTATGAGAAATTCATCCAGTTTAGCATTGATTGCTTTTGATAGAAACAATGTAATTTTATTTGAAGAATTAGCTCAAAAAGTGACTAAATTGGTTCACATTTCTACTATAATCTGCAACAACTTGGAAAGATGCCTAAACTTGGGAAATATATTTGCACAATTTGATAGAAATCAAATGTAAAGCAGAAGTAAATATCTGCACGTTTGCAGATTCACCTTGTCATTTTTAGACATTTTACATTATTGATGAACACTGCGTTCATCACTAATCTGTCTAAAAATGACAAAATGAATTCCCTCAACATTTTATAAGAATATGAAGTGATATAGATAATGATTTTGTAGAATAAAACAGACTAAAGCATGATGTCCATCCAGGTTTTGCCAAATATTTGGAAAAACCAATGCCTATCAATGTTAAGATCAAAAAGAAACAAAAATCCATACACTCTCTATTCTACAGATGTAATTAACCACAGATTCTAAAATTTAGAAATATCTTTGACAGACTAAATCTTAAAGTTTGCAAAGGATTAGAATATATTCTTTTTCTAGAAACAAAAAAGATTTTTACAGAAATTATATCATGAAACATGTGAATCAATGGAGGGGTTATTGTTGATAGAATTTAATCATTAACATATGTTCTCATTAAAAATGAAGTTTTTAAAGATATTTTTCCTGATCCTACATCTGGGCATTATAAGATGACCATGTGTGTATGTGTTTATATATATAGTCATCCGCAGACAGATCTGTTTCGATGTATCACAGCTCATCAGTACAGTTAGTCGATTGCTTTTTACCCAGGATTGAAACCCGACTGAATTGGCATCAGTCGGCGATTCTACCTCTGAGCTACGGGTGCTCGGTAGAAGGAGGCAGACATTTTAGCATGTATATTATCATTATACATGCCCAATAGCTGAGAGTGTTCTAATTCATTGCTGAATGAAAGATGCGTAGATGCCAGACTGGCTACTGTTTTTCAAAGTCTACCATTGTTCCAGATTCTACCTCTGAGCTACGGGTGCTCAGTAGAAGGAGGCAGACTTTTTAGCATGTATATTATCATTATACATGCCCAATAGCTGAGAGTGCTCTAATTCATTGCTGAATGAATGATGCATAGATGCCAGACTAGCTACTGTTTTTCAAAGTCTACCATTCTTCCAGAGTGCTCAATTAGGGTGTGAGAGCGTTATATATATATATATATATATATATATATATATATATATATCACTCATTATTCCATCTTAAGGTGCTGGAGGTTTTATATATTGGGTCCCACAAACCTTCACTGTGAGGACAGTGTGAATTGTTGGGGCTCAATATTATTAGCCTCTAGCTCCTTGCGTTCATAATCTTTCTCCCCCCCTCATTTTCCATGACACACTTTAATTTAATTCTAATTTAAATCTCATGTAGAGGCCTGACGATTGGGAGTGAAACAGGTTACTTCACTTTTTGTGTAACATCAAGCTACACACTTTCATTTCTTCAATTAAATTTTGTATTTATGAAAACATTTTCATTATATATATATATATATATATATATATATATATATATATAAAGTGTATATGTGTGTGCATGTTTTGGGGATAATATTGTTAAAAATATACAGTACTTGATGGCATATGAAGTCCATATTCACTCAAATATTAAAATTTTTAGAAATTTGTGAAAGATAAGCATAAAGTAGTTGCTTTGAACTGGGATGAATATGAAATGTGAATGAAGTTCCACTAACAATAGCTTTTTTTTTTTATTAACCCATTCTATTATGAAATTGGGATGGGGTGGACGCTTATAGGCCATCAAATAATTTTAGAACCACACGTCTTCCATGCATTTATTTTTTTTTTATAAAATACACACAGTAACAATATACACATGTTCAAAATTTTAACTAGAACTAAATTATCAAATATGTGTAATATTTGAGCCAGAGCTATTTTAATAATGAATGAAATTTGAATTAAAAATCATGCTTAACAAATTATTCAATTATGATGGCAAGGCAGCTGCTGTTGCTATGGTGAATAATTACCAACAAATTTATACAGCAATATTTTGAAAAGTGTAGGATTTGACGTAATACAGTTCATTGTATTGGGGGAGAAACAAAAATATATAGGCAGTTGATTGCTTGAAAGTTTAGACTCTACTAATGTGTATGAATGCATTGAATTACATTCAAATGATCTGGAAAATGAAACTCCTACGTAGTTAATGCAACAACATGCTTATAAAGAAAATGATGAAGTTGTTGAAGACACTCGTGTGTCTAGAAAATAATTTTCATTTCTTGAATTTTCAACTCATAGCAGATACTTTAGTTTTCCTGATGGATGATGTTCCTAAATTTCAATGGTAAAAACACAATATGGAAAAATATAGAAAATGCTCTAGAAACTTGTTTAAAGAAAAAATGGCAGAAATTACAAGGAAAGATTGTTTCTCCAGGAAAAAATCTTTCTTTTTCTTTTAAATTGAAAGCAATGTTTTTCCTTTCAAAACTTTGTTACATATTACAAATGATTTTTCTTCTTTTACTTATGTGTATTAATTATTAATGTTAAGATTGTTTTTTATTTTTATTATGTTTTATGTTTTTGCTATCTGGAATTAATTGCATTGAAAGTTATCATAAAAGCTTGAGCAGTCCAGATCAATTTTTAAACAAATATATATATATATATATATATATATATATATATATATATATATATATATATATTAGTTATCCACATACAAGCCCATTTCGCTGTATCACAGCTCATCAGTGTGGCTAGACATATCGACTTGCTTCTGGCCGGGATCAAAACTCGGCCGATTTGGTGTCAGTCGGAGTCTCTACTCCCTAAGCCATCGGCATGTGGGGTCAGAGAAGGGGAATTTTAACGTCTTTATATATATATATATATATATATATATATAATATATATATACACACACACACACACACACAATATCTTAGATCATGAAATCCAAGGCAATAATTTGAAATCATTTTATAAATTATAGCCTATGTGTTTACCTTTGTTTATGTTTATTAAATAGTAGGAAAGAAGGATGGATTGGTAAAAGTATCATCTACACTGACATTTCAAAAGTCATAGGAGAGATAAATCTAAAGGTATATGTGTCATCGACATGGCCTATCTTCAAGACAAAAGAGGCACAAAATCGCTTGTGTCATACACGGTCAATAGCCAATCATAGGTCCTTAATGATCAGAACCAGTAGCATCTAGCTAGAATTGTATGCATTAACAGACAAGTAATACTTGATCAGATTATCTATATTCAATACAAAAATTACCAGATGAATATTCAGCAGGTCAATTCAGTGTTCTTTACTTTTCATGGGATATGAGACCAGAAGACCCACCAGGGTGTTCCTGTAAATACCAGAAAACTGGATACAGTACATCACCTAGCCTATGACTTTGCTGTTTAGATAATTCCAATTATCAGGGAGTGGTGGACAGCTATCAAAACAGCAAAGCTCAACATCTCTCTCCAGGTCTAGTTGTGAAATCATTACCACATGAAGCTAATACTGGGCTAGAGTTTTCTACAAAATAGTAGCACATATATCTCATGTCTTTTGGCACATCAGTATACAAGAATCCCTCTATTATTGTGCATTTGATTAATGCATTTTTGATTAGTGCACTAAAATTTATACCAAAAATCAATTAGTGTAAGCATAATACTTGATTAGTATGGTAAAACTTTCTTCAGTTTAACCATAGTAATTCAAAATTGATGCTTTTATAATTATTAATTAAAAATTTTCTAAAATTTAAAAATTGCAAATGGGTAACTATTTTTGTTTATCATGTTATCTAAGTAATTACGATAGTATTTAAAAAAAAAAATGAATGGTTATAAATAAATTTCATAATCGATAATAGTACAAATCTGAATATTTGTCTACTAAATCTTTTTGAATATTTTGATTTTTTTCATGTTTATTTTGAAGGTATTGAAAAAATTTATTTTTTGTTTTTTAACAAAAAAAAAAGGAGGAAAAGAGAGATTGAGTTATGTATGCATTTACTATGTAAAGATTATAAATAAAACTTTTAGTTAAAATACTAATAATTGATATTAAAGTTTTGTAATTTGCTTGAAGCATTGTGTAAAATAGTTGTAAAAAAGTTCGGACAGTCGAAAGCTTCTCTGCCATTCTGAAGATGAGATTTTAATCTCGAAATATTAATGTTTAATAAATAGGTAACACAAACACTTCCTTGCCTTCCTTTATTTCACTCAATGCATTGTGACAGCCTTCAAGACATAAACCATACAAATAATAATTGATATGTTTGGAAAATTTCCAAAAAAAGAATATGTATCTACATTTTAATTAAAAAGCACACAAATTAGAAATTAATTATGAATGAGACTAAAATTTGAGGTGCAAATTACATAATTTTCTATAAGTTATTACATAATCGCCTTATACGATTTATTAACATTGGAACACATCAAAAATTTGGCTGGAGACACTATAACTCTTCAGCTTCTGAAGAAGACCAGCATACCAAAACCTATCAAATGCCTTTAAGATATATCTAAAGACACATCCCAAACATTATTTTAATCTAAAGTTATAACTGGTTATTACAGTGGCAGTTGATATAGAGAAGCAAAAACCATATTCTTTGTTTGAAAGAAGACTATGTGAAGTGAGGTTCTTAACCAATACCAAGTTGATCGGAGCCTCTAGTATTTTGCCGAAAAGCGGTAAAAGACTAATAGGACAATGATTCAAGGGAATCTGAACGTTCATCAGAGTTCTTAAAAACAAGATCAACAGAAGAGGTTTTCCAACAAGCTGAAAAGCAAAAAAGCAGCAAAGTATTTGTTGTGAAATGTAGAGAGGACAGAAGCCAGTTTAGGGGTACATTTCTTTCAAACAATTACAGGGATACCATCAAGTTGACATATCTTGTAGAGAGCCAGTTTGGAGATGATCACAGAAATGATAAATGAAGTGATGTATATGTTACACAGTAGAGACTCATTTCTAAGCAGAAAACTACATAAAGATAATCTAAAGGAATCAGGAGTAGAATTGGGAGAGGATTTATAAGCAAAGCAGTTAAATTGGAAGACAATTCATCAGTAGTAGATAACTACTCTTTAAACTGATTGAAGAGAGGAGAGATTAAGGATTTATTTTTATTTAACCCTTAAAAAAAAAAAAAAAAAAAAAAACACACACACACACACACACACACACTCCCCGTAAATATCAACTATTAATGTTCAACCTGCTACAGCCTATACCCAAGCATACTTCAACATAAAAGATGACAACATCATTGCACATATCGCAAGAAGTTATGCAATACTTTGGCCACAAATGGTGAGGTTTGGGGAGCCAATATTTACAGTGCAGGTTTGAGTATGAGAACCAAATTTGTGTGAGGTTATACGATGTCTCGACTTTATCAGTGAACAACAACTTAGCTTCATTGACGACCGAGCTATAATTATTACAAGCATAAAGAGGTGTCTGGTATTATTCAAGCTATCATATTGGAATAGTCAGAAGAAGTGATTACTCTAAATTATAGCAACTGAATAAGCAGGAAGGAATAAAGAAGAGCATTGCAGTTTCACTTGGTATTTCCAAGATGGCATGAAAGCATTAATGCTGGTGTTCACCCAAGAAGAAACGTTGATGGTACTATTTTCAATGGGGGAAGAGATTATATAAGAAAGAATTTAGGCAGACATGTTATTTCATGGTAAATCAGAGGTATAGGCCTATTTAAGATGAACCATCATCAGCTTCCATCTTTATTGTACAGAAGATTTTAAACACGTGTAAAATATTCTGTGCAAAATTATTTTGATTTCATATATATATAATTATTAAATTTCATTAGTTTTCAAAAGGAATCTCATCATCAAGCCCATCAATGCCATATAAAATTCATCACAGACTGATTAAATAAACAAATGACTTGGAGTAACAAATAATTCTGTTTCAAATCTTTAACTACATAAGATTCATTGAGATACATTCTGTCATTGGACAAGAGTATTTTAATTATTTATCATGAGACATCTAATCATCAAATTTGATTGTTTCAATAGACATTTTGCAACCTGGAAACACCCAACTCCACTTTATCCTCATGTAAGGTTGCAGTAATTTCATATGTGATGTTAATAGTCTGATACCAAAGTTAATCAGAAGAATTTGACATTAATAAAAACCATGAGTCCTTCATGCTAATCTTGGAATATTTACGAGATACAATATTTTAAGAGCCTTAAATGTGGCTTATTAGAGTACTTGAAAGAAAAATAAGAAAAGAAAAGAAATATTGTATTCATTTTTCCATGCTTGTTTCTTTTGTATCTACTATAGTTAGTTATTTGTATCTACTGTGGCAGTAAATGTCAAGTGAAAGAGTATGAGCTATGACATTATGATGAACAACCAAGTTTCTATCAATAGCTTCTTTTTCTTTAATGTGAGCTTTATGAACAGGACACTTGGCCAAAGTTGGTATAATCCAATAAATATCTAAATACCAACTAAACTAGTTTGATGCCTTAAAAAATAAAAATATGTCCAATTTCCTTTCTAAATTTCTATGGTATGGTAAACTTTTCTTCACTTTTATTATGCTAAACTTGAAAAATAAATAGGGTCTTCCAGATATAGCCATATTTCTTTAGACATTTCACTTGATTGTCATCAATTAGTTTTAAAATCATCAAACATCTCAATGCAACAGTGATGCTGAAAATGACACAAAAAAAGACAAAGAAAAGAAAAATCTACTCTACAATACAAATCATAATACATTTATTGCTCATTCTCTCCCAATTTTAGTTATGAGCTATTTCGTTATTTTGATAACACGAGGAACTGCTTCAATTTTGACAAGTGGATATGTAATGAAAAGGAAATCTGTGATACGTCTGTGTTTCAGGCAAACAAAACTTTTGACGAAAACAGGTACTCTCTTGGTTTCCTCATCTTTCCAACGTCATCGTAGTAGTCATCTTCTCGCTCAAATGCTTCATCAACCGACTAAGTTCATACCGCACAAATTGCCGTCTTTCCTCATTTTATCCCTTTTCTCATCTGCTTATTTGTATATGAATTACAATGGGCAGCTTGTATGTCAATATAGCCGCCTTTCATTTGCAAACCTTGTAAAACCGTGCGCCTTGTTCACACAGGAACAAGGCGTTAAATCACCTAGATGAACACAGGATATAATTTGTGCTAACAAAATATTTCACTAGTAAGTAGTGGAGATCAGACTGCTAATACATTTCATTTGTTTCATATTAGCTTTCTTTGGATATATTTTTATTTTCAATGATTTAAAAAGTAGACTTTCATCTTACATGCAACAACAGAGTTAACTGTATTGATAAAAATCATAGATTATTTATGTAGAAAATATAATCAATGCAACTGCAAAATTCTATAAATATTGCTGGCATTTATTAGACAATAGTGAATAAACTAGTAAATAAAAAATCTCTAGAAATGAGAACTGATCTACATGTAAATATCCCACCTCTTTATGTCAATTTGTTCTTTCCAGAGACTCCTACATGCATGAACTATTGAACAGTTCTTTCATTAGATAACTGTTGCATTGTATTTTACAATGCAGGCTTTCTTGATGGTTACTGCTCATGCCATATTTTTATATGGACTAGTTTATAATGTTGGCATATTTTCCAATAAATCTATTGCTCTACTATATCTGATTTTTATTTTTGTCAGTTTTAAATGCAATGTTATCTAATCTAATCTAAATCTAAACTTATTTATAAACGGAACTTTGTCTGTGTGTGTGTCCGTTACCTATAGACTCTGAAACGGCTGAACCGATTTTCTTGAAAATTTACACAGTTGTACTATAAGTGTCTGTGAGTGTTCTTAGCTAGGTTTTGTGTCGAGGCACCCCTGATAAATATCGAAAATCGATAATAAAAAAAATCGGGTTATAGAAGGAGTGGTTCGATTTTAATCAAATTTGATACACTCATAGACAAAGACATAAGAAATGATATTCAGAAGTTTCAAGGTTGCAGTTCTTGCTAGTGATTAGATAAAGAGTGTGAGTGTGTGAGCATGTTGAACTCCCAAATACTATGTCACCAAATTCACAAACAGCCAGAGAGTGTGTACTTGAACTCAGGGAAAACAAAATAAGCAATAACAGAGTAGTACTAAAAATAAGAATTATCGCTAAAGATGGGCAGTGGAATGAAAATTGTCTATACCTATGGATTAAATAAAAGGTTCAGTTCGGAATTCTCTTTTAGGTTATACATATTGATATGCAGCTGGTAACGGCTGGAGAGTACAATGGACAAAATGTTGTGATAACAACAACAATAAAAATGAGGACAATAGACCAAATGTAAAGACCATTTGTGCTTCATCTTCACGTCTTTCAGTTCAATCTATTTGATTTTCCTTCAGTTATTTCTCACCTGACCAACACCATTAATAAGCCAAGTCATCCACAAATAATTTTTTAACAAAATTTTTATTGTTTCAAGTATAATGTAAATGTTCCAACTTTTGGCAGTTGATATAGAAAAGGAAAAACCATATTCTTTGTTTGAAAGAAGACCATGTGAAGTGAGATTCTTAACCAATACCAAGTTGATCAAAGCCTCTAGTATTTTGCCGAAAAGCGGTAAAAGACTAATAGGACAATAATTCAAGGGAATCTGAACGTTCATCAGAGTTCTTAAAAACAAGATCAACAGAAGAGGTTTTCCAACAAGCTGAAAAGCAAAAAAACAGCAAAGTATTTGTTGTGAAGTGTAGAGAGGACAGAAGCCAGTTCAGGGGTACATTTCTTTCAAACAATTATAGGGATACTATTAAGTTGACATATCTTGTAGAGAGCCAGTTTGGAGATGATCACAGAAATGATAAAAAGAGTGATGTATATGTTACACAGTAGAGACTCATTTCTAAGCAGAAAACTAGAAATGAGTGTCTGTGTAACATATACATCACTCCATGTAAATGTTCCAACTTATAAATTTCTGTACACTTCTTGGAAAGGAGTAAACCCGTCAAACTCCCTGTCACAAAAGGCTTAAAAATTTGTTTTTAAACAATCTTAATTGATTAGTGTTAGGAAAAATCTTTTGTCAAAAATTTATTACTTTTTCTACATAGATGATTGAAAACTGTTTGCCAAAATTACTAGTGAATGTAAAGGTATGTTAGATACTTCAAGAAATTCAATAATGGTATCATAATGGATAAATATGCAGTGTGAATCTTTAAAAGACGAAATGAGTGCAGACAACAGGGATAATACTTTGTAATGAAACATGAATTCATGAACAGTATCAGAAAGTGTACAGATATCTTGGGAGTCAATGAAAGACAAGGATCCAGCAATGAAAGAAAAAAATTAAAAAGGAATGCCAGATGAACAAGAAAAACAATAAACAACATGGAAATGTAATAATTATACCCTACCACAGTTAATGAATTCTTTATAAAAATACTCCCCTTCTCTTATTCTCCCCACCCCCTGCCCTCACTTATTTTCATGGAGACTTCCTTGAATCTAGGAAAATGCTCATTTAGAATCAAAAAACTGATTTGAGATTCTAAAACTAAAATTTTGAACAAATTTCTACCCCTCCTCTTGTTTTAAAAATTCTCCTTTACCTTATCAAAGATTTGGCAAAGGATTGAATTTCAACAGTAAAGTGATGAGACCTAAATGCAAATCACATACTATGCTTAAATTCAAGAAGTCAAGGTAACAAAGAGGAAAGCTCATCAGAACAATTGCTATGAAAATATTTGTGTAAAAAAAAAAAAAAAAAAGGCCCAGGGAATGGTAATGTGACTGAAGCCAATATGCCAGATAGAGACCATTATTGCAGATTATTTAGATTTGGTCCAGAAACACCCAACCATAATAAAGTGTTTGATACATCAATAATTTATAAGTCTCCTTTTTTGTCATTTTTTCAGAGTAACATTAGTAAACAAAGTTGTCCCTTTGTTCTTTCTCATATGATCTATAAAACATATGCAAAACGTCACGAGTCAAGAGCTGATATAATAAAAATAGTCAAAAATGCTAATTTTGAAAAATGATACAGAAAAACCTTTTAGGTAGATGCAATACTAAAAAAAAACAACATACAAACAAATGCAGGAATGTATATTTTGATTGTGTTACAATGCTATATTGACTCTTGTCTAAAATTGAAAAGGATTGTCTTCCAGGCTGCAGGCCATTTTGATTTCCCTGTTTACCCACACAGCCATTATTGATTTTAAAATTCCCAACACTGAGAGATGAGAATGGAATAAAGAAAGGAAGAAAGAGGATAGCTTTGATATGATACCTATTCAGTTGACTCATAAATGGTTCATCATTTTCTCATTCGACAAAAAAAGAAAGAAAGCAAAATCCAGTCCTGTACATGTGTGCATTTGATAAAAATAGAAAAAAAAACAAACTGTTTGAGTCCAGCCAACTGAGTTATGTGAAAAGCTGTTTCATCTTTATGAATATATTTTAACGCTTGGTCTGGGTTTGAACCCATGGAACGATTTATATGTAACACTTGAAATTTAAGCATTTTACACATTGTTTTTAATCTAAGTATGAATTATAAAAAAATAAGAAAAGAGAATTGCTTGCAGACAATTAGAATTTATATGAATATGTAAACCAAATGTATAAACAGATATCAGTAAAATAAACTACAAGTGATACTAAGACACATGATGAAAAACATATTTGCATAGCTGTCTATATTTCCAAGATAGGGTATTGTAACTATTTACACTATTTACATTGTTCAGACTGTTGTCCTCATCTTTGTTGTCACTTTGACAGCTGTACACTTTGGCCTTCTTCAGGAATTTTGAACTGAACCATTTATTTTGTCCACCAAAGTATATTGTTCTACTTTCACATACCATGTCTCTTCTGAATATTTCAGTTTCAGTTATTACTCTTTAGTAACTCAACTCCTCCTTCACCTCTACTGCAGCCAGGTATTGAACTCACAACTCTTTAGGTCAATTCACTGGATTACTTGTGTACAATGGCTAAGACAACTCTTTCTTCACCTCTACTTCAGCTGATTAGGGCAACAGGTTGAACAATGTAAATAGCATAAATAACTTTTACATAGGTAGCAATAGAATGAGGATAAACTAAATAGATATATTTTTCAAAAATTGTCTATTGATTAATAACTCAGATAAGCAGCTCCTGTAATATATATTCAAAGAGCTGATGATGTTTCTTGCAAGAATATACCTACCTATAGCTTTTAGATATATCTCATTAGTTACAGAACAAAAGTACTGGTTGAGAAGTTTTATATCGAATTCTTTTCACTGGTCCACTCATTTGCATCCTATTAGAAAACTAACTAAAATAACCAACTCATTTCAAATCAGAGCAAACAACACTCAATGTGTTCAATAAAATCTATGGTGCCAGAGGATCTGAATTCTAGGGCAGAACATTTTTGGCATTTATATACTGAATTTAAAAGTGAAAGAAAAGAAGAGAGAAAAATTAGAGAAAACATGGGGGAGGGATAGAAAATGTGATTGAAAACAGAGAGGAGTGATGAGAAAAAGGGGAAAAAGAGAAAACAAGGAGGAACAAAGGGGGTGAAGAGAGAACAGGAAGAAAAAAATATACACAGTTTTTGTAAGTGCAAATGATAATACACCCATTTACATACCAGGCAAATTTAATCAAGTCTTTAGTTTCAGTAATAACAAAGTGAGGTGTTTTTTTTTTTAATACAAAAACTATGCTAATTTCACTCAGAATTAAAAATTTTTGGTACTTTTATTTTTCAAAACTATTGTCATATTTCACAAATGGTACATTTTTGGAAATAGAAAACCTACAAAAGCTTTGTACTATAATTTGAGTTTTTATCATTTGATTGAAGTAAATAAAAACACCAATGTGTAAAAAATAAATTAGTAAGCAAAGACAACATTTCTACATTAGCAGCAAAGCTGTTGATCTGCACTTTTTATATGTTGCATTATTAAGCAGAAAAATAACCATTGATAAGCAACTACCTTGACCTGAGTAATACTCTTAGCAGCCAAGAGCCAAGGTAGACAATATGGTTGATTTATTAATGTAATGGAAAAAGACATACACATTAGTTTAGTTAGACTTCAATGTATTTACTAGACTGATTGCAAGTTTGAAGAGCAATATTTTATTCAGCTTAGATGTTTTAATTTTTTTAATCTTATTTCAATGAATGTAACCAAGATGACACCTGAAAGATAACTCCGTCAGTTGTCACCTGCAATTTTAATCCATACATTAAACAAATAATTCCAAGTTTAACAGAGATGAAAAATTCTCAGCTTAATCAACTTGCCAAAATCTGACCAAATATCTCAATTGTTTTGGAATCCCTCTCATATATTTGAAGTTATTATCAATATTAGTAATATAAAAGCAATTTTACAAGTATTGAACTAAGTTAGTGATTTTCAACTAGTGTACCATGCGATTCTCTTAAGTGTGCCACAAAAGAGTCATATATATATATATATATATATATATATATATATATATATGTGTGTGTATCGAGGCAGCAAATAATTTTCTAAACATATACGATTAAATATAAGAGGCAATGAATGTCTATTATGTTTAATCATGAGCCGTTATAAATGTCGTATTTTGGCTTTAATTTCAGTTGAAAATAAAGACAAAAATTCTCCAACATTTGGATAATTTTTTATTAATTTGCTTCTAAGCTTTCGGCTCACATGAGCCATCTTCAGAGAGGTTATTAAGACGGTAACACAATAACATCCACCACCACCAACGATTTTATTTTGTGTTGACATAAAACGCTGCTAGGCAACGGCAATAGTTACCAAAAATAACAAATGCAGTTCGCAAATTTGCAATGCTGTTCTATGACATCACACCGCGTGATAGCGCGAAATGACAACAGAACCATGTATTCAAATGCAATGTAATGTGTTATGGCCAGATTTAAAAAAAAAGAACCATAAACATGTAAATAACATCAGACAGATTTTAGTCAATAATACAATAACCCTTACTCATAGACACAGTAAAAAGAAACTTCAGATATTGGAGGCCATGTACATTAAATTCAAACAACCCACACTTAATAAAATCACTTAAATCTGGCCATAACACATTACATTGCATTTGAATACATGGTTCTATATATATTGATTGTTTAATTACTTAGTTTTTGGTCATAATAAAATTAGACCAGTGCACATTTGTATTAAAAAGTGTTCAATACAATTATATTGTAGAACTTTTGAATATTTTTGCAAATTGCCTGATGACACCACATGGCATAAACTTAGGTTGTGTAATAACTCGTTTACAAATTATATATATATATATATATATATATATATATAAATTATACTTTAGAACATGTACATAATTTCTCTATATATAATCACGAGGAAGGCACGTTTGTTTCACCATTGGATCCCCAATGCCTCATCAGGCAAAGTGGAAAGTACTGAAAATCCTTTTCCTTTATATTTATTTAGTTTTGTTAGGGGTGTTGGTTGGGGTTTATTGATATTGTGATATTTTGTTGGCAGTTGGAAATTTTTTGTGGAGGGTGTTTAGTTAGAGGTTTTGGAGGGGGTTAGCTAGATAAGGGAATCAGTCTGTGACCTTTGGAGTTTATTTGGGGTGTTTCTAAAGTGATTAATGGGAGTCTTTGATTCTAGACAGTTGTAAATTCTAATTATCAGTTGGCTAGACTACATCTTAATGGATTTCTTAGAAGAGCTGATAATAGTTGTTGTGGATATTTTTTTTTATTTATTTTTACTTAAGCAGTCTTTACAATCCATGTAAGTTTGCATGTTTAATCTTAACTTTGGGTTTAGGGAATATGTTTTTTTCATTTCATTTTAAATTTTTTATTTAGTTCATTGTTTGGAAATTGTTTTCACTATTAAATTTTTTAATTTTAAGTCTTTGATTTTTAATTTGATCATTGTTTAGAAATCCTTTTCACTATTAAATTTCTAAGTTTAAATTTCTATTCTCATATAAATTTCTATCCTCATGTTTAGTCAATATATGATTCAACTTGTTATGGTTATTAATCTTACTCTAATTATGGTTATGGTTATTGACCTTACTAATTATGGTTATTAACCTTACTTTATAATTAATATTGCTCAACACCAATCACGGTTATTAACCTTACTTTATTAGTTAATACTAATTTCGGTTCTACACCTTATTTTAATTTTCTATAGTTCTACACCTTATTTTAATTTTAGGCTTCTATTCTCATATCTAGTCAATATAAGATTCATCTTATTATGGTTATGGTTATTAACCTTACTCTAATTATGGTTATTGATCTTACTCTAGTACTGGTTATCAGCCTTACATTAATTATGGTTATTAACCTTACTAATTTTAGTTATTAACCTTACTTTATAATTAATATTAATTAATACCTATTATGGTTAGCAACCTTACTCTATTAGTCAATACTAATTATGGTTATACACCTTATTTATAGTTAATATTAAACTTTATAGAATTTATATATATATATATATATATATACGTATATGTATGGGTCCTATTTTTGGCTCTTGTATTTAGCATGATTCTATTTTTGGCTCTTGTATTTAGCATGATTGTAATGTTAGCTCTCTGATGTGCGTTCAGTTTACTGCAGTTTCATGCCTCTGGTTTAAAAGCTTGTTACTGCTCATATATTTAAGTATCTCAATTTTTTCTTGAAGACAGAGGAAACATGGTTCCTTTATAGATTTAGCTGTTCTTGTTTGCTTAAGGATTTTCCATTTAACTTTAAGTGTTTTATTTTCGTCTTTTAACTTCCAAAAATATTTGGAGAGAGATGTCATGTTTTTTTGTTACTGAAGGATGAGAGGTGATTATACAATCGCTTTTTAAATACATTCATGGTATTTTCCGATATACATTTTTTCATCATTAGGATTCTCCATGAATGAGATCGAACACATATATATCAGGGATTTCGTTTGACATTTGTTGTTCATGGGGCATTGGTTAGGGTTTCTACAGTTACAGGGGTTGTAATTATGGTCCGGATTGGTATTAGTGTTGGAGTTATTTTTGTTGTGTGCTTTTAATATTTTGTTATGTATTTTAATTATTTTTTCTAGATTATTGGAGCAGCTATAGCTTAGTTTAATTGTATTTTTATTGAATATTTAGAGGGTTATTTTTAGGGAAATGCTTATCTATTAGCTGAAAAAATTTATGTCCCAGCTTGAAGTTAATTGATTGATTAAAAGGAGGGTTATACCATATGATTTTTCGGTTCCTATTTTTGCTTTTTGAAGTTCTGAATTTTTCAACAAAATTGATTTTTGATGATTGATATCCACTATCCTTTAGGATTTTATCGTAGATTACCTTGTGTTTATCAAATATTTCTTTACTGGATGAGTGTGTGTTGATGAGGTGTTCTATCGATGATGGGATGTGTTTGATAATGGATGGTGGATGGTTAGAGTTGGGGTTTATATATATTGGGTTCGAATTGTTCTTTGTGTAAGGTTGGAAGGCGTTTGATACTAAGTCTAATGTTATGTCTAAGAAGTCTACTCACTTGATGTTAGGGTTAATCACTACTTTAAGACCGAAGGATTTAAAGACTTTATGAATTAGTTTTCTGGTTTTATCGACCTTACCTCCAGTAGATTCATTAATTATCATGAGTTCGTCGTCTCTATATAGTTCTATATTGTTTGTATCATATATATCTATATCTTCGCAGTAGTAATGAGAACTAATGGAATGACATTCCACAGTTTGTAGCATTTACTTTTTAACAGTGCTCTACACATACTAGAGCAATATTTGTAGTAATATTCTTATTTTTTATAATAAAAAAATGTTTTCAATACCTGACAAAAAAATGTTAGTGTAAATAATATTACTACAAATATATATATATATATATATATATATATATATATATATAGTCCTCCACATACAAGCCTGTTTTGCTGTATCATAGCTCATCAGTGTGGCTAGACATATAATTGCCTCCAGCTGGGATTGAAACGTGTGTGTGTGTGTGTGTGTGTGTGTGTGTGTATGTATATAAGTAGTAATGGTGTAGCATATGAAATAGTTGAATAAAATCATTAAAATAAACTAAGTTCATGTGTGTATTTAAAAATAAAAATCTATTACTTCATAACATTTACATGTATATCCCTTAAAAATTTTGCTTAGTTTGCCCTGGTATTTTCATTTGCTCCTAGGTGTGCCATTGTTTAAAAAGTTTTAGAAATACTAGACTAAGTACCAGAAGAAAGCCTTTCTAGCACAATTTGAAAGAGGATTTTTTTTGTTTGGCTCCTAGGAGATCTTATGGTATTAAGACAAACTGAGCACTTAATAATCCAGATGTTTTAGTAATTGGTCGCTATGACATTTATTTGAAAAAAAATTCCAATTCTCAAGATTTTTTTTCCTCCTTTCCTTTCTACCTTAAAACAAAAACCTTGAAAAAATAAATAGGTATAGATTTGGTGGTATTCCAGTTAAACAAAAAGTAAAAGAGAAACAGTGTTTATTTTATCATGCCAACTATCTGATTACACTTATAGATATAGCTAAAATGTTACATGAATGGACAAAACTGTTACAGTTGACCAAAGAAAATTTTATTCAAGCCATAGCAAAAGACTCTTATCGTACGCAATCAGTTTAGTACAAGAAAAAAATGTTTGATAGATATATACAAAGTAATGTTCTTTGAATTCCAGTCTCAAAATAAAAAAATAAAAAAAAATCGGACTAAATCTCAAACCAAGTATTGGCTATAAACATTGACCTTTTCTCAACTTTTCTCTCAATATGTTATATCCAGTAAGTAAAGCTTCACAGTAATCAATTAAAATTCTGTTGTTAATCTAGGCAGTTCAAAATGAATCAATGTCCAAAAACCCATTTGAATCTCTTTTCTTTTTGCTTTTAAATCATTTGACTGCAGGAAAGATGATAATGCCACTAAAATGCCAGCAGTTAAAAAAGAATAAAGACTTCAGTGAAAAAAAAAAAGACTGTAATGGAAAAGGAAGACATGAGATGGCAATTAAATTATTGAAGATTGTAAGCGGCAGAGAAGTAGAAAGCCAGATTGAACAGGTTAAGAGGCTCATCCCTGTTTCCCTGTTTAGGATTTGGTTTCCGGCTTTCTCTTTTCCAATCTTCTCACTTTGGTTTCTTTTTTTTCAATTGGAGTAGATAGATCTATCTATCGCCCGGTTCACACTCCACCCATGTCTATTGAACAGGTTAAGAGGCTCATCCCTTGTTCCCTATTTAGGATGTAGTTTCCGGCTTTCTCTTTTCCAATCTTTTCACTATTATGTAGCCCCCTGCACATCAGTGGCATTACCGCCTTGATTGGGTTGATACGATTAAAAAAAAAAAAAAAAAAAAAAAAAGTGTGAGAAAAGAAACTGTTAGAATTGAACTTATGGCTAAATTAAGCTATTTCAACAGTAAAAAAAAAATGAAACCAAGTTGCTAAATCCATGTGATTAATTTACCAAGGAGGAGAGAGCGTTAGAAGAAATGCTATGAAAGTATTGAGAGAAAAGACAGAGGGAAGTCATGTCCCAAGAGTGAGAAAATAAAGTTAAGATGCCAGATTAGGACTATTTTGTTAAGAATCCTGGGATATATAGCAAGAGCACCAGACATGTGACAGCACTATTCAATGCATAGATAAATGGTAGATTTGTAAATGTGCAAGATGGATTCCGGTGAGAAAAATTTTTTGGCATGATACAGAGAACCAATTGATTCAATATAATCGTTCCATTTTATATTAGTGGAAAACATGAAATCAAGAAGATGCAATTAGCTGCTCTCCTGGAGGTTAATATCAAACATGCTAATGAAAGGCAAAAATAGTTCTCTGATAGAATTTCTGTAACACATTGGCTGAATCAGGTAAAAGTGCTTATGCTAAGTTCATTGACAAAGAAATGTGATCTGCTTTTTCCAAAATGGTACAAAGACAATGTACTGTAGTAGGCAGAAAATTACCTTTTAATGAAATTTTCTTTTTTTTTTCATTTTTGTATTATCATGAGTGAAAGTGATTTAACAAATAACATCAGAGAGTAATCAAGTTCAAACTCTGGCTAGAATATATATATATATTTTTTTAGTCACTTTCCACTAATGCTCTGAAACAACCAAAGAGAAAACCTAACTTACTTCATAATTGAAGATTTTTGGAAGACATGTGAGCACAATGCATTGGAAAGTGGGAACAAAGTTCATTTATCAGTAGAACGAGAAAACTATTCTTCCTAAGTAGAAATGTAATTACCATCTGGTGCTACATCTTGGAGTAAGGAGGAGGAGGGGAGAGTGAATGAGAAAATGTTTGCCATTTTATAGACTTCAACAGCGCCACCTAACGGCATTTGACAAAACCAAGTGGGGTAATCGTATTTAGAGTTCATTTATTGTTAGCATTGTGGGGAAAATGTATTTATTACTATTTTATTTACTAGTTTGAATTAAATTTCTGACAATTTTCTAAGAAGCGGGAACTGAGAAGGTGAAGATAGATAAAATAATTTATCTTATGAAGTTGTTCAAGAATTAGTTTAGACATTTTAGAAAATATACCAAAATAATTATGCTAATTCATTTTTATGTCATCATTATGCACAATATTATTACTAGTAAAAGATTTAAAGGAAATGGCTCAAATGTGTGTTCTCTATTATTTTGTCTATCAAATAAAAAAGAGGGGAATAAATAAAAGTAAATACCAACAAAACCTTCTTGAACATAACCAATATTTGATTAACAAATTAAATACTTGAAGAATTTTTAAAACAACATTTCAGTTCATCTTCTTTTATATGCCATAGGCTACCACAGCTCTCCACATCTTTCTGTCCCTTGTAGCTCTTAATAAGTTTTGTCTTTCTGCTATTTCTTTCAAACTGTTCTGCCATCCATTTTCTTAACCCTCACCCCTAGTATGTCATGCACAACCTTCCTCTGTTCTTTCCATCTGTCCTGTGAGTATCAGATTTTCCAAGTCCTCCTTCCTCATTATGTGTCCCAGAAATTTCAACTGCCTCTTCCTGATGTTAAGTATAAGTTTCCCTTTTATTTCCATTCTCTCTAAAATCTTGTTGCTGCTCACAGGTTTGTCTTATGGTATCCTCAGCATTCTTCTGCAGAACCACATTTGCACAACCTTCCTCTGTTCTTTCCATCTGTCCTGTGAGTATCAGATTTTCCAAGTCCTCCTTCCTCATTATGTGTCCCAGAAATTTCAACTGCCTCTTCCTGATGTTAAGTATAAGTTTCCCTTTTATTTCCATTCTCTCTAAAATCTTGTTGCTGCTCACAGGTTTGTCTTATGGTATCCTCAGCATTCTTCTGCAGAACCACATTTCGGTTGCTTCAGGTCACTTCTTCATCTTTGAGATTGTCCAGCCTTCGCTGCCATACAGGAGAACAGATATCACATAACAGTTGAGTACTCATTTCTTTATTTCCAACAAAATGTTCCTGTCTCTTAATACTCTTAGCTTTTGGAATGCTTCTTAAACCATCCTAATACACCTTTGGATCTCAGTGTCACACTTTCCATTCTCTGTTAGAACACTTCTTAAGTATGTAAATTTCAGTACCTGCTTGATTTTAGTATACCCGATATGTAATTGGCATTTTGGGCTCCTCTTTTTGCAGATGATCAGGCATTTAATCTTCTTGTAGTTTATACTTAATCTTTTTTTTCTTACTTTCCATCACTGCATTCTCTAGGAGGTTTTGTAGTTTTCTTTCTGTGTATGCTATCAGTACAGTGTCATCTGCATATCTAATATTGTTAAGATCGTGACTGCCAATGATGAATCCTGGCAAGATTTCCAGTTCTCTCAGAATTGTATTGCTGTATAGGTAAAAATAAATCTGGTGAGAAGACACATCTCACTTCTCTCTCCCTTTTTGTATATCAGCTGAACTTGTTTCCTGTTTGTATTCAAGAAGTTTGCTGCCAGTATAGATTCTTGATTATTCAAATGTCTTTCCTGGACATGTCAAGGTTGCTAAGCAACTCTAACAGATCTTTGTGGCATACTTTGTCAAACATCTTGAATGAATCACAAATGAGATTCTCAATGTGATGCAAAGAAGACAGAAAATAATACCAAGACATTGAACAGAATACAGAAAACTACACACGTAAATAAGAAACAAATGCAAACAGGCTAAAAAAGAAGGGCTAAACAAAAAATGTGTAGAAACAGAGATCGAGCATCATAAATAAAAAGGATATGCATAAAAAATAAGAGAACTATCAGGAAAAAAGACATACTCATCAACCGAATACAAAAAACCCATGGATGGTATGGATTAGAGAAAGAAAAAATACTTCAGCAATGGAATGAATATATCAGAAATATCTTCCATGATAGAGAGAACAACCAGCGATACACAGAACTAGCAACAGAAAAATTAAAAACCAAAGTTGAAGCTGCACTGGCCAAATTGAATATAAACAAAGCAGCAGGGCCAGATGGGATTGTAATACAGATGCTGGTAGCCTTAGACGATTTTGGCATAGACAAGATTACAGAAATAAAAAATGAAATCTACCAGAAGACCTAAGCAGCTCCACCAAACAATCAACCTGATGAACAGAGCACACAGCAGAATCAAACCAGAGATAGGACAACAGCAGTAAGGGTTTATCAAAGATATCGAAATAAGGAATGCAATATTTATGCTCAGAATGCTATCAGAAAGAACAATACAAATGCAGAAGGACCTGTATTTCAATTAAGGAACCCCCAAAATATCAGGTTATTTTGTAACAGAACAATAATGCTGGTGAGGATATCTATATTCATACAGAACTCAAGGGATGAGTTAAAGCTTTTTCAAGGGAGATAACTATTAAATACTCGTTATAGATTGATTCATTTTCTATGGCTTATCAACCTTTTGCAGCTTATTTAAAGCCAGAAAATATTTTTAGATTGCAAGAATTTTTTTCTGAATAATAATGGTTTAGCGATACAAGACTTAACTAATTATTAAGTTTTGTATCACTAAACCATTATAATTCCTGTATCACTAAAACCCCATTGCTGGAAGTGAAAAGGTGAATTGTTACCTTTTCCAAGTGAATATAATGAACCCAATGAGAACTGGAACCTGGTTTTCTGATTAATAATTCTAAGCAATTATCTATTAAACCACCTGCACATCCAAGTTTATAGCACCTGGCATCCCCAAGCAGTAACCCATTTATGTACTGACCAGGCTCAATGTAATATGGCTGTAACCCACTAAATATAAAGTATTACTCCTTAATTTTACTTCTTTTATGTGCCCTGTCCTTTCAGGACGTAGGCGATCATGGCTTTCCACATCTCCCTATCTCTGGTGGTTCTTAGCATGCTTTCTCCTGTTACACCACGCAACCCTTGTTCCTTCATCCACCTGATCAGGTCCTTCAAATAGGTTATCCGTTGCTTTCCCCTGTCTCTTTTTTTCCCTCTATCTGGCCTATTAGTAACAGGTTCTCCAGGCCCTCCTTCCGCATTACGTGTCCCAGGAACTTCAGCTGTCTCTTCCTGATGCTCAGTATTAATTTCCTGATCATTTCCATTTTTTCCAAAACCTCATCGTTGCTCACATGCTCAATCCATGATATTTGCAGCATCCTTCTGTAAAACCACATTTCAGCTGCTTAAAGTTTTTCCTTCATCTTTGAAGATATTGGCCAACATTCACTTCCATATTAAAGAACCGACATCACATATCAATCCAGTACTCTCTTTGTTTCTAGCAAAATTGTCCTGTTTCTTAATACTTTACTCAACTTCTGCAATGCTTCCTTCACCATGTCAATTCGCCTTTGGACCTCTGTGTCGCATTTTCTGTCTTCTGTTAGAAACCTTTCCAGGTATTTAAATTTTTGTACCTGCTTGATTTTAGTATCCCAGACCTGTATTTGGCATTTTGGGCTGCTTTTTTTTGCTGATGACCATGTATTCGGTTTTTTTGCAGTTTATTTATAGTCCTTTTTTGTCACTCTCTTCAGCTACCTTCTGTAAGCGGTCTTGTAGTTTCCTTTCCGTGTCTACTATCAGCACTGTATCATCTGCGTACCTTATGTTTAAAATATGGCCTCGATGACGAATTCTGGCATAAATTCTAGGGTTCTCAGAATAGTCTCGCTGTACAAGTTGAATAGATCCGGTGAAAAGACACATCCTTGTCTTATGCCCCTTTCAATCTTTATATATCTGCTGAGTTTGTTACCTGTTTGTATGCAGACTGTTTGCTGCCAGTAGAGATTCTTGATTACTCTCAAGTCTTTCCCAAATATTTCGAGGCTGCCAAGCATCTCCATCAATTCTTTGTGGCGTATTTTGTCAAACACCTTTGTATAATCAATAAAACATAGGTACAAGTCCTTTTTCATTTGTCAGAGAGCATCCTAATCATAAATATGGCATTCCTTGTTCCAGTGTCTTTGATGAAACCGCACTGTTCTTATCCTATCTCTGGCCTGATTCTGCTTCTCGCTCTATTCATCACGATTTGGACGATCAGTTTTGTTATACAGCTTATTAAACTTATGGTTCTGTGGAGTTCGCACTCGTTTGCTCCTGGCTTTTTAGGTAGTGCTATGAAGATCGTCTTGCTGAGGTCATCTGGTATTACCCCACTATTATAAATTGCATTTATTATTTCTGTAATTTTCTCTATGCCAAATTCTTCCAGGGCTATCAGCAGCTCTAGGACTATGCCATCTGGTTCAGCTGCTTTGTTTCTATTCAGTTTGGCTATTGCAGATTTCACTTCAGACTTTAGTATTTCTGTTCTGTCCTCATCTTTGTGTATTATTGTTTGCTCTCTCTTGTCGTGGAAAAATCTTTTATATATTCTTCCCATCATTGGAGTATTTCCTCTTTCTCCAATATGGTTATTCCATCCTTGGAGTTTATACATCCTGTTGAAGAGCAGGTTTTTTTTCCTGTCAGTTCTTTTATTATGCCTGCTCAGTCTCTCTACTTCCGCACATGTCATTGGTCTATTCCTCTTTAGCCTGTCTGCTTTTTCTCCTTATTTCCTTGTGTAGCTCCCTGTACTCCATTCCATGTCTTGATATCATTTTCTGCCTCCTTTGCATCATGTCGAGAATCTCATCATTCATCCACTCGTTTTTTCTTCTGTGCCTGTTTTCTTTGGGGCAATGTTGTTTGCTGATGTCACTATCGCTTCCTTGAGTGAGTCCTATTTCGAGTTTCCTTTTCCAATTTGTTCTTCATATTTGATTTTCACACTGTTAGTGTATTCTTTCAGTAGGTTGAGGTCATTCACGAGCATGTTGTATTTCAGTTTTGGTGCTGCACTAGGCTTCTTCAATCTGTTTTTTCACTTTTAGTTTGCAGATGACTGGGACATGGACGTTTCCACAGTCAGCACCTGGATAGGCTTTGCATTGGACCACTGTGTTTCTGCATCTTCTATTTATGGTTATGCAGTCTATCTGGTTTTTCGTGTCACCTCCTGGGCTTCTCCATGTTTATAGACGTTGTGGGTATTCTTGAAACCAGGTGTTAGTTATTACCTGGTCATTTGCTGTGCACCATTGGATCCATTTTTCTCTTCAGTCGTTGAGACTTGGCATTGTCTAGAGTGGAGTAAAAAGATTCTATTTCTTCCACATGCTCGATCCATGACATTCACAGCATCCTTCTGTAGAACCACATTTCAGCTGCTTAAAGTTTTTCCTTCATCTTCAAAGATATTGTCCAACATTCACTTCCATATTAAAGAACCGACATCACATAGCAATCCAGTACTCTCTTCTTTGTTTCCAGCAAAATTGTCCTGTTTCTTAATAATTTACTCAACTTCTGGAATGCTTCTTTCGCCATGTCAATTCACCTTTGGATCTCTGTGTCGCACTTTCCATCTTCTGTTAGAAGACTTTCCAGGTATTTAAATTTTTGTATCTGCTTGATTTTAGTATCCCACACCTGTATTTGGCTCAGTGCTTTGCGCTGTTGGTGCAGAGACAACTACCATTGCTATGTTGAATGGTCTCCTTTTCAGTTTGACCAGGGGAACTCTTTCAGAGAACTGGCAGTATCCCAGAACACATTTCTTCAATTCTTTGTCCAGTATTAAACCGACTCCTTTTTCGTTTTTTACCTCCTGCATATATTATCCAGTGGTTGTCGCTGAAGTCTCCATTGCTTGGCCATCTGGTTTCACGTATTCCCAGAATATTGATGTTCAGTCTGTTCATCTCTTGCTTGACATTCTCTAGTTGTCCATAGTTGTTGAGCGTCCTCAAATTCCATGTCCCCAAGGTAATTCTTTCTTTGTTGTGTACAGTCACAGGGTAATGGTCCAGAGACACCAGTTGCTCATGTCTTTCCTTCCCAGGCAAAGGACACATTTTGGAAAAAAGTGTCCCCTTTACACCATTAGTGCTAACAGTTACCAGGTGATGGTCAGGTGACACCTGTTGCCCATGTCGGTCCTTACTGGGCGAGGAGTTGCTTCCTTTGGAAGCAACCCCCTTCATGCCGTTAGGTTTCATATATTTATGTTGTACAGCCATGATTATGCGCAGGATAGATAGTGGAGTGGTATCCTGTTGCCTTCTCCACGGTAATTTATTGAGACACCACCTCTAGTTAGCTGGGCGTTGACTCCTTTAGAGTTTCTCCCCCCTTTGTAGGCTTAATATTTTTATCCTACCAGGTTGTTTAACATCCCGTAAAAAAAAATGCTGGGTAGGAGAAAAGTATATACTTAATATATATATTCTAAGTTCAAATAACTAGTCATATAAAGAAAAATATGTCAATTCCCCAGATTAGCATTTCGTTTCCAGTAGACAGAAAAAGTTGGAAAATTTTCTTTGACTTTCCATAATTTCTCAAAGCCAAACCTTTTCAGTCTTTGTTGGAGAACTTCCATGACCCTTAGTTTGAGATGCAAAGAAGTGGGTGGAGGACATAGAATGCTAGGTGATATTTTACACTTAAATAAATAAACATTCATTTTTAAATATTAAATTAAACATTATTCTACAGAAATAGAAAAATAATAACAATAATAATAATAATCTGAAATTGAAACATTAAAAAAAATTGTACATGAATGAAATAAAAAAAATTTTTTTTTAAGTTAGTCCTAAATGCAAAAAAAAAAAAAAAATAAATAAATAAAAAAAAAATAAAAAAATAAAATAAAATAAAAAAAATAAAATTAAAAAAATAAGCACCCTTTTTACATATAATGCACTGAAGGTAACATTAAGCTGCCTAGGAGTAAATTCAAGAATGACTATTCCAAAATTTTTACTAAACCTAAAGTTGATAAATCATGAAATATGTTTCAATTTAAGTTTCTCCTTCCTCTTCAGGTTGTGCAGAAATACCTTGTACATAAGTAATTAGCTAGACGAAGACATCATTACTACTATGCGTGATGTATTTCTGCTGCACTCTATACAATGGAATAATAACCACCATACCAAGTTTACTTAAGATGATCTTTAGTCAGAAAAGGTTAGGAAAAATTAATAAAATTTGAAAATAAGCCAAAACTTAAAAACAAAAATACAAATTATACATTTTGGTTTTTTGTAATGACTACTGAAGTTTGTTTGTTTGTTTGTTTGTTTCTGCTTAACGGCCTATCAACATCTAAATGGTCACTTAATGCCGGAGACATATTTTTGTTTTAAATCAATTTTTTTTCATTCAAAAAAAAGTTTAGTTGGTAACATTTTTCATTCAAAAAAAGTTTAGTTGGTAACATTTTTCATTCAAAAAAAGTTTAGTTGGTAACATTTTTCATTCAAAAAAAGTTTAGTTGGTAAATACTTTCATAGCATTTTGACCTCAGTTTGGGGGACAACTATTTACCTATAGCTGGGCCCCCTAACAGGTGCTACCACTCTGGGTCAAGGTGGACCTGAGAACAACAGCAATTAAGAGGTGGTTCCATGCTCCTCACAACCTCCCAACCTGAGGCCTTGCTGCCGGATGCAGTTTACGGTCATACCCAGGACTGACTACTGAAGTAGTCAATTATATTTTCAATAATTCTGCTTATAAAATATAATTAGTTTGATTTGTAAGTAAAATGAAAGACAGTAAACCATCATCAGGTTATATCTCTTTGCTTTTTAAAAACCAGATTTAACATGATGAATTTCACATAGCAACAAAAAAGACAAGTGACAATAGTGTAGACTTTGAAATGATTTGTCAAGTAATTTATCACAGTTCAGATTTCATCATCTTACTGCTACTTAAACAAGTGATATTGTCAATCCAGACATACACTTTCATATCACTTGACTAATGTAGGCTTTGTTGAAAGAAAATTAGAGAATAGTTTTTCTCCCATAGTTTTAACTCTCCTTCAACACACGTATTGCATATGCAAGAATAAACAATCCTAATAGAGATAAGCAATTGTAGTCGTTTACTATGTATTCAGTACTGTGGATTTTATAACTCTAGAGAGATTCTATTTATTGTGCAAAAGCTGAGATTTTTATTTAATTTTTTTCTTATCAAATGAGAGGGTTAAACTATAGGCCTTGCACCTTTGCCTTCCACCTCGAACAATGTGAAGTGGTTTAATGAAAATAACAACCAGGTTATTAAGCAAATATTTCTCCCTATATTCCAGTACTTAGTAAGCTATAATCCTCAAAGAGAATAGACAACCAAATTGAAAATAAAAATAACTTTTAAATTATCTTTACCTTGACTAATAGGATAAATCTAATGGACCATGTCAAAACTTCAATTTCTTAACTCAAACGAAGTGTCCTCATAAATATCTACAGCTCATATGACAAAAACAGACCATAATTTTTGTCTGGATTCATACACCCGCTTCTGAAATACCAGGATCATAAAACATCTTTTCTGACCAATCAGAAAAGACCCACATGGTTTTCACAGTAGTTGTTTCTAATCCAATGCCGATTTCACTCACTAAAGGTAGATCCAAGCCAGTTGGTACTAGTGATGGATCCCCCACATCAAGCAAATTAGAATGAACACAGCTGACTACATAGGTCATCAGTGGCAACACCAACATCATCCCATCAACAGTAATGACAACAAAACCAATGGTAACAGATTAGTCTCAACTATCACAATGTGATAATTCATGGAATATTTCTCCCATAAGTCTATTTCACTTGAATATATATGCTTGTTGATTTTCCCTACATGTCTATCTACTAATCTTATGTTATACCCTGAACAAACTCTCAGTCTTCCATAACTTATGCAATTCCCTGGAATGAGCAAATGATCAAACTTTGCAGATCACAGGAAATGAAAACCCCTTTACTTATCAACCATATCTTACTTCCATTTGCTTATATTTTTTTTCACTCCAACTGTTTTTTAACACCATGGCCAGCATTACATAAAATGTTAGCAAATATTAAAAAATGACAAAGAAAAAGACTATTTAATATTTGTCTTAAAACCAGATTTCCTTCTCCAAGGTTACGGGCATCTCTTGCTGTTTTTATTACAAGTATCCATCAGGTATTTTAAAGTAATCATTTGTTATAAAACAATTTCTTTTATTATTTTAATAATTTCTATGACTGAACACAAAAAGAAGTTTGTTTTAAATTTTAAATAAAGCAGAAGCTGAAAAAAGAATGACTTTGTAAATAATTATATTTAGAATAAAGTGAAATAAATAGGACCACAGAAAAAATGGATTTATAGCTCAAGATTTGAAAACAATTACAAATGAAAATAATTAAGAGGTTTATTACTATATTTGTATACAGAAAAAGGCAAAATTATGTTCATTCATGTTTAATTAAAAATGAATTAGTGAATGGCAAAATAAAAGATACAGAAGTGGTCTTTTTCTTCTTTTTATTGTATCTTCTAAGTGTTGAGGTTTAAAGAAAATGTGGTGTTAGAAGTAACATCTCATTGAGTTTGCTTGCTTACAAAAAGTCCACCAGTAGAATAAATTAATAAATCCTTAGAAAAAAAAAAAAACAGATTTTTGCTACTTAAAAAAATTGTTAGTGCTCTCTCTCTCTCTCTTTATATATATATATATAGACACATTTTTAAATTGGAGTAGATAGACCCTACTATCACTCAGTTTATACACCACCTCTTCTACTGATCAGGAGTAGAGGCTCATCCCTTGTTTTCTGTTCAGTGAGGAATTACTGGCTCACTTTTTTTCCCTCTACTTAAGCCTCAAAAGTGGAGCTTTCATAACTTTTCTATGGTGTGGGTGGATGTTGACAACAGCTCTCCATACTGAGGACACCAGGTTGGCAGTTTTCTGGTTGATGCATCTGACTGGTAGTTAGAAGCCCTAACTCTTGTGTAGCTTCTTGAGCGGTTGCTCTGATCAACAGTTGCATAATATAGAGGTTCTTGTAGTGCCATGATGCACATGGAGAGGTGTCCCTGCAAGTTCCTCTGGTGGGTGACCCTGAAGCCACACTATGCTGCAGTTTGCGCCAGTTCCCTTCCTACATTTGTCATAGTTGATGACTGTCTTCTACCACTACTCGTGACCTCTCCTTACTAAAAATAACAATGACTACTCACAACTACAATGCTAAACCAGACTCACAAAAATCACCTTAAACCCATCAACATTTTCTTCACTAACATGTGTGGTATTTGTGCCAATTTCTATAGTGTGGAATTTTTCCTCCACAAAAGGTCCCCCAAATGTCTTAGCTCTCTGTGAAACAAACGTGAACTCCACAATCCTCTCCTCTGATTTCTCAATCCCAGATTACCATCCTCTCTTTAGGAAGGACTCCAGCAGCATCCATATGCATGGCCTGAGAGTCTATGTCAGCAACCATCTCCTTCTGGCTAGGGAGGTTTCTCTTACCATCCATATATGTGCCTTCATCTCTCTCTACTAAATTCAGTTAGCTATCTTTTCTTTCTCTATTGTTTCCCTTCCTCTCCCGAATGTTCCTTGTTGGACTATCTGATAAAATAGATAAGGCCATTGCCTCTCACACATTCACCAACATATTTGTGTCTGTTGACTTCAATGTCGACTATGTTAATTGGCTGAAAAACTGTCACTGATCTTGCTGGCATCCACACCCTGAACTTTGCAATCATCCAATCTCTCACGCAAGTGGTGGACTTTCCCATACGTTTCCCCAGTATGCATGAAGGACAAGCTTCTCTGCTAGATCTTTACTTCACTTTTATCCCTTACTCCTGCCATGCCATGCAGCTTTGCCCTCTTGCAAACACTGTGGTTTCTGTTAATATCTCTCTCCACTCCTCTTCTCCCTAGGAACCTCAAACCAGCAGAATCTCTTACTGCTATCAAAGGATGAACTGAAAGGCACGAGATTTTCTGTGCGACATCCCTTGGAATAAAGTGTTTAGTCTCCCCGTTGAAGGCTGAGCTTTTGAGGTTTGCTCCTGATTGAAAGCTTGCACTGAAGCTTTCATCCCAGCCAGGAAGTTCCACCTTAAACCCCATTTGCCCCTCAGGTTCTCCCCTGCCTGCTCGGCCACCATAGCCCACAGGAATAACTACTTCTGGCTTTATCCAAGCCATGCATCTGACCATAATAAGCACCTATTTAACTCTTCTCATAATGAGTGTAAGAGGATCCTCAATGATACTAAGCTGTTGTCTACTGATGGAATGAAACAGCATATAGCAGTGCACAGATTTGTCTCCAAAGACTACTGGCGGCTCTGCAAAAGTGTGCTAAACAGCAGCAAACCTTCCATTCCATCTTTAATCAATAAATATGAGGGCCTCACAGCTAAAGCAGACAAGGCTGAGTACTTTGCTCGCAGATTCTCCTCCAACCTCCTCACTTAATTCATCTGGAATATCCACACCCTACTTCCCACCTAGAACTGTAAAATCACATTTCTGCTGCCTCAAGCCTCTCCTTCATGAGATCGTCTAACATTCACTTCCATACAGGACAGATATCACATAGCAATCCAGCACTCTTTTCTATGATTTTAATGAGATTTTCCTGTCTTTCAGTACTCTGGTTAGCCTCTGAAATGCGTCTAGCCATGTCAATGCATCTTTGGATTTCCGTATTGCACTTTTCATCCTCTGTCAAAACACCTCCCAGGTAATTTAACTTTTTTTTACTTGTTTCATTTTAGTTTCTCCAACTTGTAGCTGGCATTTTGGGCTCCACTTTTTGCTGATGACCATACATTCAAGTTTTCTTTAAGTTTATGCCCAGTCCTTTCTTCTCACTTTCTTTTGCTACTATCTGTAGGTCCTGTATTTTCACTTTCTGTGTCTGATATCAGCACCATGTCATCAGCATATCTTATATTGTTGAGATTATGGCCGCCAATGACAAATCCTTGCAAGGCTTTTATTTCTCTCATAATTGCTTCACTGTACAGGTTGAATAAATCCAGTGAGAAAATACATCCTTGTCTAACACCCCTTTCTATTTTTGCATACCTGCTGAGTTCACTTCCTATTCATACACAAGCGGTTTGCTGCCAATATAGATTCTTGATTATCCTAACGTCTTTTCCAAAAATGTCGAGGTTGTTGAGCATCTCTATCAAGTCTTTGTGTCATACTTAGTTGAACACCTTTGTGTAGTCTATAAAGCACAGATAAAAGGTCCTTCTGCATTTGTATTGCTCGTTCTGATAGCATTCTGAGCATGAATATCACATTCCTCATTCTAGTATCTTTAACAAAGCCACTGTTCTTGTTCTATCTCTGGGCCGATTCTACTGCGTGCTCTGTTAATCAGAATTCGGATGATGAGTTTTGTTATGTGGCTCATTCGCAGTATAGAAAACCAATAAATCAATTCCCTAAATTCTGGATTTTAACTTAAAATATCAAACGACTTCATCCAATAGAAATGACTATTCTCTACCAATGCTGCATTTGTATTGCTCGTTCTGATAGCATTCTGAGCATGAATATCACATTCCTCATTCCGGTATCTTTAACAAAGCCACACTGTTTTTGTCCTATTTCTGGGCCAATTCCACTGCGTGCTCTGTTAATCAGAATTCGGATGATAAGTTTTGTTATGTGGCTCATTCACAGTCTACAAAACCAATAAATTAATTCATTAAATTCTGGATTTTAACTTAAAATATCAAACAACTTCATCCAATAGAAATGACTTTATTCTCTAATAATGCTGACAGAGTCACAGAAATAAAAAGCTATGAGTTTGATTTAATGATCAATCATTGTTGATTTACAACAGGGTTATAATCTAAATTAACACTAATTACAATTGTGCTGAATGTTGGAAATGCATTCCAATGCAGGATTAAAATGCTTCTGTTGCTCATTATTATTATTATTATTATTGTGTTCTCATTTATCAACGCTATAAATATAAAATGATTTACCAATGGTGAGATTTGAATCACCAAACTAATGCCTAGACTTTATGTTTGAATCTTAAATTTCTAGACAACAAAAAATTAATGAAGCACTGATTTGATAATCTGTCATTCTAAGACTAAGTCACAGCAGCTCAGGCATTGCTTTCAATAGCTGACAGTTATTTTAAATCAATAAAGATGGGATTATTGCAGTTAAGCATTATTATGTTTACTCAATACATAATGAGTAACTATTCTGATGATATCAGTAGATGCAAGTAAAAAGCAAAAAATAATCTGGTTTTGAATTTACACTAATGTTAACTTTGCTTTTTATATATTGGAGATTTTATAAAGGTATATTTTCAAAATCAAGGATATAGTATGTATAAAGAACTGAAATCAAGATACAATCTATGAGCTTAAACCTGAGCTTTTGCTCGTTCAAGAAATAATTTTAAAGTAGAAACCAGCAAATTTATTTTCAAGATAAAAAAAAAAAAAAAAAAAAAAATGCAGAAAATACTGGTTTCATTTTTCAAAACACTTTTATTATCAATTAAATATACTTTTAGAACATGATGAAGTCAGGGGTGAACACAGGTTTTTGCTAATATATTTAATCACAAATTTCATTTAAATTTTGTGCACTATATAACTAAAGTTTCAATGAACAAAAGTCAAAGATAAAATTAGAAGCAAAAGGGTTGTGCCCACCAATATTAAGTAATTGATCCATGAAAACAGGTTTCTTCCTGTTTTTGTTTTTTTTCTTTTCACTCTATCTTTAAAACTATGTGAAAATAGAAGTAATGAAATTCTCAAAGATGAATAACAAATGTTATTGCTTACTCTTGGGTAAATAATGGTAGCACTCAATGATTTTAAATTGAATTAAAATGGAAAGGAATAGCAATACTTAAATAATTTCTGACCTCTATACTAAATTGACTAATATGAAATCAGATTAGTTCAACCGAAAGCGGCAGTGTTTGTGTAAAGGGGGGAGGGATAATGGACCAATATCTAGATTAATAGCAATTTTAAAATGATTACTCACTAAAGTTTGTTCTCTTAGTAGAAATAATGTAAATAATTCCTCTTGCTAAATAGATTTGACAAATATTATCAAAAGACAAAGACTATAAACTGTCTAATCATATATTGAATCCTTTTCTCCACTTTGGAACATTTATGGCAAATTTTCTTACAAATCTTTTCTGTGTTGGTGCAGTTGAAGATCTTCCATGATCCTCTTACAATTGTCGACTTCCTACAACTTGTATTTTGGGCTTAAAAAACTTTCGCTGCCCTCAAATACTGATGAGCATAATTTGAAGGTCACTGCTGGCTTTTGAATTAATTTTTGTTGCAATTCATGAAGCCAATTCAGAAACTTACAAAGCAATCATCTTCTTACTTTGTACAAACAGAAGATTAGTAGATGTTCAAAACCGAATTTTCTAATCTCCATTTAATGCAACTATGTTTAGAATAAAAAATAATATAGACATTAATAAGACTTGTGAGACTTTTATAAGAGTCAAACTAATGTACCCAAAACGACATTTTGAAGACAATTTTAAATTATATATAAAAGTAAATGCAACAATTAAAATTCAAATTATGCGATTTAACTAAAAAACATTGGATAATACCTCATGGATTATTTCAGATTAGAATGGATAAAGTCTAAGAAGCCTATTTCTATTGTTCAACATAATGGATTCAATGGTATTGATACAATGTTTGGAACAACGTCTATCAGTCAGTTAAGTGCCATGCGCAATAAATGCTTGGGCGATCATGTTTCAAAAGAGACATGATTGACTGGGCAGAAGATTATCCCGCAGTAGGTTGCCATTGCTCTCTGCGGTAGACTGGTTGCTGACCAAGGCTATAGAACCCAATCTGTCCTATTATTTAACCCATAACTGGAGGGTAGAGACGGATTAATACCTTTCCCAAGGGTATTTGCGCGTAAGTGAATGCAACGTCTATCAGGTACAACAAATTCTCAATATTTCAAGGTCTTAATTAGTTCTAATTGCACCAATCTGTATCCTTACAATTACCAGAACAATCTGTACAATCTATTATACATAGTTTTCTTGCAATGAACATAACAAAGCAAAGCAACATTAATTTCATGCCTCATATTTTCCAGCATTTTCCTGCTGCCCAAGAAGATTGAGGGTCATAGCCAGGGGATTTGCAAGTGAAGAACAAATAAATTCCAGCAGAATTTCCTAAAAGATCCCTGATCTAAAATACCATAATGGGATTCCTCGGAATAATTGTTAGTCAGTCAGTTAAGTGCCATACATGATACGTGCTTGGGTGATCATGTCTTGAAAGAGACATAATGGACTAGGCAGAAGATTTTCACAAATAGATTGCTATTACTGTATGCAATAGACTGGTTGCCAACCAAGGTTATAGAACCCAAGCTGTCCTGCTATTTAACCCATAGCTAGCAAGAGAAACAATGGATTTATACTTTTCCCAAGGATATTTGTGTATAAATGAATGCAACAAATTCAACCAGAATTCTCCAGTTTCTCGTTCAGAGTTGATATCCCCTGCACTACAAGTCACATCTTGGGAATAATTGTCAATAATACATTTGAGTTGATAATTAGTTTTGAGAAGAGACAGATGCTTTGGATAATAATTGCAAATTAGAAATTGATCAACACCCATCAATCGTAGTTTTCTATTTTATAATTCTTATTTTTAATATTGAATTTTCTGCTTTTTGCTTTAACTTTTTTCATTGTCTTTAAATATACCCCTGCACATATGGAAGAGTACATATTAACTTGAAAAATAGTAATTTTTGACATATACTGAAAGTTTATATTTTATTTTCCTTCTTAATGTAACTAGGTTTGCATCTCAGCCCAACTTTTTTCCAGATTTATATTAATGATGATCTGCCTAAGAATATACTCCAATCTCTCTTGAATATCTATGCAGATGATACAACATTATATGAGGGCACCTCCCAAAATCGAAATGACCAGAGTCTAACTAGTCTGATTTCTTCCGACTTAGTTTTAACAAATCAATAGGAGGAAAAACTGGTTGGTCATGTTCAGTACCTCAAAAACCAGAATTTTAAGATTTCATCATCACAGAGCAGTACATGAATTTCCATCTATCACAATAAACAATGTTCTCTGAAGAAGGCCCCTTGTACTATTGGGATTTAAGCTAACCCCCAGACCTCAAGTAGAATGCCTGTACACAAAGAATCGCTGAAGATGCTGTAAAAATGGTCAGTTCCTTGTACCACGTCAGTAAGTACTGGATTCCTGCTATGCTCTACTTTTACAAGATCCAGATCAGACCAATAATGGACTAATGTTGACATATCCAAGATGGTGTTGCTCGGTTTTCACTCTCTAGTCTTGATTGAATCCAAAAGCATCCATGTGGTCTTGTGAGTGATGAATTATTTTCAACTTCTTTTCCACAGACATAACATTGCAAGTTTAAATGCAACATCAATTGCTATCTTCTTTCTCCTTTCTTCGACATCCCCTATGCCTTTTTTTCTCTTACCTTAACCCACTGCACACCAGTGGCAGTCCTGCCTTGCTTGAAGTGAAATTATTATAAAATAATCTTTTTTTTAGAATGTAAAAGAAGTCTTCTTGTTTTAAATTTTAAATCAAAGATTTTAAGAGGATTAATGCTGTTTAAATACAAGATATTAAATTACAGACTGAAGGTCCCTAATTCAATATCCTAATCTATGTGCTACACTCAATTATTGTTTTTTTTTTATATGGATATTATAAATTTTACAAGTCTAACTTATAAAAGTCTTTTATTTTATTTTTTTTTTTTGCCCCTGTTAATAATTCACCAGAAAAGGTAGAGTCTAAGGGTTTTGTTTTGGATTGAACTCTATCTGAAAATACTAGCATGTTAAACAGGAGTAAAAAGTTATTTAAATCAAATAGGAGTGAGAGAGATGCAAAGTCATCAATGCAATTGGAATAACTCAACTAAGCCAAAATTGTTTTCAAATTCAACAATAATTATTGGTCAATTTTGTTTTTAAGTGATTGTTCTATTATATTAGAACAATCACTTAAAAACAAAATTACCCTGTTTTATTTGTAGATATTAAGTAATTTTTTTTTTTAACAATACATCACCTTAAAAAACAAAACAACTATTTGTCATCATGGCAAATGATCTCTGTTCTAACATTGTCAATCTTGGATTAAAACAGCAAGCACCAAAGATCAATAAGCGTTGACAAAAACCAGACCATAACAGTATATCAAAAGATGGTCGAAATCAAAGTGGGTAGTAGTCAAGATTCAAAATAAAGCCAAATAAGCTAAGCTATTACTAGTAACTATTTGCTATCATAAGTACATTTATAACTGTTTTAAAAATATTTATAACCAACCAGCAGCATCCAAATAGGGAAAAAAAGAATAATTTCAAAAAGCACCAGTAACATCTAAATTCAAACACACTTTTGTCTTGCAATCAGAGTTAGTGGCAAAACAAACCATGCTAAAGGTTAATGACTTTTAAACAGGGTGAATTAAAAATAAAGTCATTTTAGGTGAAACTTGCAGCCCATGCATTAAGTTTTTTTTTTCTGATTCACGTGATTTAAATTATATAGAGCATATCGTTTGAGAATGTTATCATAAAAAGTAAAAATAAAGGTAATAAAAACTAATCAAGAACTAATGAAAATTCTTCATTCAAAAAGATGACTGAAGACTCATTTTTTTTTGTTTTTTATTTTTCAAATATAACTGCCATATTAATTTATGCAAAGTTGAAATAAACAACCTGAATTCCTTATATTCAATTAATTACATATTACTTCATTTAGTGAATGAGACAGACAGTAACAGACACATTCTACTTTGCTTTGATAGGAAATTATTTAATTTCAGCATGAGATTAATGATAATGCCCATATTTCTATATGAAAACAGTCATATTACTTCGAACTAATCAGTGTTAAAAGAAATGGAAAACTAAGAATAATCCAGGCATCATCATCATTTAACATCCATTTCCATGCTAGCATGAAAACCTCACCCATGAGGTTTTCTTGATGGCTCTGTAATTGAACCACCATGAAATATTAGAGCCAGTTTTACAGCCGTATGCCCTTACTTATACCCACCAGTTTAGAAGACTGGAAACTCAGCATTTTTCTAGACACTATCTCCAGGAAGATTCGAAAGTTCAGTCTACCTTATTCTACACAGAGTAGGTGAAGAAGATTTTATATCAGATTTCCTTCTTAGTCAAGTTGCTATCCAAAGTTGAAAAATCTTTGCCAGCCTAACTTTTTTTTTTTCTTAAATGTCCCCACTATTTGCTTATAGCTGGGACCTTAACAGGTACTACCACTCAAAGTCAAAGTGAACCTAGGAGCAGCAGCAATTAAAAGATGGTTCCATGCTCATCTAAACCTCCTGCTGCCAGATGTAGTTTATCATCATACCCAGGCATCTGGGCAATTTATTTTCTTTTAACTGTGACATTTTAAATATCTGTGTATCAATTCTGCAGGATTATAATGTCTTGAAATGCAAACAAACATCAGCAAAGTTCATTTATCTGGAAAAGAATAGATACTATATTCTGATCTCTTGTCACATTGTACTTGAAGTTTTGTTAATACAAATCAAAAGAACTTTTAGATAATTTGTTACATAGATTACTACTTTATATGATGCAATAACTTGGGGAAAAAAGCAGCTTATGATTTGCATTCAGAACTTTTCTCCATTTAAGTGAATACATGATACAAAGCCTTACCAACCTGGTAACAGTAACAGATTCTCAAACATTATCATTTATAATTCTATTATAATACTTTTGATCCATGTCCACAAATGCTAAATACAAGTTTATGAACTATCAAGTTATTGTTTTCTTGCCTGAATTCTTTTGGCGGTTATAACCGCAATTTCTACTCCAACAGCTTCTTTTCTCGCACTTCCCGCCTGTGGAATTCCCTTCCACATACTTGCTTCCCTGACAACTACAATCTCCAGGAGTTTAAATGTAAGGTCAATAGACACCTAACCCACTAACTCGCAACCATTCTCTCAAACACTCTTCCCATGTGCTTCCTTACTTGTCTATCACCCTCCTTCTGATATTTCCTATATCTAATCACTCTCTCACCACCTTCCCTTACGTAACCCCCTGCACTATAGTGGCAGTGGAATGCCTTGCTTGGGGTGAAATGTGTGTGTGTGTGTGTGTGTGTGTGTGTGTGTGTGTGTGTGCATATGTGCACATGTAAATCTCTCTCTCATATATATATATATATATATATATATATATATATATATATATACACTGTTTAATTACTTAGTTTTTGGTCATAATAAAATTAGACCAGTGCACATTTGTATTAAAAAGTGTTCAATACAATTATATTGTAGAACTTTTGAATATTCTTCATTTGTAAACAAGTTATTACGTGACTTGGGTTTCTACCATCTGGCGTCTTCAGGTGATTTGCAATAACTGATTTTACCATTTACCTTTTGTTTTATTTAAGAACACTCATATAACAGTGGTTTTTTTTAAAGCTCACAAGGGAGGGAATTTTTGAACGTGCAATTTTTAAAATTACAAGAAATTATAACGTTATCACCCATGGTTGTATGAACCTAATAGGTATTTTCTAGTATGGTTACACTGAGTCATAATTTCTGTTCTTTCATTCAATAGTTCATTTTTGTTTGGGAATAGCATAATCAACCAAAGACACAGGAGGTTCAATCACAAGTCTACATTCAAAATAGAAAACTTAAAAAAACTGTACAAAACTGGCTAGCCATGTGTGGAAATTGAAATCAAAATATGGAAAAAACTCAGACATAACGTGGAGTAGTTAAAGCAGCCAAGTCTTACAATGGTGGCAAAATATGTAGACTGTGCCAGGAAGAAAAGTTAGAGATTACGCGATTCCCAAACAAAAATGAACCTTTGAATGAAAGAACAGAAATTATGACTAAGTGTAACCAAACTAAAAAATACCTATTAGGTTCATACAACCATGGATGAAAATGTTATAATTTTTTTTTATTTTAAAAATTGCGCATTCAAAAATTCCCTATCACATGAGCGTTCTTAAAAAAAAAACAGTAAATGGTAAAATCAGTTATTGTGAATCGCCTGAAGACACCACATGGTAGAAACCTAGGTCGCATAATAACTCATTTACAAATGAATATATATATATATATATATGTATATATAAAAACCATCCACAGACAAGCCTGTTTCGCCGTATCACAGCTTTTCAGTGCAGCTAGATTACCCCAAATCGAGACTGAAAATCAACTGATTTGATAGCACTTAGGCATTCACCCACCAGGCTATAGATATGTACATTTTTTTTAATCTGTTTAAACATTATTTGTAATGGATGCTCATATTTGAGTAGATGCTCTGTTTTTATAATTAAATAGAATATTTATTTATATCTACTGGCCAGAATATTTGAGAGATCTTGTCAGAAAAATATGCTCCCTCCAGCAGAATTCAAACCTGCGTCCTTTGTTTGATCAGGAGGTTCTATGTAGCTGAGGGGGCAAGGCACAGCAAATCTAATGACGTGTCTCCTAGAGGAAACACAGGTTCAAATCCTGCTGGAGGGCACATATTTTTCTAACAAGATTTCTCAAATAATCAGGATGGTAGATGTAAATAAATAGATATACTGTTTATTATTAAAAGCAGAGCATCTAATCAAATATGAATATCATTGCAAAGGATGTTTAAATAAATTAAAAGTTATGTCAGATTTAATCCATTTCCTAAAGTGTGTGTGTATGTTACAGACAACCTCAATAAGATAGAGTACTATCCATGGTGAGGGCGAGTGGAAGGAACCACCTCCTCCCCAAAATTTTGACTGGCCCCTCGGTTGCCCTCTACTTTTATAAGCTTCAAAGATTTAAGAAACTGATCAGTCTGATTTTGATAAGATTTGATCTTCAGCACTTTTCTCTCTGTGTTTGCTTTTTCATTTTTGAAAAAAATTAAAGCAGGCAAATGACACAGTTCTTGCTAGTATTGACGTTAATATTAACTCTTTGATTTTGTTTTGAAATTAACCTCTCTTGTATTCCAACAGCTTGAGAGTGGAAAAGAGGGCAAGAATAGATTAGGACTTCACTATTACGAATAAAAATGATCCTGTTTAATTAACTTAACGTACTTATACTCAAACTCATTCCTAAGTTATACATATAATAGTAATATAGTATAAAAATGAAGACACTACTTAAGTTTGCTAGGAATTCAACTGGAATTCAGGGAGCTGAGTTCGAATTCTAATTGAATTCCTTGCATTCACTTTCACACAAATACCCGTGGAAAAAGTATTAATCCATCTCTTCTTTCCAGTTATGGGTTAAATAATAGGACAGATTGGGTTCTATAGCGTTGACTAGCAACCAGTCTACCGCAGAAAGAAATGGCAACCTACTGCAGGATAATCTTCTGCCCAGTCAGTCAGGTCTCTTTCGAGACATGATCGCCCAAAGCATGTATCACGTATGGCACTTAACTGACTGACTTAAGTTTAAACACCGCCTCCTCCTCAGAAAAATCCCCACTTTCAGAGTTCTACAATCACCATTGAGTATCATGTGTGTCTGTCTGTCTCCCTTACCGCCCTATTTCACCCAGTGAATTCTCCACCTAATGATAGTAAGTAGCACAAGCAGAAAACATCAGTATTACAAATTATCATTATCCAGTGAATATATGTAAAATTATTCACGAGTGTCAGAAAACTAAAACATCATTCTCAGATTACAGAAAAGTAAAAGTTTACATTTTAAGATTTGACATTAACTTTACAGTGATATTTCAAAACAGATTTCTCTCATTTCATTTAAATTTCCACATTTTTGTATTTCAAATGTATTTTTCAAATTTTATATTTGCAGAAGTTAAAAGGAAGAATAAATAGAAAATTCCTATTTAAGGACAATATCATTAATGAGAAAGAAAAAAAATAGTAGGTCTTAAGCTATAAAAATATGGAAAGTAGAGATCTAATGTTTAGAAACTTCATCAATCTTACAATAATAAATATTTAAAGATTATGAAAGCAGGTGGTCCATAAACCTCATTCAGAGGATCTGCAGTCAATTTAATGTGTACCAATTATAAATGTTTCAAATCATTTAACAGTGATTAATATAAAGAGGAAAAAATAATTTGATAAATCTGTCTTATTTGGATAGAATAAAAGAAAAATATATATTAATCATTTTCAACAATATAAATGGATTCAAGAAAAAATGAACTTTAAATAACCAGGAAAGATCTCATCAATGATTGGGAGGATAAAAGCTGAAATTGAAACTATGTTATTTGTTCAAGGTCATGTTGAGCAATTGGTAGAATAGGATTGACTTCATACATCAGTTTCCTTCAAAATCATCAAACAATGTATACAGATATGTAGACCAGATGGAAATAAAACAATCAAAACAGTAGCCAAGTACTTGGCTATAACATCAGCCCCTATGTTGCAAAAACAATGCGACTAAAATGGCATCACTTGAAAATGGGATTCATTAGATTCTGCTCAGTCACCCAACATCTCTTCTATGGATTAGTAATTTTTTAAGCATCTAGCCGGCTTCCTTAGAGGCAACAATTTCCTCAGTCAGGGCCAAATTGAATATACCTTGAATTTATTGTTTGTATATTTCTAATGAAGAATTCTTTAGGAATCAAACTGAAAGTTTGCTGCTAAGATATAATAAATGCCACCTGTGAAACTCGCTGATTTCTTTATTCCCTGATAAAATGTTCAAAAATTCAAAAGCAATGCCAATTACCATCTTCTGCCTTCTTGAAGCCTGTCCCTTTTTTTTTTGCTTTCTTTTTGTTCTTTACTCAATTGGAGAATCTGTAATGTGATCGATCCCAACTTGACAGCTCAGATACAGTCACCTTCTCACCAGTGCAATGTGGCTTTCCTGTGTCTCTTCTACAAATACTTTCACAGCTTCTGCTCCGATGAACTTAGCTCGCTGGTCCCCCGCTATATATGAATTTACTTGAGCCACAAGATTAGCAACAAAGTCCCACCCTTTTATAAAATGTAAACGTAAATTCTACTCCATCAGCTTCTTTTCTCACACTTCCCGCCTGTAGAATTCCATTCCGTTGACTTGCTTTCTCGACAGCTATGACCTCCAAGAATTTAAATGTAAAGTCAATAGCCATCTCCTATGTCACTAACTTGCATCCTCTCTCATGCTTCTTTCTCTGTCCACTCCACTTTCATCAGTATTCTCTTCCTTCTCTTACCCACTTCCTGACATCCCTTATAACCTGTCACTCTTTTTCATAACTTTCATCCTATGTGACCCCCTGCAAAACAGTGGCAGTTAAATGCCTTGCTTGGGGTGATATGATTATATATAAAAAAAACATCCCAATTTCAATCTTCTCATTTACTTTCAATTCCTGTAAACCCGTACATATTTTTTTTTAATCGTTTCACCCCCAAGTAAGGCAGTACTGCCACTGATGCACAGGGGGCTACATAAGAGCAAAAGTTTAGGCAAGAAGAGGGCAAAGAGAAAGATGGCCCAGCTGCAGTGGGTGTCAGAGTAAAGGCAAGAGAAGGATGGAAACACAGGTTTGAAGACAGTTGCTAAGGCAGAGAGAAAGAAAAAGAAGATAGAACAAGATACTCAGTGTGATGTAGAAAGAACTGGAGTCAAATGGATAAGAGATGGGTATTTACCTTGTATTTAAATACCTGGAGATTGTAGCTGTCAAGAAAGAAAGAATACAGAAGATAGTTCCACAGGCGGGAAGTGTGGAAAAAAAGCTGCTGGAGTAGAATTGACAGCTGCATTTGGTTGATCTAACTGTAAGTGGGTGAGACCTTGTTGCCAGTCTGGTAGTATGAGTAAATTCTAGAGGCGGGGGCACCATTGACTTAAGTTCATCAAGCAGAAGCCATGAAAATATTTGTAGAATAGACAGAGGGAAGCCACAGAAAATGACTGGAGTCCAGTTACCAAGTCGGGATCTATCATGTTACAGATTCTTCTTTCAGAGCCTTGAGCCTAGAGCCTATCAAGAACACAAAGATAAACAGCTGGGGTGCCTGACCACATATGACAGCAGTATTCCATGCACAGATGGCAATGACACTGCTTTACTTAAGGTGAAATGATAAAAAAAGAATATTTTTGATGTGAATATATATATATATATATATATATATATATATATATATAAAAACACACACACACACAAGGTGCTATCTAAAACTGAAAGGAATTGAACCATTTAATGGGAAAAATAATCTAATAACCATAACACCTATTGTTCAATTTCAAAATAGTCTCCTTGGGAACAGGCTTATAAAATGGTAACAACAAAAATTCACACTTGATTTAGGTGTTCAAATTTTCTCAATCTTTAGGCAGTACTTTGTTTTTATTTATTTTGTGTGTGTGGTGTGTGTGTATGTGTGTATACACACTTGTATAACACTGTGGGCATAGGCATTAACAATGGATGGCAACAATCGGTTTCATGATTAAACGCAATTGTGATATCCTCATTTGTTTGACGATCTAAGCATGTCCACAGTTAATGCCTATATCCACACTATATATGTACTGTCCCTGATATTGATCATTTTTCTCCTATACATACAACATAGATTAAAACCTATACAACATTATATATATATCTAGAGAGAGAGGAAGAGACAGACACAAAGAAAATATGTGAATATCAAAAATAGAGACAAGAATAATCAATAGAAGGAAATTCTTATCAAGACCAAGTTCAAAGCTGAACTTACTTGAAATTAAAACCTGGTTAGAATTCAGAATTTAAAAACAAGGACCATTAACCTATTTGCAAAACTAACTGAGGACAGCAAAAATTACAAAATAAAAACTGAAAGTCAGCATTTGATATACTGGCTGATTAATAAAGTTCACTTTGATAAGCATAGACCAGTACAAAATCAGCCAACATTTTTTTTATCTTTTTTAGTCAGATTATTATTTCAATCTTTTTTTTTTTTTTAAATCGTATCACCCCCGAGCAAGACGGTAACGCCACTGATGTGCAGGGGGCTACGTACTAGTGAAAAGATTGGAAAAGAGAAAGCCGGAAACCAAACCCTAAACAGGGAACAAGGGATGAGCCTCTTAACCTGTTCAATAGACATGGGTGGAGTATATATATGTGCATAGAAACAAGACATCCAGAAATTTTAAATGTTTAACTAAAGAAAACGTTTTTAAAGTCTTTGTTGGTCAGTACAAAAACATAAGTTGTAACTATTTCAGTATATGTGTATATTTGATGCAATTGATATGTCATTTGATGTTTCTAGTTAAAGAAAACATGCATTTCACTAAACTTTATTTTCTATTTTGTTATTTCATTTAAAAGATTACTATTCAAATGAATTTAATTTACAATTTCACAACAAAAGTAAAAATTAAATGAAATAATCATATTCTAAGTCTTGGAATATTTTAGAAAGCTCTATTTATTTTCTACAGCCTACCAACCCTTTGCAGGCTATTTTCTTTTTTAATCATTTCACCACAAGGTGGAATTGCAAAAATATTGTGTGTGTGTGTGTGTGTGTGGGAAGGAGATAATAAAGAAAGTCTTACTAATATTATTCACATCGTTCAGACTGTTGTCCTCATTTTTATTGTCACATTCACAACATTTTGGTTATTATATGCTCCAGCCCTCTTCAGGTGACTGGAATTTTGAACTAAACCCTTTATTTCAATCACTGGAGTATATTGTTTTCATTCCATGAGCCATGTCATTTGTGAATGTCTTAGTTATCTCCCTTTAACTCAACTCTCTAAGTTATTTGTTCACTACTTCTGTATCCAGTTAAAGAGAGCTAAGACATCTGAAAGTGGCATGACTCATGTAACGAGAACAAATATACCCCGTGATCAAAATAAAGCGTTCGGTTCAAAATTCCAATTACCTGAAAAAGCCAGAGCATATAACAGCCAAAATGTTGTGAATACGGCAATAAAAATGAGGACAACAGTCCAAACAATGTAAATAATACCTCATCTCAAAAGTATCGAAAAATAAGTGTTACTAATTAACCCATACCTGGGAGAGAGGAGGTGGATTCATAACTTTCCCAAGGTTATTTGCATGTAAGTGAACGTAACAAACTCAACTGGAATTGGAACTCGGTTCTCCAATTAACAATTCCAAGAAATTGTCCATTACAACACCTTCATGTCCAAGCTTACAACACTTAGCATCCCTAAAGGGTCACCCATCTAGATGACCAGGCTTAATGTTGCTTAACTTCAGTGATTATACAGAAACTAGTGTTTCAACATGACATGGTCGTAAGGGAGATTTCAGAATCACCAAAATACAGAATGACTCAAATTACAATGTCAAATGTTTCCTTTTTTTTTTAGCAAATTATGATCCGACAATGTAAAACAGTACCAATTGTCATGTTTTATTCAGCTTGCGTCATGCCTTTATCTGAATTAATTTGCATGATGCCACCAAATAAGGACTGTCCAAATTAAAAGTCAGACAAAGAAAATATAAAAAAAGGTTCATGTCTAATTATATTTTGTTCCATGACAACAAAAGTTCCATAATTATCAATAGCTTCCATTCAACAATTCACAAACTTCATCTCATGTCTTCTAATTTGGGACATTGTCTTGTTGGGACTTTCATCTGCCACAAGCTATTTCATCTGCATAAGGAAGCAAGGCACCAAATAATAAACACAAATTAATTACATTATAATTAATCTATGTAATATAATATATTGTAATATTTGAGCATTAATTACATTATAAAAGAGCATAACATTATGTAATCCTTGTAGATACATGCACCTTTTTATTAAGCCAACAAAGAATAACAAGCGTTTTATGTGTTCTGTAGTCCCACCAATATTTAAAACTGTACTGTTAACATTTAGACATTTTAGAACAGCAAGAATATTATTTGGTCTATTTGTATTAGATTTCAGGCATTATTTATTACGTATACTTCTGAATTTGAAAAGGCTTATAAAAAATGGCCAAGTCAAAAATACATAACAATTTAAAAAAAAAAAAAAAGATTGAAATTGATGAAAAAACTTACCATTTTCAATGTCCTTTGACAATTGATCTTCATTTCCATTAATCCAAGACTTAACCAACATCAATCTGGCTTCAAGCTGATGAACAAGGTTAATTGTAATTCGCCTTTTATCCTGCAATAAAATGTCATTACAATCAAAACAGCAAAATACTTTTAAATATTTTTTACTTTGATGAAAACAACATCTCCACCATAATTTGTAAAACTTATTTAGAAAGTACTAGCAGTATAGCCCGGCGTTGCTCGGGCGTAATGAAAGCTTTAACACTAATCCATGGTCCTGGAGCTCAGACTCTTTGGACGTTGGCACGAAAGACTAAAAAGCAATAGTTGTTTCCAGTTAAAGCGAAACAGTAAACTGAAAGAAAAATGAATGAATGTAAGTCAAATTTTGATTTCCTGGTATCGATATAAAATTTTCTGCACTATTGTAAGAACTGCAACCTTGAAACTTCTGAATATCGTTTCTTATGTCTTTGTCTATGAGTGTATCAAATTTGATTAAAATCGAACCACTCCTTCTATAACCCGATTTTTTCGATTATCGATTTTCGATATTTATCGGGGGTACCTCGACACAAAACTACTAAGAACACTCGCAGACCCTTATAGTAGAACTGTGTAAATTTTCAAGAAAATTGGTTCAGCCATTTCGGAGTCTATAGGTAACGGATACACACACACACACAAAGTTCCATTTATAAATAAGTTTAGATTTTCCAGACAAAGAATGTACAAAATTCTCAACCTAGACAAATCTGATGCAAATATTTTCACTGCTATAAATTTAGCTGAATTCCTTTGCAGACTATCATAATCAATTTTAATAAAATTAAATTATTTTAATACAGCCCAGTTTTTATGTTTTCTGATTGTTTTCTTATGGCTTATTAACAAGTTTGAATTCCAGTTGAATTCCTTGCATTCATTTACACATAAATACCCTTGGGAAAGGTATTAACCCATCTCTTCTCTCCAGTTATGGGTTAAATAATAAGACAGATTGGGTTTTATAGCCTTGGCTAGCAACCAGTCTACTGCAGGAAGCAATGGCAAACTACTGCAGGATAATCTTCTGCCCAGTCACGTCTCTTAACTGACTGACTGAACCTTTTGCAGAAAGTTAGAAAATGTTTTTTTTTAGAATGTAAGAAATTTTTTTTGAGATAATAATGATTTAGTGATACAAGTCCTAATAATTAACATATAGCTGGCTGGAGAAAAGGTGGTTTCATGCCTTTCCCAAGGATATTTGCTCATGGTGAATATAACAAATCTAACCGGAATTCAAACTTCAGTCAGTCAGTCAGTCAAGTGTCATATGTGATACACACTTTGGGCGATCATGTCTCGAAAGAGACATGACTGACTCAGTAAAAGATTATCCCACAGTAGGTTGCCATTGCTTTCTGAGGTAGACTGGTTGCCAGCCAAGGCTATAGAACCTAAGCTGTCCTATTATTTAACCCATAACTGGAGGGAAGAGATGGATTAATACCTTTCCCTAGCTCTTTGATTTTCAAACTCTGAACCATTACTCTTATATACTACCCACCCATCCATGTTTACAGTATCTGGCAGTTGATTCAATGCGACATGGCCGTTAGCTCTTTAGGATTTCCTAGGAAGCACCAGTGATCATTATCTACAATTTAAGCAACTGTGCATCAGTTCGATAATTATTTAGTGTTTTTTCAATCCAGAGCTTGTAAACATATTGCAACCATAACAAGAATGTAATTGTAAACTGTCTTGTTTCATCTTTACAACATGACACCAAGAGAAATGATGTGGAAGCTGAATACAGCATTAGAATGTTTAATCTATCAACCTCTCATTTGTTGATTAAATATTTATTCCCTACAAAGATATGTTCTTACTTACTTATATGACACATTACATAAAATAAAACATAGCAACAGTCATACCAATTCAATATTCCTTAATCAATAAATCCAATAGTTATTTTTCACAAAGGATATTAAATATATTTCCATGACTTTTAACATCAGTGAATAAAAAAAAAAATCGGAAAAAAAAAAATAATAATCATGTGCTTAAGAATTAGTGCCCATATTTATTTTTTGTAAGATAAAAATTATGTACAATGATAGATTACATCAGATCAAATGCAGATGACAATTCTACTCCTGCAGCTTCTTCTCTTACACTTCCCACCTGTGGAACTTGCTTCCATATTCTTGCTTTCCTGACGGCTACAACCTCCAGGAATTTAAATGCAATGTCAATACTCATCTCTTAACCACTTGACTCTAGTTCTTTCTTCACCACTCCATATATCCTTTCCTTTCTCTCCACCTTTGCAACTGTCATCACACCTGTATTCCCATCCTTCTCTTGCTCTTTTCTAACTGGTTCGTCTTCCTCTTCACTCTCTTCTACTTAATCTTTTTACTCTTATGTAGCCCCCTGCACATCAGTGGCGTTACCGCCTTGCTCGGGGTGATACAATTAAAAAAAAAAAAAAAAGATCAGGCTTAGGTCTGCTACTGGTAACATGTAACCCAGTACAATCTGCTGTATGGATGGGAGATTGGTATCTAAACCAGCTCCTTCTGGTGAAGTGGGTGGTATGCCACACCACAGAATGAAGGAAAAAAAGACATGTCAAAGGGTGGATGAGCATTTTATAAGGGACAACAGCCAACATATAAAAGACTAGGATAGGGTCTCAAGCCTTGAATGGTAACTTTCCTAAATATAGTGTCTCAATAAAAACACTTGGTGTTCCGTGTGTGACCAAGCTGGGTGTCAAAAAATGCATTCATCCTTTAAAGCCTTTCCTCAAATCATTATGACAAATCTTTCCTCAGACAGTACACACCTTACTTTTTGCAAGATTAATCCCAGTCCTGACTCCACACAAAAGACATGCCTATATATGGATGATAATTGGTGTGCATAATACCAAATATAATAGAAAGACTTTTTTTCTTTTTTTATATAACTATGTCATCCCAAGGTGATAATGCCACTTAGACACAAGGGGTTACTGGCAGTGAAAGAGAATGAGAAAACTTTAGTTAGAAGAAAGGACAATAAAAAACAAAGTTCAGGTAAACAGAAGATGGCAATTGACACTGCATTCAAATTTTTTAAGATTGTAGATGACGGAAGCAAGGAACTAGAAGAGAGTTCCACAGGTGAAAAGCACGAGAAGAGAAACTATTAGAATAGAACCTCCAATAGTTACATCTATTTCAATAGTAAAACGATGAGACCTAGTTGCTAAATATAGCGGTACATTTAAATTCATGCAGTTGAGATACCAAGGAGGATAGTTCATTAGAACAATTGCTATGAAAATATTTGTAGAAAAGACAGAAGGAAGTCACACTACACTGGTGGGAAAGTGACCGAAATCAAGATGCCAGATCAGGATCTTTTACATGATAAATCCTTCTTTGAATTTTGTTGGGAATCTCAAGATATATGGCAGGAGCACCAGACCAGATATGACAGCAGTATTCAATGCACTGACATGATAGATTTATAAATTTGCAAGGTGGATTCTGCCAAGAAAAATAGTCTGGTGCAACACAGTGAACCAACTTTTATAGCAGGAGTCCTAGCAATTGATTCAATATGATCACACTGTTTTATGTCAATGGAAAACAGGAAAACAAGTAGGCACAATGAGTTGTTCATAAGTTTAAATTCCGATAGTACTATTAAATGTTCAGAATCAGGAAATAAAGATGACAACATTGAACAAAATTTTTAACGACAATCATTTTCTTTTTGGCTTATACACCAGCTTCATTTAATTATGGACATACACAACCACTATACAGTGTATATAAACTAGAACATGGGACACTTCAATGTGGTGTAATGGTTAGCAAGTTTGTTTTGCTAGATCAGTTACAATTGAGTAGTGAGTTCAATCCTCACAGTATGCTCCATAACTTAGTACCATATTTAAACTATGCTTAGTATATGAACAAGCACACGTACCCTTTTATATAAAAGATGACAGAAAGTAATGAAATATGCTGATGTCATAACAATTAAGATTTTTTTATAATTATTTTTCCTAGTAATTAAAATCTGTCAATTTTATTTCACCTGTTTCTGGTTACCATCAAACACACTTCTTCCTGTCTCTTAAGACGAACCAGTAGATATGTAACTTTAAGCAATAGCAAAACAGCTATTACCAAGATTTCAGTTTTAAATTCAAGATCAAAACTCGTTTATATATAAAGAAAAAGAAAAACATTCTGTAAGCTTATCTTATTGGTAATGTTATTTTTTGGAAAGAACTTAATCTAAATTTCTTTCGATAAGACACATGAATTATGCATAGAATATACAAGCATTACATAGAATAAAACACAAAACAAATTGTCTTAGAAGTAGGAGTTAAAATATTAACAACTGTAGTTATGTGACATTTATAAAGAATATATAAGATGTATTCAAAAATACACAAAATAACTTGGTTGTTCATACATTATATAAAATTATTCTAATGCTGCTGAACACGTCAAATGCACATGAAACCGGCTTAACCAATAAAAACCAAACAAACAAAAATGTCAGAATTCTTTTTTTTCTCCATAATCGGAGTAGATAGACTAAACTAACTGGAGTAGATAGACTAAACTATCGCCCGGTTCACACTCCACCCACAGGTTAAGAGGCTCACCCTTGTTCCCTGTTTAGGATGTAGTTTCCGGCTTTCTCTTTTCCAATCTTTTCACTCTTATGTAGCCCCCTGCACATCAGTGGTGTTACCGCCTTGCTCGGGGTGATACAATTTAAAAAAAAAAAAAAATTATTCTTTAATGAAGCTTTAAAAGAAGTTGAGTATGTTAGATTTAGAAATGTTTTATATTTATCCTGTCATTATATATATGAATTTTTATTTGTTTAACATTATTATTTTTTAATGAATACTCGGATTTGAGTGAAAAGTCTGTTCATATATATATATATATATATATATATATATATATATAAAAGAATAAATCTAACTTAGGGCCAACAAACCTACCTAGATTTCACCTGACGGATTGTCAGGGCAAGTCAGCTAACAAGGTAGAAACAAAGTGGTAATTTATAGATATCCAATAACCACATGACTAAAACATAGAAGACACCAAATACACATAGAGGGGGGAATTCATTTTATTGACAAAAAAAGGAAACAAAAACAAAAATAAAAAAAACCTAGGTACTAAGGTACCACATCAAACATTAAAAGAACTAAGCAAGAAGCCAATTTTTAGTGTGTCTACATTAGTGCAAAATCTCTGATTTAGAATTTTTTTTTTTTTTTTTTTTAATCATTTCACCCCGAGCAAGGCAGAAACGCCACTGATGTGCAGGGGGTTACATAAATGTAGAAGGATTAATTAGAAAAGAGTGAGGAGTACAAGCTAGTTAGAAAGGAACAATAGAAAGCTGAGAAAGCAGGTGCAATGACAGATACATGGGCGGAGAGAACGTGAAGATTATACAGGGGAGGGGAGAGAGCTAGAGTCCAGTGGTTAGTAGGTGAGTATTAACTTTGCTTTTAAATTTCTGGAGGTCGTAGCCGTCAGGAAAGCAAGAATACAGGAGTGAGTTCCACAGGCGTGAAGTGCGAGAGAGGAAGCTGCAAGAGTAGAATTGTCGTCTGCGTTTGGCTAACCTGACTGTGAATGGGTGGGACCCAGTTGCCAGTCTGGTTGCACGGGTAAACACCTGTTGAGGAGGCATCAGTGACTTAAGCTCATCCGAGCAGAAGCCATGAAAGTATTTATAGAAGAGACAGAGGGAGGCCACATTTCGACGATGGGAAAGTGGCTGCAGACGAGTCGCCAGATCAGTACCTATCACATTACAGACTCTCCTTTGGAGCTTGTCAAGAACACTGAGGAGAACGGCAGGGGCACCTGACCATAAATGGCAGCAGTCCCACTGCCCACACGCCGCAGCGCACCGCCGTCTTTGTCGCTTTCGTCATCGTCATCGTCGCCGCCTTCGTCGTCCGTCGTGTTTTGTGCGCTCAGGCAAGGTGTCGTAGTTCGTTCGTTCGATCTTTCGCCCTTGTCTGTTCCACTCTGCTCGTCGATGTCGTGGTCGTGGAAATCCTGTGTGGGTTCAAATAATGCAATCGCTAGTTTGTCCTCACTGCACAATTTACAGAATTTATTTCCTGCTCTATACTTTGAACAACGCTTAAGTATTTACCATTTTAAAATGGGGTCAGTATTCAGAGTTTTTTTGATATTCCAAACATGTGTAGCAAGAGTAGTGCAATGCCTATATTTCCCATTTTTGAAAGTACTAATATATAGTATTTTTTCATATATATATATATATATATATATATATATGAAATGATTTGTTTGAACATTATTTTTAATTGATACTTTTGATCAAACAGGATTATGTATTTATTTCTACCGGCCTGATTATTTATGATAAATTTTTATTACGAAAATAATGTGGATAGGGGTCACAGATTCAAATCCTGCTAAATGACACACATTTTCATAATAAAGATTTATCGTAAATAATCAAGCCGGTAGAAATAAATACATAATCCTGTTTGATCAAAAACAGAATATCTACGTAAATACGAGTATCGATCAAAAATAATGTTCAAACAAATCGTTTAAAAAAATTGTCAGTTGTTTATAACCAAGTTTCGTTAATCTTCGTTAATTTCTGTAATATACATTAGTTAAACAGCACATTATAATTTCCACTGGTCTTAATTGAGAAACTGTTTGGAAAATATCTATCCTCTGGCAGGAATCAAACCTGCATACTCCCAACACTGGAGAGATGCCGTCTTAAGATCAGACGTGTCATACCAATTGACCCATGTAGGATTTCATGGAAGACAAGAGTCAATTTAACCATTATATAGTTATTTTTCTGATTCCTTTTATCGAACAATCAATATCTGCTCAGATTGTATTGAATGTAAACAAATTCAACCAAAGACAACATTACGGAATTATAACAAAATTTATGAAACTGGCATTAGCCAACATATTTGAATTTTTATTTGTTTAAATACAAATATCCATTAAAAAATGAAAATGATAAACAAATTAAAATGCCAGCTTCATAAATTTTTGTATATATATATATACACACACACACAGAGTGGGTAGCAAAAGTATTTAACACATGGGTTTTTATAAATTACACAAAAAATCTTTTTTTAAATTGTTCAATTTGAATGACACCGATTTGAAATTTGTTAATGAACATTGTTTAACTGAACAAAGTAAAAGTGAGAAATATTGTTTTTGTGTACTTTTCAATTTTCAAATTTCACTGTCTGCAAAAGTATTAACACAATTTGTTAATATTTAGTAGCATATCCTCTGTTATGCCTTACAGCCTCTAGTCATTTTCTGTAGTTTTTAATGAGCTTCTTGCATGAAAATGTTGGCAGTTTCACCCATTCTTCTTTACAGACTTTCTTCAGTTCCTTGATATTTTTTTGATCTTTTGCATGTACTCTCACCTTCCATAAATTTTCTCTTGGATTGAGATCCAGTGACTGGCTCGGCCATTCCAAAACATCAATTCTATTTTCAATGAACCAGTGTTGTTTTAGCCCAGTGCTTTGGATATTCGTACCTGTTAGAATACAAAATCTCAGTCAAACCCCCTGCTGTATTCATTCTTCCTTCAATGACTCCCATTTTTCCTACTCCGTTATATAAAAAACAATCCCAAATCATTGCACTTCCACCCCCCATATTTGACTGTTAGGATGGTGTTTACTGGGTTGTATTCAGTTCCTTTTTTCCTCCATACTTGGGTGCAAGTTTCTCCCAAAAAGCCTAATTTTCGTTGAATCTAGCCAAGTAACTGTCTTCCAGAATTCATCTGATTCATGTTCATACTTTTTAACAAATTTCAAATGGTCTTGCACATGTTTACATTTTAATACGTCTTTCTTGGTGATCTAGAATACAGACCTGTACAATTTAGTGATCTCTTCTTAACTGTATCTTTACTTACTTCAATTCTGGTATTTTATATTTGTTCTGAACTTCTGAGTCAAAAATAGTTGTTTCTTTACATTCTGGGCTATATATCATTCAGCAACCTAATTCATGCGAATGACCATTCCTTATGAAGATTTTCTGTAGTATCATATTTTTTTCCACTTTTGAACAACATCACTCACTGTACACAAAAGCAAATTTAAATCTTGAGCAATTTTTTGATACCACTTACCATCTTTGAGCAGCTTAATAATCTTCTGTCATATATCATTTGACAATTCTTCTGTTTTAACCATTTTGATAAGTGTAGATAGCAGGACAGTCTGTTGTGTATCAGACCTGTTATCACTATGTGCTGAGTGACATGCTTGGTTTATATATATATATATATATATATATATATATATACATACATACATACACACACACACGCATTGCTCATTCAGAAATGAATTACAGCACACAGGCTATTGGGCGTGTATAATGACAATATACATGCTAAAAAGTCTGCTTTCTTCTACCAAGCACCCATAGCCCAGAGGTAGAATCGGTTGGGTTTCAATCCTGGGTTAAAAGCAATCAGAGTCTAACCATACTGATGAGCTGTGATACAACGAAACAGATATGTCTGCGGATTACTATATATATATATATATATATATATATATATATATATATATATATTTTTTTTTTATTGAAGACAACCTGTGATTAGTTGAAGTACAAACTATATCAAAATAACTGAAGTAGTTTTAAAATACACTTTTTATCTTATTATTTGTAGAGGTGTTAAATATTTTGGCACACAGTCAAATCCAAAAATTGGCAATAAAAGTACATAAAAACAATGTTTCTCAATTTTACTCTATGTTTAGTTAAACAATGTTCATTAAAATATTTTAAGTAAGCATCATTCAAATTGAACAATTTTTTATTGTAAAATTTATAAAAACCAATGTGTTAAATATTTTGCTATCGACTATATAAAATGATCTGAGTTACGATCTGAGATTAAGGACAGGATGGTTAAATAAAAAGAAGACAAAAGGAAAACTGTATTTAAATCGCCTACGCATTTCGTCCTGTGATGGGCTTTACCAAGGCAAAAGACGAAATGAGCTTTTTTAAAATTATGTATCTATAAACAGTGTTGGCAATTATAAAAATGCTCACAAATCATTCAAAAAGATTAACAGAATATTTTAGTTTTAGAATTCCTTCATGTGTACTGCTAAGTCACGAGATATTAAAATGAAGGGAATTCAACTGTTTTCTTTGGACTTTTTATTATGTATGTTAGTCTGTTTTAGTATAATTTATAGTTTTTATAGTTACCAATACTGTTTGTTTATAGATACGTAATTTTGAATAAAGCTCATTTCGTCTTTTTGTCTTGATAAAGTCCATCACAGGACGAAATATGTAGGCGATTTAAATACAGTTTTTCTCTTGTCTTCTTTTTATTTAACTAATATATATATATATATATATATATATATATATAGAGAGAGAGAGAGAGAGAGAGAGAGTGTGTGTGTGTGTGTGTGTGTGTGTGTGTGTGTGTGCAGGGCTGTAGCTGATGCTATAAAAAAACACCAGGGCAGAGAAAATTGCCTGGATTTATTAGTTGACAATATGATGTCATCAGTGTCATCCATTTCCAGAAATTCGTTTCAGCTATTTCAATGAAAATTAGGCACAGAACGTGAACGAAAGCAGGAAATCGGGTTCGGACTTTTTGAGTACAACCAATCTTTTTTCCCAAAATCAATAAATAAACAAAGAGATTTTTACTGCTTTTATTCGAATGTTTTCTTCGTTTTTCTTTCTTTCTTGGTGAATTGTTTAGTTTGATTTCTAACGAAGACATTTTTCATTGCCTAGATTTTCACTATGATTGCACGAATCAGCCCGGACCTGTGCCCAGTGTGCCCGGTAATCAGATACGGCTGTGTGTGTGTGTGTGTGTGTACGTACACATAAAACGACTGTCTCAATCCTAACTGGTTCAGGAATTATTTGAACTGGCTTCACTTTATCTATAATAGCAGAGACATATGCCAAAGTGCTAAAGAATATCTACTAGTTGTTTCCATAGAACCCTTTTCTTTGGATGGTCTAACAAGTCATGACTACTGCTATTGAGTTTTGGTTCCATATTTTTATTTTATGCATATGGACTCAGGTGAAAGCATATATGCTTGTGGCAAAATTTAACTGAGAGACTGACAAACTTGTGTTTCTCAAAAAGGTTTGTTGGGGCTCATACAGGATTACTAATGTACTTAGCCAGTTGTAATTTCACTGAGGATTAGCCTTGCACATGTTCTACAAAGTGTGTGAATTTAGATTCGGAGCATTAAGTAGAATATGTTGTTTTATTAAAGTAGCTTTGTTTTTCGGTTTTATTTTTTAAAAACAAACTTAGCCTGCCACAGTAAATATAATGTCCTTCAGTCTCTCACTAATCATTAAAGAATTAATCTTCACATAGTGTTTTGCTTCTCACTTCTAGTTAGCACTGCACCAGTGTGTAAGACTGGTAAAGACTCTGCATAGAAACGAAATCAACAGCCAGAAATGAAACATAACTTTCAATAATTTTGATCTGAGTTTGAGTTTTGTTTAATGGTATATCAATCTCTGTGGGTTATTTAATGCCAAAAAGGTAAGGTTTTAAGATTTTTTTTTTAATGTTTGCTTATAGTGAGAAGATTGATTTTGTCAGATTTTAATGTTAATTTTTTGTTTTTAGTTTTTTTATTTTAGAAAACTGAAAATGTCATCTAGTTTTGTATTTAAAAATGTTTTGCTGAGAATAATTTTTCCTTCAAAACTATGTTATGGGAATAATTTTTTCTTCAAAAATGCATACTTTTCTATAAAAGTCTATTTTTATGCTTTCATATTGATTTGACCCCAGTTTGGCAGTTAACTATTTGCCATAGCTGGGACCCTGACAGGTGCTACCACTCTGAGTCAAGGTGGACCTGAGAACAGCAGCAATTAAGAAGTGGTTCCATGCTCCTCACAATCTCCAAATCAGAGGCCTTGCTGCTGGATGCAGTTAACTGTCATGCCCAGGACCTTCAATAATTTGGTGTTTATTTCAGAGAGAGTTCCCATTTGTACCCTAACCCTCTCTCTGGCATTAAAAAGGGACCCTATGTATTACCTAGCTATCTTCTTACTTCTACCAAGCAACTGCTACAAATATGACTGTTTGGAAAGCCACCTCCTCTCTCTCTGTCCCACACTAACTTATATAAGACTGAAGACAGAAGCATCTGTTTTCCGACAAAGTGTCACTTGACCTCCATGTTTTCATATATTTACCTCTGCCTTAAAGAGAAGGTATTTTATTCAGTTATGTTTGTTTGTTTGTCAGTCTGTCAGTAGCCAAGATATCTCAAAATTTGCAGGATGGAAACTTTCAAGGATGATTGGCCTGATGACTGGTATGAACTGATTAGATTTTGGGTTTGATCCTGTACAGCATAAAGTTTCTAGGCTATTTTTCCAGTTTTACTAAACTTTATTTTCTTTCAAATGCCAAATACTGAAATTAACTCCCCAAGATCATTTCAAATACCGAATTACCTCATTTTAAGTGTGCATTTAAAATCAAGAGTGGTTAAGTTCTTTTTTTGTATTTTCTCTCTTAAGAGTGGTCAATTCCATTGCAGTTATTCTTTCATTTTAATAATCATCTCTTGCTAATCACTGAGATAATGTTGGCATTGCTTTGGCAAAAGTTTGTGGTCTTTGACTGCTGTTTCTAGTTGTTTGTTTTCTTCCCCATCACTCAAGTAGATTGCCAACTTTGAACACAAAACTTTAAAAACTATCTTCCAACCATTTAAAAAAATCCTAACAATTCTAACTCTTGTGTAAGGCCTGCTTATTTTTGTGTGTGTTCAGCCAATTATGTGGGTGACTTATTGTGCACACTGCAACAACTTGGCAAATAATCAATATACTTAATTAGTAAAACTGATATCAGCAACTAAGAATTACTAGCATAAAGAGTAGAACATCTTTTAAATGAAGCATTATCTATACAGTGTAGACATAAAAATTACTACATGGTAACTGGTTGAGTTACTATATATAAATGGATAATACTAATGGAAGTACATTCCACAGTTAGATATTTACTTTCAAAAAGTGCTCGAAAGGAAAGAAGAGCATAGATATATAGTTATTACCATAATAATAGCATACTATAATAACTTTGTGTATATATATATATATATATATATATATAAAATTAACAAATTTTAACGAAACTTGGTTATAAGCAACCGACAATTTGTAATGAATTATTTTGAACATTATTTTTTACCGATACTCGTATTTAAGTAGATATTCTGTTTTTAATTAAACAGTATTTTATATTTATATCTACTGGCCTGATTATTTTACAATAAATTTTTATTATGAAAATGTGTGTTATCCAGCAGGATTCAAACCTGTGACCCCTATTTACATAGGGGAAGCTACCATTTGATCTGGTACTGTCTTAACCACTCGACCATGAATAGCCTCTTGATCAGACGAGGTTTTTAATTAATTTCCGTAACATGTTTACATTTGTTGACATTACGATACATTTCAGAGCAGATATGGTTTGTTTATGGTAGATCAAAAATTGTGTTATATAAGCATGATAAAAACCTTGTCATCATCAGGTATGCAGAAATTCCAGTAGAAGCCACTCTCAAAATACAATAATAATGGAAGAGTGGGAGAGAGAGAAAGAGAAACCCACACTGGAGGTGGAAACAGAATTCATTCTCTACCAAAGAGAGGTAGGAGACTAACAAAAAATACATTGAGTTCATACGTACCCAGGATTTCCTTTTTAAGGTACCTACATCTTGACATGATTTCACTTTGCCCATTCAACAATTTGATTTTGCTTTTATATGTTATTATGGCCAATTTTTCCTCCTGGCACAGTCCACAGCAAATATCTCCACAATTTTTTTCCTGCTTTTGCCTTCTTTAAAATTCTTTAACCTTCCATACACAGTCCGCTAGCCTTGTATCACTTCTGTGGCTTTCTAGCCTGAACGAAGAGGTATGGTTGGAAAAGCGATTTAGTTGTGTGGTTGTAGGGTTATTAGAGACTATGAGGTCAGTTGCTTTAAATTTTTTATAATATGATGAGCTTAATTTGTTAATGGGTTTAACATTTCCACCCATTATATTTTTGAGTGTTGTATCATCATGTTTGTAATTATTACGCATTTGATTGCAATAGTATAAGTTAATGTTGTTATGTTTATTTTGACATACATTATTATTATAAATATAATCAATTTTGTTAGAGGTATTATTCAGTTTATTGAGATACATCAATAAACTTAATAATACCTCCAACAAAATTGATGATAATAATAATAAACTCACTACATATATTGATTTTACTACAACCATGCTCACCCGTATACTTACCTTTTACTTTTCTGATCATAGTTCCATTTAACATCATTTCTTAGAAAAACATAGTCATGTATGTAATATTAGACAGATTTTAGTTGATAACACAATAATACTCACACATACACACAGTAAAAAGAACCGTCAGATATTGGAGGTCATCTATATTAAATCAAAGCAACCCACACACAATAAAATCACATTTCAATCTAATCACAACACATTACATTTAGACATATGGTTCTGTTGTTGACATTTTGGTCTCTCATGCGATATAACATCATAGAACCCCATTACTAATTTAGGACCTGCGTCTGCTATTCGGTGACCGTTATTGTCGCATAGCAATGTTTCTTGTCAGCACAAGAGAATATCATCTTTGATGGGGAATATCTATATCTTAATGTCCCTGCAACCACTCTGAAGATGGCTTATGTGCCAAAAGCTTAGGACCAGCATAATAAAAAAACATCCAGATGTTGGTCAATTTTTGTCTTTATTTTCACCAAAAATTAAAGCTAAAATTTGATGTTTAGAATGGCTCATGATTAAACATAATAGATATTCATTGTCTGTTATATATAACAATATATGTTTAGACAATTATCTGCTGCCTCAATACATATGTATATATATATATACACACACACACACACACACACACACAAATATAGGGTTGGTAAGGATGGAATAGAATTACGATATAAAAAAAAAAGACTATTCTTGAAAGAGTGCTCAATACAGAGTAGAACAATATTTAAAAGTTATAACATAAGCATGTTATAACAAAGTAGATATTTTGTTTCAACACTTGTGTCTTGCCAAGTGATGGTGCTGACAAGACAAGAAATGTTGAAACAAAACAGCTACTTTGTAGTGATTTTTATAACATGTTTATGTTATAAATTTATGTGTGTATATATATATATATATATATATATATATATATATATACAAAAAAAACTGGTTACATACAGCAGGTGGTTGCTCGCTAAAGACACGTGATCTATCCTCCCCACGATCATATATTTCACTCTCCAGAATGTACATATTTTAGTATTTTACCATATAATCTGGTAATAAATAAATAAGAACCTAAGATGGTCTAACTTTGAAAAAATTTATTCAGCATAATTATTTTTGTGAACATTAAGAACATATTTACAATGGTTAAGAAAATAAATAAAAATTATTTATTCACACTGGTGTAGGCTTAAAAAAATCAGTTATTGCAGTCTGTGTGGTGTTTGTTTTTTCTAATGTGACCAGTTCGATTCTAATTGATGTTGGCACTTTTTTCTTATAAAATATGTATGTTGGAAAAGTTCACGATGTATATGTTTTCAAATTTTTCTTAGAAGTGAGTGATAGTAAAACAGAATCTGCAATAATGTATGGAAAAATAAACAAACCTACAAAAAAAAAAAAAATGACAACGATCAAGGTAGAGAGAGAAAGAGAGAGAGAGAATAAAATGATTGCAAAAAAATAAAGATAATGGAAGAGATAAACATTAAAAATTTAAATTTCAGATAGATGTCATTTTTTTTTCCTATGCCCGAATTTATCCAAGTTAGTACAGAAACAAATCTCTTGAACTTGTCAAATGTAATAAGTACATGTTAATACAAGACAGCTGCCGTTTGACCACCGCCATTTCAACAAATAAAAATTTGACACTTCACTACAATAACAAAACAACGAGAAAGTGTTTCTGGCTTAGATTAAAAGAAAATTAAATAGATTACTAACTTAAATACTCCTAATTTAGAAGTTAGGACTGTACTACCAAAATGAATTTTTGTTAAAGTGGTGCTTGACCAGTGATTTTTATTCTTTCATGCTGGTCGGTGGTTGCATTCTGAAAGTGGTCGCTCACTGGGGGGGGTCAATTAACATTAGCAAATCGTCCTTGCATAGAAAAACGGTCTTTAATAGCAGGTGGTTACTGATGACATGGGTCGCATACACCAGGTTCCACTGTATACATACACACACATACACCCTCATGTTCAGTGCTTTTACCACATCAATATAGCATATTTTAAACTACATATATTTTATGATGTGCGTTGTGGTGCATTGGATATCGGCTCAGAAGGAGAAATCAGGGAGCCGAGTTCAAATTCCAGCTGAATTCATTGCATTCACTTACACGCAAATACCCTTGGGAAAGGTATTAATCCGTCTCTTCCTTCCAGTTATGGGTTAAATAACAGGACAGATTGGGTTCTATAGCCTTGCTCAGCAACCAGTCTACCGCAGAAAGCAATGGCAACCTACTGCGGGATAATATTCTGCCCAGTCAGTTATGTCTCTTTCGAGGCATGATTGCCCAAGCGTGTATCACATATGGCACTTAACTGACTGATATTTTATGAGTGTAAATGTTATTTTTATGTTATTTAATCTGTTTGAGTTGACATCCCAGTTTTAATATAGCTTCCAATGCTCCTTGACCAGTTGACAATTTCACTTTGAAAAAAAATAAAAACAAAAATGTCTACTCAAACTAAAAATAACATTTATAATAAAAAATAATGCGGAATTGAAAAAATAAATCCCTTAATTAAAATCATATATTAGAAAGGAAGTAAGACTTTATACTAAAATAATTTAATCTCTAGGTGATAGACTAAAGAGATAACTTTTTTTTTTTTAATCATATCACCCCAAGCAAGGCGGTAATGCCACTGATGCACAAGGGGCTACGTAAGAGTGAAAAGATTGGAAAAGAGAAAGCCAGAAACCACATCCTAAACAGGGAACAAGGGATGAGCCTCTTCACCTGTTCAATAGATGTGGGTGGAGTGTGAACCAGGCGATTGTTTAGTCTATCTACTCCAATTGGTGATTGATTAATGTGAAGAAATCTATCCACATGGAATAAATATTGACATTTGAAATCCTTAAAGAATAACAAACATTGAGATGAGGAATTTAACAAAAGGATATGACCAGAAAAATTCACAAAAAAAGAATAAAAGTATCATGATGCAATTCACTTCACCAGAAATTTGGAAATGCCATGCTGTACTATTTGGCATTCACATCAGAAGCTCCAAGACAAACGTTTCAGAGTGCTTGAGTCTCACTCTGAGGGCAGTACAGAGGATTTGGAAAAAGTTGGAGGATATATTCAATCAATATCATGGTGTTTCAACTGGTCACTAGTAAGGGAGAGATTATGTCTCTATTCATGTTTCTCACAGAGGCAGAGACTCAACATAGAGGCCTACATCACAGGCTTTCAAAAGATAGTGCTGCCCTGAGTCAAGAGGGTTGCTGCTATGTCTGGCAACAGGACTCTGCACTATGCTACACAAACAGAGGAACCCAGTCATGGCTGTTAGACTATTTCTGCAACCACATTACCCCTTACATCTGGCTACCTAACTCCTCTGTAACTTCTTTGACTATTCTGTGGGGTGTAATTAAGTAAGAGACCAACAAAACTCCTTGTAGCAGCAGGGATAAACTGAAAGCATGAATTATGACAGTATTCAATAACTATTGCCTTAGATATCTCCAAAGCATTTGACAGACTCTGGCATGCTGGCCTCCTACACAAGCTATAGCACGATGGCATAACTAAACACTTGTTTGATCTAATCCAGTCATTCCTTTCAAATTGCATAATGAAGGTAGTATTGAATGGGCACACTTCCAGATACTATCATGTGAATGTGGGTGTCTCTGAAGGTTCTATCCTAGGTCCTACACTTTTTCTGACCTTCAATAATCTCCTGGATGTAATCAGATCCCAAGTAGGCATTTACACTGAAGATAATATCATTTACTCCCACCTTGATAAAAAATTTAGCTGGCTAACAAAGCAAACCTTACTGCTGATCTTGAAAAGGAGCTCCAATTTGTGGTGGACTGGGGTAAAAAATGGCTTGTAAATTGTAATGCTTCCAAAACAAAGCTGCTATCTCTTAACCACAATGGACAAATGCTCCTACCCCCTACCCATCAGCATGGATCAGGCTAGTCTCCCTGAAAGTAAAACACTGTGCCTCCTTAGCCTAACTATCAGCTAACCTCAAATGGAAGGACTACACTGAATCCATAGCTAAATCTGCTGCTAAGAAGGTTGGTTCACTGTATAGGGTCAGGAAGTTTTTTCGTCTGAATCTATCTTGCACATGTATAAATCTACCATCAGCCCGTGCATTGAATACTGCTATCACATCTGGGCAAGTGCTCTTGCTATTCATCTTTGGGTTCTTGACAAAATTAAATATAGAATCTGCAATGTAACTGATTCCAACCTAGTAGAACAACTCCAGTCACTTTCTCACTGACGTAATGTGGCTTCCCTCTGTCTCTTCTACAAATACTTTCACGGTTTCTGTTCCAATGAGCTTAGCTCCCTGGTGTCTTCCCTGCACAAATTTACTTGAGCTACTTGACTAGTGACTAGTTATCACCCTTTTACAGTGAAATCAATCAAATGTAATTGCAACGTCTGATCTAGCAGCTTCCTTTCTTGCACTTCTCGCCTGTTGAATTCCCTTCCAGATACTTGCTTCCCTGACAGCTACAATCTCCAAGAATTTAAATGCAATGTCAATTGCCATCTCTTATCTCCTTGACTCACACCCTTTCCCTGACAGCCATTGTATCATGTTCTTCTCTCTTTCCACTCTACTCTCATGCAGCCCTCTTCACACCAGTGCTCTCATCCTTCTCTTATCTATTCTCTGACACTCCTTGTAATTTGTTCCTCTTTCTCATCACTCACCTCTTATGTAAACCCCCACCCCCGTGCACCAGTGACAGTACTGCTTTGCTTAAGGTGAAATGATTAAAAAAAATTTAAATAACACCAGAGATGCAGGGCATTCCAAACCTGTCTGAATGCTGTGGTGTGTGTGTGTATATATATATATATATATATATATATATATATATATATATATATAAAACATAGTGATGATCCACGTATACTGTCTTAATATGTATAGGAAAGAATATTAAAAAGTTTTGAATTTAAAAATGTATTTTTGGACAGTATTTGTTTATTTTTATTATTGTATTTTATATTTCAGACCACCCTCGGTCCTTCATCAGAAACAAGTGATTTTTAAACTTTAATTAGAAACGTATTTCGTGAGAGCGTCTGTGAATTTTCAGTTTACAACACGTGATACGTTTGTTTACACCACGTGATGTGTCTGTTGACAGAGTTTGTTTTACACCAAGTTAAGCTGCTGAAAGCGACAGATTTTATTAATATATATATATATATATATATATATATATATATTAGTAAACGTAAATCTATCTTTAATAATACTTATAAATTTGTTTTAGATAAAAAATTTTTTGGAATGTCTAAAAAAAATTTTTAGCTATTGAAATATGTGTAAAGACTCAAAACACCTAAGTCCCTATTTAACCTTAGCTTGTATGTATTTAATTTTAAAATCCAGTATTTTTCTTTCTTTCTGCGTGTGTGTGTAGAACTAAAATTGGAGTCTATTAGTAAACATTTGCAATTTTCTAAAGTATGACCAGGTTGATTGAAATGGGCTGCTATTGGGGAGTATATATTATTCTGACATATACTGAGTTTGTGATTATTGAAGTGAAATCTAAAGCTATTACCAGATTCGCCAATATATCCACTATTGGGACAAATTGAGCAGAAGAGAAAATATATGATGTTTTCGCTGTCACAAGTGAGGCTTGGTTGGTGCAATTTGATTTTGGTGTTGGGTACAGAGAATGTTGTGTCGGTTACCAAATGTTTACAAATTAAACAGTGTGGTTTCCGACATTTTAAATTCCCTGATAGGTTTGTATTATTTAAATATTTGTTAGAAGTGAAAATAGTTGATAGGTTGGGTGTTTGTTTCATTGCATTTATGGGTGGTTTATCGAAAATGTCTTTGATTTTTTTGTTTGATTGGAGGCTCTTGTACTCATTTTTTTTTTTAATAAAATCTGTCGCTTTCAGCTTAACTTGGTGTAAAACAAACTGTCAACAGACACGTATCACGTGTTGTAAACAGAAAATTCACAGACGCTCTCGCGAAATGCGTTTCTAATTCAAATTTAAAAATCACTTGTTTCTGATGAAGGACCAAGGGCAGTCTGAAATATAAAATACAATAATAAAAATAAACAAATACTGTCCAAAAATACATTTTTAAAATTCAAACTTTATATATATATATATATATTATTTAATTAGTTTTTGGTCATAATTAAATTAGACCCGTACATAGTTGTATATTTTTTTTTTTTTTATAAGCGTTTCACCCCGAGCAAGGCATGTCACTGCCACTACTGCGCAGGGGGTTATATAGAGTGGAGAAAGGATGATTAAATCTAGGAAATGTCAGAGGGTGGGTGATAGGCGGGTGAGGATACCGAGAATGAGGGTTGGGTAGATGAGAGTGTTCTGAGAATAATTGGGAGTTAGTGTGATAGGAGGTGTCTATTGACCCTACATTTAAACACCTGGAGCTTGTAGCTGTCAGGAAAGCAGACTTGTGGAAGGGAGTTCCACAGGCGGGAAGCGCAAGAAAAGAAGCTGTTGGAGTAGAATTTACGGTTACATCTTATTTGTTTAACTGTAAAAGGGTGGGACCTAGTTGCTAATCTAGTATCTCGTGTAAATTCGTGCTTAGGCGGCACCAGTGATCTAAGCTCATCGGAGCAGTAGCCATGAAAGTACTTGTAGAAGAGGTACAGGGAAGCCACATCACGCCAGTGAGAAAGTGGTTGCAGCCGGTCTGCCAAGTCGGTATCAACCACGTTACAGATCCTCCTTTGTATTTTGTCAAGAAGCCCAAAGAGAGCAGTAGGGGCACCCGACCAGATATGGCAGCAATATTCAATACATTGGTGGATGGTAGATTTGTATATATGCAGAATAGATTCAGGTGGGAAAAACTTCCGGGCCCTGAACAGGGAGCCGACTTTCATAGCAGCAGATTTGGCAATGGATTCGATATAGTCATTCCATTTGAGGTCCGCCGAAAGTGTAAGGCCAAGGAGGCGTAGTATTTTACTCTCTGGGAGGCTAGCCTGTCCCATGCTAATGGGAGGTAGATGCGATTGTCTATGGTAGTTAGTTGATAACAGCTTCGTTTTAGAGGCATTGAAATTTACCAGCCATTTCCTACCCCAGGCCACTACAGATTGGAGGTCCCTTTCAAGTACGGCAGCGAGGTTCACTTTGTCGTCCACACCTGGTTTTTGATTGATGCGAGAGTAGATTGTTGTGTCATCGGCATACATACCAACTTGGGATCTAATGGTGTCGGGGAGATCATTAATGTAGATCAGAAAGAGTGTGGGACCTAGGATAGAACCTTGAGGGACGCCTGCGTTCGTATGGTAGTTTTGGGAGGCATGCCCATTTAATACCACCTTCAATGTGCAGTTAGAGAGGAAAGACTGGATGAGGTCAAACAGATGTCCAGTTATCCTGTAGCTCCGCAGTTTGCACAAGAGGCCAGCATGCCAGACCCTGTCGAATGCTTTGGAGATATCCAAGGCAACGGTTCGGGCTTCACCGTTCTTGTCGAGTGCCCGGTATATGTACTCGGTAATGGTCGTTAGCATATCAGCAGTAGACCTGTATTCAATACATTTATATTTTAGAAATTCTGAATATTTTTTTTATTTGTAAATGAGTTATGCAATTTTTAGCTTTTTACGTTCATAAAAAATTCACGTTATGTGAGCATTCTTAAAAAAAAACAAAAAACGGTATAATCAGTTATTGTAAATCACCTGAAGACACCAGATGGTTGAAACTTGGGCTACATCATATAACTCATTTCCAAATGAAAATATATATATATATATATATATATATAGGTGTGAGTTTGTAACCCTGGGTTTCACTCTTGTGATCGTCAGACAAACTCATGTCATGTCAGCTCTATCACTGATATTGAGCACTTTCAAATAAGTACCACGCATATATAATATAATGTATATAACAAATTGTGTGTATATATATATATATATATATATATATAATTATATACATACACTTTTCACACACATTATATATATATATATATATATATATATATATATATATAATAGCTCTTTTATATCAAGCACTGTTTTCTGTTTTTTTTTTTATTAGCACCAGAATACTATATAATATTAAAAGAACTCAATGAAGTTTCTATAATGAACAATTTAGCACATAGAATCCCTAGATTATAAGTTAGAGTATAGCTTTACTAAAGAAAGTAAGAGGGAAGTCTCAATGGACTTAGTAATCAAGAAATTAGTGCAAAAAAAAAAAAAAAAAAATACAAAGTACAAAAGCACTTCAGAGAGACTGAAAGAACGAGTGGGTATGTTTCACACACACACACACACACATTCAGCCATGTTTTATATCAACATATATTTATATATAGATATACAGTTGTTAAGATGAAAAACTTTGGCACAATGCCATATAAATGAAATACACAGTGAGGGAATTCTGTCAGTGTCTTGTAAGATTGGTATTCAAATCAATATTGTTAGTGAAAAGAAAATAAAGGTTATTTCTTCTATGCACTGATATAAAGAGAAAGAGTAAAGTTCTTTGACTCAGATCTAAGATTATTTGGCAATCGATCATCTGACAAAATGGATTACTCAATTTTGTAGTGGGTAGTAAGAACAAAGTTCAAATCTCAGAGCTCAAGTTATATTATATATAAATTTAGTTGTCTGCTACCATTTTACATGCACAAGGTAGACATAAATTTATGAGTGAATAATAAGCTCTATAGTGATCCAAGTATAATTTACAACTGATTACATTTTCAATTTACTTACATTTATTGAGGTGTTTTAATAAAAACTATCAGGGTTCCATTCATCATTCAGATATATATATGGCTAAGTGTAGTAAACATTCATAATATAGCCCCATATATGCAAAAGATATAACTTCTTATATCTGAACATTACCCAAATTGCAAGTAAAGTTGTTATGAATTATTTAACTTTACAATTACAGACAAAAGAATCAAAACTTCAACATTTTCATTTTCAATTATTTCTCTCATGAGCAAAGTAATAAAGCCACAAAGATGCAAAGGGTTCTGAGAGTCAAAGGAAAAACAGTAACTGGAAGGCGGGGGGGGGGGGGGATTTACATTCTCTACTGAGTTCCGTGCTTAACTAATAATACAAGGTTTGCAATCAAAATTCAATTTCTCAAAATGTCATGGAATTAAGAGCGTTGGGGGGGGGGGGGGGGTTAAAATTAAACAAAGATTTTCTAAAACATAACTTAAAAAATTATTTCATTCATTTATGAATAAGTCCTAGAAGTTTCATTAAAATCTGATGATTATTTGATTTTTGCAAGAATTTCCAAATTAATGTGCTATTTTTACCAGAAAAAAAAAAAATGGGAAAATTTTCCGTCACCTTTGTTACAGTGAACATACACACACACACACACACAAACCACTTAATAATAACAAACATTTTGATGCTAAAACTTTGCTATTATTCAATTTGGGGCTTTTTATCTTCAAACTATGCAGTAAAAAAGTAGAGGTACCTATCTAAAATATAGTGATAAAAATATTCAAGTTAACATGTGTACCAGCTCATTAAAATAAAGAAACAACAATTGCAAGATATACATTTTGTAAGTTGCTATTTAATTGACATAAATATTCTTAGAAATACTTGTTATGGGGAAATATGATTTCCAAAGTTCTTTTTTTTTTGTCTCCTACAATCACAAATTGATGTGTTTCACATCAAGACAGTCTACTTCTATCTACGTCAAATTATATTGGAAGTTGATCAGAGATTAATCCTAGTTTCCTGGTAACACCCTTATTACACTAAAAGGGAGTAGGATCATTTATACTTTTTGATATCTGTGGCAATATTCTGATGGCACTAGTTTATTTTTGTACTTACCTATTCATATGGGTTCTTATAATAATAATAATAATAATAATAAAAAGGTGGGGAGGTGGGCATGTACTACATTTCATCCAAGTGAGAGAATGAATATTCTCATACTAGAAATGCTGTGACCAAGGGTCAGTTATAAATATAGTTAATCTCTTCAAATTCATCTTCCAGGCAAAAGCTCCTTCTCTCGCACTTCCCGCCTGTGGAATTCTCTTCTGTTTACTTGCTTTCCTGACAGCTACAATCTCCAAGAATTCAAATATAAAGTCAATAGTCATCTCCTATCTCACGAACTTGCATCCTCTCTCTCATGCTCCTTTCTTCATCCACTCCACTCTCATCAGTATTCTCATCCTTCTCCTACCCTCTTCCTGACACCCACCTGTCACTCTTTCTCATAACTTACCTCCTAGGTGTTTACTCGTGCAACCAGACTGGCATCTGGGTCCCACCCATTCACAGTCAGGTTAGCCAAATGCAGACAACAATTCTACTCCTGCAGCTTCTTCTCTCGCACTTCCTGCCTGTGGAACTCGCTCCCGTATTCTTGCTTTCCTGACAGCTACAACCTCCAGAAATTTAAATGCAAAGTCAATACTCATCTACTAACCACTGGACTCTAGCTCTCTCCCCACTCCTGTATAACCTTCCCTTTCTCTCCACCTATGTATCTGTCATCACACCTGCTTTCTCAGCTTTCTATTGTTCCTTTCTAACTAGTTTGTACTCCTCACTCTTTTCTAATTAATCTTTTTACATTTATGTAGCCCCCTGCACATCAGTGGCATTTCCGCCTTGCTCGGGGTGAAATGATTAAAAAAAAAGAAAAAAAAAAAGTAACCTCCTGCTCAATGGTGGCAGTAAAATACCTTGCTTGGAGTGAGACGATTATAAAACAAACAAAAAAACACTTCTCTAGTTCCTTACATTGGAAACCTCTTGTGCTACATTTTCTCTTTAGAGAAACAAAAAGTTTTATTTCATTTTACCAGGCAGTTTCATAAAACTATTTCTAACACATGAGACACATTTAATTATATACTCTGTTTCTTGTTGATAGAATTTTTTAAACATGTTTTTATGAAATTTTGCATATAAATTTATTTTAAAAAATTATCCTGTTCTTGTGTCTATTGCTGCTTACGTCAAAATTCTGTGAAAACTTATTCACCCAACATTAGGTTTAGTGAAAAGAAATTCGGAATAGGCTTTAAATGTTACAGAAATTTTAACCCATTTTTGGTTTTTCTATTTGATGTCACAAAATTAAATGAGACTGACATCATTACAATCCCCTAGACTAGACAGTGGTCCTCAAAAAAACTTTCATGTCAGCCATCCCCTAAAACTCTAGCCTCCAGTAACCAAGTGAAAGCCCCAGACAGAACACTTACCACCACATTCTGGCACTTGTGCATTAAGAATGCTCAACATTTACAGTGAGACTAACCCAGCAACCACCCTAGTCAGTCACTAAACTCCTACATATCAAATTTCAAAATACCTCAATACAACACTGTAGGCATTGACTACTTAGAAATGTGTTACCACAAAATGTTATCAAGAAAACTAATATCCTGACTATGTCATTTTTTTTTTTTCTGTTTTGTTTTTTTACTTAATGTGGCAGAGCAGTACTGGAACTACTAATCTATATATTTTAATATGCTAGTATGTATGTATGAATGATTGGTATATTTATTGCTTCTATTTTCTAAAACACAAAACTTTTCATACAAATCATGAATCTATTAACAGTTTGTAATAATTTCCAATCTTTTCACTCTTTTCCTTTATTATTTTTTTTTTCAATTGGAGTAGATAGACTAAACTATCGCCCGGTTCACACTCCACCCACATCTATTGAACAGGTGAAGAGGCTCATCCCTTGTTTCCTGTTTAGGATGCGGTTTCCAGTTTTCTCTTTTCCAATCTTTTCACTCTATTCCTTTATTTTTTTTTTTTTCAATTGGAGTAGATAGACTAAACTATCGCCCGGTTCACACTCCACCCACATCTATTGAACAGGTGAAGAGGCTCATCCCTTGTTTCCTGTTTAGGATGTGGTTTCCAGCTTTCTCTTTTCCATTCTTTTTACCCTTACATAGCACCCTGCGCATCAGTGGCGTTACCGCCTTGCTTGGGGTGATATGATTAAAAAAAAAAAAAAAATACTTTGAGGCAGGAATTAAAAAACTTCCATTTTTTCCTATTGAAAAACATTACCTAAAAAAAAAAATATACACACTTTACTTCTTTTTCTTCTATGTGCCTTGTCCTTTCAGGACGTAGGTGATCATGGCCTTCCACGTCTCCCTATCCCTGGTCGCTCTTAGCACACTTTCTCCTGTAACATCTCGCAACCCCCATTCTGTCATCCCTGTGCTCAGGCCCTTCAAATATGTTGTCCGCTGCTTTCCTCTGTCTCTTTTTCCCTCTATCTAGTATCAGGTTCTCCAAGCCCTCCTTCCTCATTGCATGCCCCAAGAACTTCAGTTGTCTCTTCCTGATGCTAAATATTAATTTCCGTTTCATTTCCATTCTTTCCAACACCTCATCATTGCTCACATGCTCAGTCCATGATATTCGCAGCATCCTTCTGTAGAACCACATTTCAGTTGCTTCAAGTTTTTCCTTCATCTTTGTTGATATTGTCCAATATTCACTGCTATATTGAAGAACTGACATCACATAGCAATCCAGTACTCTCTTCTTTGTTTCTAGTGAAATTATCCTGTTTCTTAATACTTTACTCAACTTCTGGAATGCTTCTTTCGCCATGCCAATTCGCCTTTGGATCTCTGTGTTGCACTTTCTGTCTTCAGTTAGAACACATCCTAGGTATTTAAATTTTCATACCTGCTTGATTTTAACATCCCCCACCTGTATTTGACACTTGTTGCTGATGACCATGTATTCGGTTTTCTTGCAGTTTATTTGTAGTCCCTTCTTGTCACTCTCTTCGGCTATCTTCTGCAGGAGGTTCTGCAGTTTCCTTTCCGTGTCTGCAATCACATTGTGTCATCTGTGTCTCTTATGTTGATTGTGGCCTCAAATGACAAATCCTGGCATAACATCTAGGGTCCTCAAAATATTCTTACAAGTTAAATAGATCCGGTGAAAATACACATCCCTGTCATACTCCTCTTTCTATCTTTGAATATCTGCTGAATTCGTTACCTGTCTATACCACAGTCCCTTAATCTTGATTTTCTTGGGATGACAATCTGACCTGACACCAAATGTTTGATAAAGGTTGAAGTATGCTAACCATAAAGCAGGACCCATAAAGTTATAAACAGATAACTTTTCAAACTGTACACAATATTTTTCCTTTTTTCTGTATGAATTTATGAATTATTTTACTGGTTGTAAATTATTACATTATTGAAAAAGTTTGTATCCAATTAGAAAATAAAAAAATGCTATACACTCACAAAAAAAAAAAAAAAAAAAAAATTATTGGTCAAAAATTATTGGTCTTTATTGTTTTTAACTATTATCTCTTACTGTTCTTCAAGTTTGTTGATACCATTTTCATAGAAATGGTGTGATTTTTTTATTGGAAGAATGTAGTGAGGTAATTTTTGTGTGACTGTTTAGAGTTGTCATTTAAATTATTCTGTAGAGACCAGGAAAAAAAAATGAAAATCTAGAGCCAAACCAGGAGAATATGGTGGGTATTGGATGCATTTTTTTTTTTTAACTTCAACTCTAAATTTCAGCAAAGTTTATTTTGTAACATGCAGCCTGGCATTGTCATAGTGAAAAAATGACACCTTTTTGATTTGTCAAAATTGGTGGTTGTTTTTTGTTTTTTTTAACCTGAGTTCTTAAAATGGTAAAAGGCAGTTGGTGAGATACTGATTTTCAAACTCTTAGCAATCTCTTCCATTGTAATCTTATTCTCTATGGTGGCAAGTGGTGCATCTTGATCAATGTGAGAAGGTTGCCCACAGTGTGGTTGATCATTTAGGTTAAAATCATCCAGATGAAATCTGCCTAACCACTAACTACTATTCAAAGAACTGAAGCATAATCCAAATAAACGATTTGAATGTTTTTTGTTGCAGTTCTAATACTTTACTTTTAAAAATCATTATCACCCTATGCAAATCAGTAAAGTCACAAATCAAGACCAAGAAGATTGCTGATTCTTCTTTGGATTTTATCAAGAAGCTCAAGGTAACTAGTAGGTAAGGGGGGGGGGGTACCTCACTTCTTTCCAAAATTCACGGAGCATATGGTTAAAGAACAATTTTTCATCCACCATCCTTAAAGCATTTGTGGATGAAACATCAACATTCAACAAGGTCTGATTCACAATTGAATAATGCAAGGTTTCAATCTAGAAGACACTAGAAATCAGCACCAAAACACACACTAGTGTTAAACTTTTGCAAAAATCTGATATAAAGACACACTATTGAATATCTATAGTTTTGACTCATCATTAAAAGGCTGTTTAATTCAATAACTAAAAAGACAGAAAAAAATTTAAGAAATTCTTTAAAAAAGTTTTTTTGTTGGATCCTGAAGAACTGGATAATAAATTATATTTTTTGAGATTTCAAAGCAATAACAGTACTTAGTTTATTCTGTAAATCACAGATATTGGTTTGCTAGTGAATAATATGATCAAATGTTCAGAAGAGAGTGCCTTCATATTTTAGACTAGCAGTATATCCCGGTGTTGCCCGGGTGTAATGAAAGCTTTAAAACTAATATCCATGGTCCTGGAGTTCAGACTCAGCCTAAAGAATATTTGTGGGAAGTTTGGTGAGAATCAGATAAAAATTGTGGATTTGTATAAAGGACATACAGACAGATAAAAAGACACACACACAAACATATTGCCTTTTATAATATATAATCGATTTTCTGCACTATTGTAAGAACAGCAACCTTGAAACTTCTGAATATCGTTTCTTATGTCTTTGTCTATGAGTGTATCAAATTTGATTAAAATCGGACCACTCCTTCTATAACCTGATTTTTTCGATTATCGATTTTCGATGTTTATCGGGAGTACCTCGACACAAAACCTAGCTAAGAACACTCGCAGACGCTTATAGTACAACTGTGTAAATTTTCAAGAAAATCGGTTCAGCCGTTTCGGAGTCTATAGGTAACGGACACACACACACAAAGTTTCATTTATAAATAAGTTTAGATTACTAGAATCAAAATTGATCAAAGGTGGCATGTATCCCCAATGTCTTACTATTACAAATGAGCATTTGGTGAAAGATTTGCAAACAGAAAGGCTCTAAGGACACTTAAACAAAAAACAATTAGTTTGAAGCATTAAATGATATGACACATTAATGAACTGAGAGTTAAAAGACCTGCTTATAGAACAATCATATAGTCATTGAGTTAGCTATTTTTTTCTCAGTGTCTTAAAAATCTCAGAAACTACTTTCCAATTCATTCAAATGGATAAGCATAAGTGCTATAATTGGACAGATTAAGAAAGTGGCAAATGGATTCTCTCGGTTCACTGCAGAGCTGGGATAAAAAAAAAAAAAAAAAAGTTGTGCACTCAATTTTTTGTTTAATACAAATTGACATGACAAGGCACAATTTAGCAAAATAACCTAATTCCCAGCTACAGTAATATTTTACAACAAAAACAAGTGAGACTTACTGCAATAACCAGGACAAAGCCTGAAACAAATCTTTTATACTGAGGTTATTACTTGAATAGTATTTCAGTAAATTATTACTTCCAAATTTAAAAATATCTATCTTAAGCCACAATTAATTACAGAGTTTCTAAATCATAGGAGAGAGATGTTAGCACTTTCAGCTGGTTCAGTAAGACCTTGTCACTTTTACTTCACAAACACAAGTGTGTGTTTGTGTGTATTTAGAGAAACTAATTGAAAACCCATCCTATCATATAGCTGAATTTTAAAGTGAGTACCTGAAGAAGGCTTATATGAAGGCCTCTGATTTCAATAAAAAAATCATAGATTTGAACTATGTATTCATTGAACTGTACATTATTTGAAAAATCATCATGAACTTTTGGATCACATTAAAGTTAATTGCTAGGCGATGGGGTGGGGGGGGATCACAAAAGATTTAAATTATCAACTTTTTTTTTTTAAATTCAAGATGTGATTCTACTGATTTTTTTTTTTTTGTCTCAAAGCAATTTTCAGCTAGATGTATGCTTTATGCTGTTGAACAAAAGGATAAATATTTATTTTGGATAACCCAATGTACATAAAGTAAGGGTCTATTTTAATATCATACTGAGATAGTAATTCAAAACTTGCTTTTAAACATTTTAAACACTAAAAGTTTTAGAATTTTCAAAGATTAAAGCTCTGTGTTCCCTTAGTAACCATAAAACATTTGGTGACCATAGCTCTAGCCATCTTTCTGATATCTTTATTTTTCAAATAGAGACACTACATGTACATTAAAAATACATCTATCATCCAGAAAATTATAGTTTACAATAGCACTTATATACCATTTACAAAAGCACAACCAAACTCTTTCAAAAATGGCTAACAGATTAGCCAAAAGCAAGTGAAACGAACAATCATTTGAACATTTTCAACACAAAGTCAAAAAAAAAAATCTCTTGTTTACATAAAAAAATATTTGAAAAAATTAACAGAGGTATCTTGTCAGACATTTGTAATGAAACATTTACATAAGCTACACACATATGCAGAAAGGAAAAAAAAATAACACTGGTTTTTATTTCCAACCAACTTCTATCTGATCACATATTACAAATATTCCTTTTTAAAACACAAAACAATATCTCCAAAAGTTATGAGGGAAAACAAACAACAAGAGTGATGGGAGAAAAACATAAATAAAAAAAGCTGAAGTTTGGTCACTGGGTCAGATTTTGGGAAGTAAGTTGACCTTTCCATATGCCCACTACAAACCTAGAAATACACATTTTCATGAAAAGAAAAAAATATCAGTAAACACTACTGGGCAAATTTTTTTTTCTTTAATAACTTTTTTTTTTATTATACTTAATATATAATAAACACTTATATTTAATAATATACAAATACTGAAAGAAACAAAAAAACATTTTATCAGATGTCAATTGCCAGGAGGAAACTTGATGCCAATCAAACAGAATATCAGCTCCACCTGGCAATTTGCAAAACTTTTTTTTTCAATTTATTTTAGTTTTAAGCTTTGATCATTATAAAAAGGTAATTAGTAATATAAAACTATTTAAAATAAAAACAAACAAAAAACGTACGATAGAAGAGATAAGTCAATTTAAATGCAGTTTCCTACCATTCAATCTTTCTGCATTTGGTGGGAAACTCATAATTCATAGCAGTGAAATACATAATTACTTTCCTAACAACTTAATAGTCTCTACATAAATCACCATAGATCATCAAAATGACCTCAAAATACAATTTTATTTTCAAAGCAGTGAAACTTAACAGTATATGACATTATGCATAATAATGTATCATAAAAAGCCCATACATTTTTTGTTCAATTTTTAAGTAAAGTTATATAAACCTTCTCTCATTCTTCATAAATAAGATATTTTGACTATTTTTTATAAATAGTCACATTCAGCCTTTGAGATTTCACTCGCCTGATTGACTCAGTTGATTAAAAACTTAATTGGGCAATTAAAGTTTACTGCTTTACTCGTTTGGTTGATTGAAAGTCTTGCAATGAAATGTGTCTATTCAAATATAGAAAAAGGAAATCTGATTCCTTTTACAACCCAAAAGTATGCCATTGAAGATTCACAAGTTACTTAGAATGACCTACAATGACATTATTGAACTCTTTGGTCTTAGGCATGGTGCCTGATTTATGTCAAAATATGTGGTTAAACAAAAGACCGACATCCTGCAATCATCAAAGCAAGATCTGACAAATGGAATTTAGATCGACAAGCTCCTGTCTCGCTTTTATCGTCCCAGTCAGTGTAAACATTTTTTTAAATAACACTTCCAGAGTGGAGCCAAAATGTGTCTGCCGCCCAGATTTTTAGAAACTGATTTGGAAAAATATTATCCTTGACTCAACATCTATATTTCCTCTATTCTTACGAAAAGTAAAAACGGACATTTGAAAAAAAAAAAAAAAAAAGTGCAAACTTCTTTCAACCACGCACCGACAAACAAATTATACAAGTAAATAATTTTTTTTATAGAAAATTGTTGAGAAAATCAGATCTGTTATTTTTTTTTATCATCTATGAGATGGAGGTTGTAGTCAAACAGAAGAAACTACGTATTTAGGTACCTCCATTCAAATGCCAAAAAAAGCATATCATGATCTTAAAAGGGCTCAAACTTAATAATAGCATAAACATTTTGATAAAACTTTGTTTTTATTAAGAGGAAAGATCAAATTTTGTTATTTTTTTTTTTAAATTTAAATCCTTTCTAACACGTTTAAAATATTTATTAAAATTTCATTTTTTGTTTTCCATCAGCAATTCATGCTATGTTTACGTAAGGCGAGTTTTAAGAAGATGGAGTTGCTCAAGTAAAATGTTTTTGGGGCGAGTAAATTTTCCCTCGCTCTCGACTTGTGGTTGAGTGATTTCTTTTTCAAATCTTAAAGGCTGGTCACACTATCATTACTTATTTACAAGTATTTACTCAAAACAAGTTCTTATATGAGTAAAGAAAGAATAAAGAAAAACAATATAATGCTAGTTTGTAAACCGACATATACATCATGATATACAATCAGACTGTCAGTAAACCATTGAATGCACTCTATTAATCTTTCAAAATAATCAATGTAAACAGAATTCCAAGTTAAACTTTATTATATGAACAAAATCTTTGGTCAATAATTGATAAAACCTGGGTAGAGACTAAAGATTGTTGAAGCTATGAAAAAGCTAATTTTTTTTCCTTATTTGTAAAAGCAAACAACAGTGAAATAGTAATAGTACACTGGCCTTATTTCTTGATTAACCCTCTAGGGCCATTCGTATCTTATTTGATACAGTATTTCCCTATAAGGAAACATTTGGTATTCATTGACTGAGCAGTCAGTACTGCTTTCATTTGAAATTTATAAAATATTTCTCTGAAAAAATTTTTCAGGAAAATGTTTCTTTCAAGGTTTGTTTTCATACTGTATCAAATATGATACGAATGGCCCGAGAGGGTTAATAATAAATCTTTAAGACAAATACAAAAAATGGAATTAATTTCTGAACTTAGTGTCAGTAATTTTAATACTTCTAATTCATTCAAAGATTTTATAACAGTTTAATGGCAAAATAACTTTTCAAGAAGCCCACTTGACATGTTATAAGACAACAAATGTGTTATAGATAGGGAAGTTTCCCATGACCAATTAGATTATCTGGACTCTATGGTGAATAATTTGTCTTCCCACCATCTCTCTGGAATAGGAATACCTATCTCCTTCCCAAGTAACGTGACATGTTCTACTGGGTTACATGCAAGACTGGATTAACCATTGAACAAAGTTTGTACTGAGAACACCAACTGAGAAGCGGGGAGGGGAGTCACAACAGGATTTTTTTTTAACCTGTTGAATGTATTATCCCTTGCAGTAACAAAATCATATTTGCAATAAAACCTGTAGAAACTATTATTGTATCCACTGATCAGGAAACATACCAGGAACTGTCTTTCCAGTGTCCAAATGAGCAATAAGATGAAATCATCAAAAGCTCAACCCATTTCTGGTCTGACAGGCAGAGTGGGTTTGATTCAAAAAGTTAAAATAAAAAAAAAATAAAAAAAAAATAATAATATAGAGCAAAAACATTTTTGAAAAAAGCAGTTCAGAGAATCACACTTTTAAACAACTTTTGTTCATAAAGGCAATTTTGGAGTAATTCAAGCAATGAAAGATGAAAATAACATGGACCTTTTGTCAGTGAATTGCAGAATTTCAGGCTCAACTGTCCATATAACACACATTTGTTATTCCCTACCAGATCATAATGTATTTAGTTTATCTCATCAAGACAATAACAAGGTGATGGTTGGGGTTTTCATAACACAAAAAATGAGTTCCTAATCACAGAAAAATAATATTATATATAACCTTATCATACGGCCTTTTACAGGTTAAAATTATCATCTAACAAAAAACTGTGTATAAAAGCAGATACAGAGTAAAGGTTCAGTTTATTTACATTGTAAATTGAACATTCCTCTAATAAGAAAATAAAGAAAGATTATTTTTTTTTTTTTAATCATATCGTCCCGAGCAGGGCGGTAACGCCACTGATGTGCAGGGGGCTACGTAATAGTGAAAAGATTGGAAAAGAGAAAGCCGGAAACCAAATCCTAAACAGGGAACAAGGGACGAGCCTCTTAACCTGTTCAATAGACATGGGTGGAGTGTGAACCGGGCGATAGATAGATCTATCTACTCCAATTGAAAAAAAAAAAAAAACAAAGTGAGAAGATTGGAAAAGAGAAAGCCGGAAACCAAATCCTAAACAGGGAACAAGGGATGAGCCTCTTAACCTGTTCAATAGACATGGGTGGAGTATATATATATATATATATATCTCCGAGTGAGTACAGAACGAAGAAAGAAATTTTTTTCACCATCCAAAACATTAATTTAAAACAGTGCTCGATATATGATGTATAGAGCTGTGAATATTTATTACAAATTATGTTTTAGAACATGTACATAACTTCCTCCACACATGTCCTCTCCTCCACAACCACATGCCTCCCTCAACATTGGGCGTCCAACATTTCGTACGAAATGTTGGACACCCAACACCGAAAGAAACATGACTGTGGAGGAGAGGACACACATAGAAAAAAACCATGTACATGTTCTAAAACATAATTTATAATAAATATATATATATATTTCAGACTGCAACTTTGAAATTTTACAAACTATCAGTAAAATTTTACATTAATTTTTGCTAAATTATTGAAACCTTTTATCAGTAACAGTATGCTTTATGCTTAAATGAAAGATAGTAATTTACAAGCATAATCAAAAATTATACAAATCTCATTAAGTTAAACATTCACTTAAATTACTTATCAATATTCAATATAGAATATGCAAATAATTTTGGATAAATGTGCATGATAGTTAATATGATGATGCTAAAGTCAATAATAGCCTCTGATATACTAACCATAGTACAGTAAAATTAATCTAATTCTTTCAACATTGAATGAACAGAGTTTAAAGATTACTAAAAGTTCAGAAAAATGTTTACTGAAAACTTCACTAAGACTGGCATGAGATCTCACTCAGACCAGTAGAAATGAGTTGTTCTTTTAAACTTCCAAGAAAATTTCACAGGCATTACAAATAAGTTCATACTTATGTGTAGATTCATGTTAAGTGGTCAAGTATCAAAAAAGTGTAAAATATCTTAACTTACAGATTTGAATCCACTGTATTCACTTACGTGCAAATACCCTTGGGAAAGGTATTAATCCGTCTCTTCCTTCCAGTTATGGGTTAAATAACAGGACAGATTGGGTTCTATAGCCTTGCTCGGCAACCAGTCTACCGCAGAAAGCAATGGCAAACTGCTGCGGGATAATCTTCTGCCCAGTCAGTCATGTCTCTTTCGAGACATGATTGCCCAAGCGTGTATCACGTATGGCACTTAACTGACTGACAGATTAATGAAGTTCATTAACACAAATCCTTAACACAAAAATACACAAGAAATTTTTTTCTCTAAAAATGAGTAAATTTGTTAAACCAAATCTTTAAGTGGTACCCCTTTGCCAATTTGTTATGAGGAGGGTGCACTGCAAATTTTACAAGAAGTAACAAAGAGAATCATATTCAAAGGCTGGGGAGGTTAATGAAACCACCCTTGAATAAGAGTGCCTACTGAAGTGTAAAGAGCATGTGTGTATACTTGCTTCTCATTATTACCCACCTCCTTAGAAGCAATATAGCCAAATCTGCTAATGTTTGTCAAAACTGAATTTTTACACCCAATCATTTATATTGTTACCAGGCTCTAAGCTGAAATGTTATCAGATGATTGGTGCACAAAAATAGAAAACTGATAACAAAATACATTCATAGACAGTTTTTTGTACAAGTGACAGTGTAAGTTTTCAAACCAAACCCAGTTTTGGCATTGAAAGTGGACACCACTGCAACTTAGTCAACTTCAAGCTCAGAATATTACAATGACATTAATGTGTCACAGACTGACTCAATGAGAACAGGTATCATGACCGAAACCCTCTTTATCGAGAAATTCCCTTGAGATCTTTACAGCAAAGATTGATGGCAGATGATCTACAAGAAGACTTGAAATAGACTTGTTACTTATAAAAATCTACTGAATGAGAGTGAACTGATTTGGTCTACAAAAGATGAAGCAAAAACAATGCAGCATTATTGTTGCTCTCTTTCTTTACTGACATTCTACCAAAATTTCAGTAATGTCAAATTAACAGGATACTATTTTATGTTTTAGATATGAAAATATAGTTAGCAAATATAAATATTGAAAATCGTAATGAGAAATGTACATTTCATAAAGACAGGTTTATCAAGCCTTACTTTGTTGTAAGTTTTATAAAGTGAGAAGAAGACTTTGAAAATATGCACAGATTTGTAGACTAACTCTGCACTTTACAAGATGACTGAGAGATTTGAATAACTTGTGAAGGAAATTATATTTTTTGTATATCACTTGATACAAGGCCCAAGAGTCATTCAAGGTAGAGAGCTACTAAATGAAATCATTGCAAGGACATAAGGAGATTGTGCATATTGTGAAGATATGTAGAATAAACAACAATTGTCCCTAAACTTGAGGTTAAAACTGTAATGATCAGAGAAGCATTCTTTTGGGAGTCTGTTACACAACATAACAGGGCTTAGGAAGAAGCTGTCTGAGGAACTTCCTCCTTACCAATGGAATACAAAGGGAATGACAATGAGACAACTTGATGTATATGACATGGCAGGTCTGAACTGTGAACGTCTAGGCCAACAAGACCAAGGAACCTTGAACATCTTGATCTTCAGTTACAGTTAAAATACACAAGCCATAAATGAGAAACAGACATCAAAAGAGTCAATTTTTCTCATTTGAATTTGATGCTTCTTTTTCACTTGTACAATTACACTTTACAAATACTGAATAATTTTCTCAACTTTATTTTATTACATTTCTCTAACAATTTATTAAAAGAAAAAAATGTATTATAATAATAATAATAATGAGACCAGCTGACAGGTACTAACAAAGTACTTATAACCTGATAGGGCTACTCCATATATACATTGGGCAATATGGTGTGCATTTAACATCCCTCACAAAGAGAATTCCTCTGAAATTTCAGCATTTAGACTGAGAGGAAAACCCAGGTAAATCAACCAGACATGATTGTGAAAAATCATGTTGAAAAGACATGTCTTCTAATCATTGTTACATCCCCAGCCACAAAAAAAAAAAAAAAAAAAAAAAAAAAAAAAAAAAAAACAGGTTTCAGAAACTGGGTGAATACAAAAACCTTGAGAAAAAAATCAGTAGAATGTGACATCTCAAAACATTTCAAGTTAATAGGAATTTGGAAATGATATCAAAAGGAGCAAACAAATATGTCGACCAAACAAAGCAAAGGCAAAATATAATGATAATAAAGAAAGTCAAAAAATCTATGTTTTTATCCATTTTCCTGGATCTGGGTTATAAGTTGATATATTCTTTTTATATTACCTGATGTTACTTCATATAAAATAAGTGGCTTGGATAAAAAAAAATTAACTTGTAACATTAGTATTCATTAACTTAATATTTTGTCAATTAACCCATGACAGAGCTGTAGCATGAGACACAATTTGGAGTAATGCTTAGTGCACGAATTGGTTTTAACATGACCCCAGTTACCCTGCTAGAGCAGTGATCCCTAATTGGACATATTATCAAATATTCCAAAGTCAAACAACTCCAATTGTTTACTCATAGCTTGAGAGAAACGATGCATGCATGTTTTTCTTTTTTCAAAGGTATTAGTGCAAAATGAATGTCAACTCTCCCAGCTAGAGTCTGAACTCGCTTTGCACATTCCATTTTCGATGCAATTAACCATTAGGCAGCCTGTTTTTAGGATGTATTACAATGATATAACATCTTTTAACTAATATGACAGGTAATTTGCTATTATCATGACATGGAACAGTGCCCAAAACACCTTTATAGCCTCCACCTACTTTCCAGCTGGCTAAATAACCTAAAATGGTAGTCAAAAGCAACCAAACTTATTTCTACTTGGGACTGCAATGATTTCAACTCTTTGCTCAATCAAGGAAGAAATTATTTACCTTGTCATCAAAAGGTTTTTCTAAAACTATTTAAATAAAAGACTAAAATATTGCTGATTAATTTTTTTAGTATATCAAAAATTTGCTTATGTAATATTATTTACTATTTCTTCTTCTTATTATTATTATTATTATCATCATCAAAATAAAAAATATGGAAAAAATTACAGGAATGGGGAAGATGAGAGGACAAACTTTAGAATTTCTTTTATGTTTGAACAGCATTTGATTAAGAACAAAAGAAAATGATAAAATGACTAGACAATTTAAAAATCTAGGTGCAAGTAATTTTGAAAAAGTTATTTTTAGGAAAAATCTGATTTTTACTGCAGATTGTCTTTATCTGTGAGGAAAACACTGACTGAATACTAAAAATCCACTAACATTATTTCCTTCTCTTATCTATTGTCTTTGTACAAAATCAGTAATTGAGATCAGATTTACAACTTTAAGTGGTGATTCATTTGTGTACAAGTTACAATAGATCAGAGGCCAGTTTATTTGTCTCTATACTTCTCTCATTTAAACTTTATGATGCTCCAAAAATTAACAGATGTTCTAAATCTGTACAGGGAATTTGGGAATGGCAAGTAAAATGTTAATACAAATGATTCCATTTTCCTCGGATTCTTTCATCAGTGAAGCATATTTACAAATACATACACTTATAAAATGTGTCAAAAAGCCTAATTTCCTTTAAGAGAACTTCAATATCTAAGCTGGTAGACTATGATTTCAAGGTTTAAAAGAAAAAGAAAAAAAAAACCTCGATAACTATTTTTAAATATATACAAATATGGCACAAGGCTGGTCTTCCAATGTCTTACCTCTAATCTAACTAGTTACAATCACTGACCCATTCATATCAGTATATATATCAAATATGGCACAAGGCTGGTCTTCCAATGTCTTACCTCTAATCTAACTAGTTACAATCACTGACCCATTCATATCAGTATATATATCAAATATGGCACAAGGCTGGTCTTCCAATGTCTTACCTCTAATCTAACTAGTTACAATCACTGACCCATTCATATCAGTATATATATCAAATATGGCACAAGGCTGGTCTTCCAATGTCTTACCTCTAATCTAACTAGTTACAATCACTGACCCATTCATATCAGTATTTTTCTTTTATACCATAGTGTCACATTTACACTTACCTGACATACTACAATTAGTGCCAGATTCATCTATAGGCTTAGCAGGCTGAAGCCTAGGGTCTCAAAAGCTAGGGGGCTCCAGCCAAGGTGCATAATATTTTGAAACTGTCTTAGGCCTTACTTACACATGCTGTCATAATGCATTGTAGACTCTAAAAAGGCCTTTAGCAATCTTCTACGCCTGTCACCACCCTAGGCTTGGTTAAATTAAAACAATTTGAATAGTCTTCCATTTTCCTATACTCGTTAGAACAGGGATTTGGAGGGAATTCATAAGAGAAACAGCCTAGGGTTTCTCTTCATTTAAATCTGGCCCTGGCTACAGTCACCAAAATACCTCACTTGTTCAATGAAATTTTGAACTGAAACATACATACAATTATTGTGGGGGTAGGGTGAAAAATAACCTCCAAGTATTTTTTTTTTTCAGTGATATATCTAGAAAACTTAGTTATTTCAGGAATATCTACTCAAATACATGTACCTGTGAAATATAACATCTATATTAATAAGAAATATAATGATATATAATTTTGGTGAAGAGTAGGTGAAGATAATTGAATAAAATTATGTTTTTACTTATCTTTACAAGTGTAAGATCTATTCTTGTTAGTTCAAGAAATATTCATTTGAAAATACAGGCAGCATTCTGTAGCAATTTGTAAAGAACTGGAATTTTTTATTATGAACTGTGCATATTAACATAGAAAAATATTTTTTTAATTTATTTGAAAAATTAAATACAATTGTGATGAAAGCTAGACTTAATCATTAATATAGTCTTCTCTTTCAATGACCATATTCCATCATTAAATATTATTTTTGATACTATTCCTTCAATTTTAAATTGAAATAAAGGATTAAATCATACTTACGAAAAAGAATTTTTGTCTATCAAAATGATTTTGCAAACTCCTGAATAAATTAGTCATGGGAGTATGTTGGATTAATTTTTTTTTTTCACCATCTGAACCCTTATCTAAGATCTTTGGTCATTCAAACAGTGTTTAGGATATACTTTGCCAGGGGTGTGCCTTGTGGCAAGGTATCCATTCCTCATTCCCAGTAACAACCCTACTAAAAAGACTGCCTGAAACTGCCAAGAATGTATGGATTCATATAGCAAGTTGTTGTAGATTTACTACAGACTCTACTCTTCTCTGTTGCTAATCTAGGTACAACGGTTTTGATGCTCAACAAGCATAAGATTTTCTCAATGTTGTATTCTGCTGTTCTATGACCCATAATCTTATTTCTGAAATTTTGACAAAAGTCAAATTTTCCAGTTCTTTGGAGTATGCCATAACAGAAATTTTTCTTATAGCTTCACAACCTGCTGAAGTAAAAAAAGTTAGTTATTTAATTTTCTTCTCCTCTTGTTTGGTCATCTTAATTTTTTAGCCCTAGCCTGGGCTGCAAAACACTGGATCCAAGTCTCAACGAATTCTGGTTCATTCAAGTGACTTAACAACCTATCAATAATGCCATACTTAACTTTCAATTTTTTGGATAAAATCTTGTGGGCTGAACAAACTTATATGTTTTAGGTTTTAGCCACACCACCATTAAATTTCAAGCAGCATTGATATTTTTTTTCCTCACAAACTGATGCTAATAGTCTGTCAATCTATTTGCCATCTTTAATTCTTCCTTATTTTTTTTCTTTGAAATGACTTGTCCATTTGTAAATTGCTGAACATTTTTTGTCTGGGAATTATCCCCATAAACTTACTATAAATTTTGACAGAAATCATGTCTCTCAAAAGAACTATTTTCAAACTGGTGTAAACTTCAATCTACTACTTTGAAATAATTGCAGTTCATACAGGTTTTTATATTAAAGTTTAGTTTGTTATAAAGAAATACCAAAATATATGCATAATTGTCTTATATCCTGAAGGGGGGGGGGTTTCTCAATGCCCCGTATGGTTAAAAGTTCCCTGATTGTAACAACAAGATTTGTTAGCATTTAGCACATCACAATAAAATCAAGAAAAAAGTAATACACAGAACTTACATTATGATCTGACTCATCAAATTAATAAGAACATTTACACACCTTGAGTGCTATGATGTTTCCACATGGTTCCTTGGTTTCTTGGATATCATCCAAAATAAGTGTCTCTGGTATCAGCTTTTTCATAAACCTAAGAAAAAAATAAAATAAAATAAAAAATAAACAAACATGGATCAGTAAAGCAAAGAAATGTTATCAAGTTAATCACCCCCAGGTACAATGAGCTTGTTAGCCATTACAGTGGAATCAATGAAACACCAATATTCTCATCAACTGAGCTCAGTACAAAAAACAGCTTATTCTATCAAACGTATCTCCTTAGATAGAGAAGTCAAGAGCTTATTCTAAAATTCCAGTAATTACATAAACTTACAGCTCAATATACACAATTTCATTAGTGAGGCTTACTTTATATCTCTCTTCCTATTTGTACGCAATTAAACGTTATTCTTTTTTTTATATTTGCCACATTACTTAGTAAAGAGCAAATGTAACTAACTCTCCCAGCAAACAGCCAATTGAAAAAATAATAATCCCTCGTCTTCAAGATAGAAAGACTTAGCCTCTAACATTAACCAATGAAGGCACCTCGGCATGATGTAATGGTTAGCAAGCTCGTCTTGCTAGAATCATTATAACTGAGTAGTGAGTTTGATCCTCACTGGGTATCCCCTACTTTCGGCCATGTGTTACATCTAAGCTACACTTAGAAAATCACCTTCCTCCAGGTTTGGGGGTTGGGCGCAAGGCTAACAACCCTTCCCCATAAAAAACAGTTTGTTACGGAAACAGCAAAAATGCTGCCCTATACACAATTAGGTGTAAGAAAAATTTTTTTTTTTTTTAAAGCAATGAGTTACTGAAGCAAGTAAAAATAAATCACATTGGCAAATAGAAAACAAAAACATCTGCATTTTAGATTCATATAAAAGGGAAGCAAAAGTCATAAGGATTCATTTTCAGGGGTTTTTTTTTCTTTCTAATACTTTAATATTTTTTTTTTTTTTGAGACAAAGCACCCCAGAATGATTCATAAAGAAAAAACAATGGAAAATTAAAAAATTTATAGCACTTTCAAATGTATTTGAAAAAACATTTCTTTTGGAATACCTAATGTACTGGTAAAGTTTTTTTTATTTTTAATTGTTCTATATTAAAAGTGTCTTATGTAAAATACCAGATGTAAGAAAACATGCTAAATTTAATTATTTGTTCTGAAAATTGAGAGATATTTGTTCTAGAAAAATAAATGGCTATGAATCAAGGGGTAAAATATCAAATTCTGAAATCCCAGACTATGATAACACAATCTCTTAAATTAGTTTCATGTGATGATTGGAAAAGAATAAGTTTCAAGAAAAGGGGGGGGAGAGAAAAGAAAAATATCAATAAAGAAAGTAATCAGCATTAAGTGAGTAATATCAATGGAGTGTGGAAATTAACATTTGAGAATATTTGATGGTTGCCATTTGAAAGAAAGAGAAAAAAAAAACATGCTGGGGGAACATTTTTTTCTTCTTTTTTATTTTTTTTAATGAATATGTTTTCATTTTACTCCAAGTAGAAATATTTATGTGGACATTGGTTAGAGAGTAGATGGGAGTTAACATAAATTTTGGTGTTGAATATGTTTGGGGTCACTGTTGACCAAAAATGTAGCAAGCATCAAAGAGAGATTAAAAAAAAAAAAATAATATATTTGGTTTATTTTCTTTTACAGTATATCAAACTCAATGGGTTATTTAATGCCAACAAAATTTTTCCAATAAATTTGTATGAATAGAATATGTATTCTTTGTAAGAAATCAATTTGTAGATCAGGTTTCATTGATATATTTTTATAAAGAGAGTTTTGTCGAAAGTCAGATGTATTACTGGTATATATTTTTTTCTTCAAAAATGTATTGTTGGTAATATTTTCTTTCCCCAAAAAGTATTGCTGGAATTTTCACTATAAAAATCTATTTTTATACTTTCATAGTGTTTTGACCCCAGTTTGGAGGTTAACTACTTGCCCATAGCTTGTACCCTAACAGGTGCTACCACTCGGGATCAGGGTGGACCTGAGAACAACAGCAATTAAGAGGTGGTTTTATGCTTCTCAAAATTTCCTATTAGAGGAATTACTGCCAGATGTAGTTTATCATCATACTCAGGACACCTTATTTGGTATGTGTGTGTGTGGGGGGGGTACCCCATTACAGAGGTGCAGTCAGCACATTCTGGAGTCCCAGCTGACAGGATGGAATCTATTTGGTATTTGATTAAGAATGAAGAGAAGATGAAAATTATTTATGTTATATAATCATTATATAAGAGCTGCTAAGTGGTAAAACTATGTTGCTTCCATGCAGAACATTTCAGAGGCTAAAACATGCATTCATATTTAAGAATTTCCCCTTGCATCATCAAGTTTGAAATACGTAATTAAAAACTTTGATCTTTGAATACTGAATTTAATTTTTTTCATATATTTTTTTTACAGTATTAAATTTTCCCTTCACATCAAGTACATTATTGTACATTTGATTCTTTGTATGATATTATGTAATTCTTAAAATTTATACCTGTGCTAGAAAAGAAGTTATACCTGTGCTAGAAAAGAAGTTACTGAACCAATAAATAATCAAACTCTGATGAACGATAGCAAATTTTAATTTTTATTAATTTATTTTTTTTTTTGTGTTAGTGCATTCACCAACTGACATAAATTGACAGGTTACACATATTCATACCACATGCAAAACTGAATTTGAAAGAAAAACAGATTTTTCATGGCACTGAGTATCACTAGAACTCTCTCTTTATTATGAGTTTAATTGGAGTAGATAGTTTAGTCTATCGTCCTGTTCACACTTCACCCACATCTATTGAACAGGTGAAGAGGCTCATCCCTTATTCCCTGTTTAGGATGTGGTTTCCAGCTTTCTCTTTTCCAATCTTTTCACTCTTACGGAGCCCTGCGCATCAGTGGCGTTACCGCCTTGCTCGGGGTGATATGATTAAAAAAAAAAAAGTATTTTATACCATGGAACGCTACCATTAAAACATATTGGCTTGTTGCCATCCTGACAAGAAAATTTAAGAAATATTAAAAATTAATAACAATAAAAAAAAAAAATAACAGTAAGGGGGTACCTGTAGATGAAGTTATCAGTGCAAGTAAAGATAAATCTGGATTTGTTTTTTCTTTGTAAATAAGAAAATGTCTATAATAAAATAGACATCATTGCCTTTATTTTTTTTTTTGAGTGGATATTAAATTTAAATTTCACGAAACCACCCATAAGCCCATTGGGTTCCTTTTAAAAGCTGTTCATCATACAAAATGATGAGGTAACAATATTAGCAATTTTATTATTAATTACACATATTTAAATTTGTATTTGCAATACAAATTTTTATAATAGTTATTATTGCTTCAATATACAAGGTGTGGCAGAAATAAATCTCACATAATGGCAAAACATTAGCAAGATAAGGCTAACATTGCTACTTGCCTAAGTTCACTAGCACCACATAGGTGACAGTTGAAAATGTGGGAAATATTTCTGCCACACCCAGTAGATAAAGTTTTACTATTGAGGGAGATGTATTTCTGCCACATCCTGTACAATATTTCTTAGATCAAACACAATAAATAGAAAGGTTTTCAGAATTTATGAAAAAATTTGCTGCTTTAAATTAGTTTCTTAATGAAATTCAGCTGGAATTTTAATGATAGACATTAAATTATCAAACAACAGACTTTCAGAATGAGCAATGAATTAGAATACCAAAATGATAGAAGAGGCCTATGAATTATTACAGGGCTACAGCCTAGATTTAATTTGGAACATCACTTTTATGCAAAAACAGCTCTGCAGGAAAAAGTTTATATTTTTATTATTTTTTTATTTATTTATTTATTTTTTTAATCATCTCACCCCAAGCAAGGCATTCCACTGCTACTATTGCGCATGGGGCTACATAGGGGAAGGTAAAGAGAAGGAGTGGTTAGACATAGGGAATGTCAGGAGGAAGGTGACAGATGAGTAAAGATACCAAGGATGAGGGTTGGGCAGATGGGAAGAGTGTTTGATAGAATGGGAGCAGGTTAGTGTGTTAGGAGGTGTCTATTGACCTTACATTTAAACTCCTGGAGATTGTAGCCGTCGGGGGGGAAGCAATCGTTTGGAAGAGAATTCCACAGTCGGGAAGTGCAAGAAAAGAAACTATTGGAGTAGAAGTTACGGCTGCATTTTATCGGTTTCACTGTAAAAGGGTGGGATCTAGTTGCTAATCTAGTATCTCGTTCAAATTTGTATTTAGGGGGCACTAGTGATCTAAGTTCATCGGAGCAGAAGCCGTGAAAGTATTTATAGAAAAGACACAGGGAAGCCACGTCGCGCTGGTGGGAGAGAGACTGCAGGTGGACTGCCAAGTCGGTATCTATCACATTACAGACCCTCCTCTGGACCTTATCGAGAAGCCCGAGGAGAACAGCAGGAGCACCCGACCAGATATGGCAGCAGTATTCAATGCACGGGCGGATGGTAGATTTGTAAATGTGCAGGATAGATTTAGACGGAAAAAACTTCCGGGCCCTACACAGAGAACCGACTTTCATAGCAGCGGATTTAGCAATGGATTCGATATAGTCATTCCATTTGAGGTCCGCTGAAAGTGTGAGACCAAGGAGGCGTAGTGTTTTACTCTCTGGGAGGCAAGCCTGGTCCATGCTAATGGGAGGTAGGTGAGATTGTCGATGATGGTTAATTGAGAGTAGCTTCGTTTTAGAAGCATTAAAATTTAAAATATTTATTTTAAATAAAATTTAAAATTTATTTTAAAATAAACGATTCATGCCAATATTAGTATTTACCATATTATAATTTTCAAAGGAAAAAAAAATGCAACAATCTGCTCAAGGTGATTCATATTTATTGAATTATTGGAATATCAAAAAGTATGGAGGTCTTCTTTTTGTGCCTCAGTTTTATTTTTTTCTAGATCATTTTTGTCAAAATATGTAATGGCAGCAAACTAACATGCATCTATTTGTTTATCATGTGACACAATTTTTCAGCTATACAAACCTTTCTTTTAAAAGTGATTATTCTTTCAATTCTGATTTCTGTTTTCTAGATTGGCAGTGAACCCTCGTTTTCCTTCTGAAATGTCCAAGTAGAGCTTTTTCTTTCCACTTAAGTTCTCAGTGCTGCATTTTCTGGATGTTTGGTCTTCATTCTTTGTGCTGCAGTTTTGGCTTCTGTAAGTAGCTTTCCTACTTGGCCTCTCTTGTATTCAGCCACTTTATGTACTTTGATTGGAGAACTAATGCAACCCCAATGTTGACTAGACCTCTCTGTTTAACAGCCTGTCAACATTGTTTCTTGGATGTAATACCTATGCCCTGTTATCAATTTTTGTTTCTTTAAATTTTTTTTGTGGTCAAGGTTTCTGAATTCCTCTCTTGGCCAATCATTCTATTATTATTATTATTATTATTATTATGTCATTTTTCATCATATTTTGATTTCTGCTATGGTCGCACTACCAACCAAGTCTGCGGGAAGACGTAACGCAGGTTGTGGCGTGTTGTTATGGCTCCATTTCATGTTTTTTCTATCTCCCCCATCATCCCTAGCATTACATAGACAAAGTTCTCCTTAGTTTGTGGGCTGTACTTAATAAGACAATGTTTTGTATATCTTTTAAGCTGGGGTTTCCAGGGATTCTTTCAATGTGTTGTTTTGTTCCATTTTTTTATCATTCCAAGTGCACCTACTATCAGTGGCACAACTCTTGTTTTCAATTTCCACATTTTTTCTATTTCAATTTCCAGGTCTTTATATTTTGACAGTTTTTCAAATTCCTTGGTTACTATGTTACAATCTGCTGGACAAGCCATATCAATTAATAGACATATTGTTATTATTATTATTATTATTATATGAAGGATTGCTAATATTAATTAAAACATTATCACTACTAATTTAATCTTTTTTACTTTTGATCATATAACACAAGGCAGGCTGGAACTATGACCACTCCATTTTCTATGGTTACTATTAAAACTCCAGAGTATGCTTTTATCAAATTCATTTTTTAACTTGAAAAAATTCTCAAACTGAATTTTTAGCAATGGGCGTACTTTATAATATAAGTATAATGTTAAACTGAGACCTTATTTTGTGTTTTGAATTCACATGTAAACTGAAATCTTTTTTTTTTTTTTTTTTTTTACCTCTCATAGTTTGTAGTCGATTTATCATCGTTGAAACAGTCTATTCCTAGGCAATCTGTAGAGTGAGTGGTCAAATACAAAATAAATAACAGAACTGTCCAACAAACAAAGTTAAAGTTTGTAATAAAAAGAAAAGAAACAGGGCAAAATAAGATAATATCAAGCAAGCAGGCAAACAATATATGCAAGGCAAATAAACAGTTATATGGTGAAAAGTTCACAAACTAAGGATTAGTGTCAACACACAAAAGTAAGTTCAGACAAGTGAACATAGCATCCTAGACAAGGCAGATCGGGACTGAGTCATGTCAAATTACAAACTGGCCTATTTTATTGGATAAGAAAAAATCTCAGCAGGCATGTGTGTGTGTGCGCGCGCGCGTTTTTGTGTCTTTTGCTTATAAAAGAGGAAGGACAAGTGTTTTGCAATCATTCCTAAAAATTGAAATCAACACCCATACCTGCCAACAGTTGAAAAAAATGATCCAAGAGTTCATGATCATGATTTTCAAATAAGGCATGATTTCTTAATTCAAATTCATGATCTCTTATTGAGGCCAAAGTCTCCATTTAGGCTTTCCACATGAACTGGCTTAAAATTACAAAAGTAGAACAGGTTTTTCAACTATATTTTATTTGAAATAGCATTGTCACAATATATTATGTAGCATGGTCACCATATGGTTGGGTATGTAACTGTAGGTGTGTGATTCTTTCACCACCTTTTTTGTACATCTGGTGATCATCATAGTGGCTTGAAAAGGTGTTTGCTACTGCTGCTGCTCAGAAGTGAGCTAACTTGGTTGAGTCATGCTGTTTGTTTCCCACCCTCCACTATTTATTTCTTCCGGATATCAATGTCCTAGAGATGGTTTTTCTCATCACACTGGATATCTTCTTACTAATACCCTGAACAGGGAAATTTTACTAACTACTCCATAATGAAGGAGAGAGAAGTGAAAGACATCCAATTTTTTTTTTTTTTTATATTGGAGGTGGGTGCTTGTTCATTCCTAACAGTTTCTGACACACATGTTCACTAAGAGGCAAAAATTCTCACTGGAAAGTTCCAGGATAAAACTTCTTTTATAAGGAAACTGTCTAGATTTACAGACTTATTGAAACATAACACTTAAATGTGACTGGCTGCTGGCCCTATCAAGTCATTCTTGCCAGGTTTTCCTCTTAAAACTGGAGACAGCTGTCTTTAACTCTACTATATTTTTAATTTTTTGAAGGGAGAGGCATTCATTTTCCTGCTGAAGAGAATTTTTACATGTTGGTGAATCTTCTGAACTTCAATATAACAGTTATTTATTTCAGAAATATATTTCTGATACATAGGAACCAATTTGCTAGATTTTTAGTTATAAAATAAATCCATTTTTTTTTTAATTTCTAACCATGACTAATTCTTAAGTAAATCAATAAACTGTTTTTCCTCTATTTGATGTTGTTAAAAATATTCTACAATATAAAATATATCATATACTTGCAATCATAAGTTTAGGTAACTTTTTTTTTATAATTCTTATAATGTTATAAACTGTCATTATGATATTAATAAAAGGACATTCATGTTAGGCCAGTACAAAATTGCAGTAGCCAGTTAACAACTATTAAAGTTTAGTAAATTATTATTCTGCTTATGTTTTTTGGCTATAAAAAGGTTGATCTGGTTTATAAAAATATAAAAAGTTTGAAACAATTTAAGTTAAATTAAATCTGAATGCAATTACCATGTTAGAAATTATATATATATATATATATATATATATATATATACACACACACACTCTCACACTCTGGAAGAATGGTAGACTTTGAAAAACAGTAGCTACTCTGGCATCTACACATTGTTCATTCAGCAATGAATTATAACACTCTCAGCTATTGGGCATGTATAATGATAATATACGTGCTAAAAAGTCTGCCTCCTTCCACCGAGAGCCCATAGCTCAGAGGTAGAATCACCGACTGATGCCAATTTGGTCAGGTTTCAATCCTGGGTAAAAAGCAATCGGCTGTCTAACTGTACTGATAAGCTGTGATACAGCAAAACAGATCTGTGGATGACTATATATATATATATATATAAAATTTTGAATTAACAGAAACAATATCCGCCAATTTAAACGTTCTTTTAGAATTATTTTGTCAAGAATAGACTGGAGTTGATTTTTTTTTTTATTTTGATCGCTTCACACCAGGCAAGACAGTAGTGCCACTAAGATGCAAGGGGCTATTGGAAGTGAAAGGTAGAAGAAAGACTTTAGAAGGAACCAAAAACCCAATTTTAAACAGAAAGCAAGAGTTAAAGCTGTACTCCTGTTCAAAACCTAGGAGGAACGTGAACTGGATGATAGGCAGACCTATCTACTATTCTATAAGATATTTTAGACTTAGATATTTGAAAGGCATAAAACTAAATTGTTTACTTTGTCTTATCAGTGTTATAAAACCAGACAAATGTTTCTGCCATATTTCAATTTTGCTTCAGTGACAGAGCAAAAAATAAATAAATAAATAAACTTTTAATATCTTACTCATTGAAACCAATGCATTTTGATATTGTAAAGAAAAAATGTAAATACACTGGCTTATACTGAACTTGCTAATATATAAAAAATAAATTTTAAGAAAACTAAAACAGAATTCATTAATATTTTAACCCCCATCTACACAATGCCTTTCTACATTCTGGGTAAAAGGAACAAAATTACTTATTAATTTCATATAGAATTAGTCCTTGTTCGGAATTTCTAAAAGGACTAATTCTATATGAAATCAATTAATTTCATTCAAAAAGCTTTTTAAATAATATTTTCCAGAGATTGCAATACAGATCTAATACTTCAACAAATGGTAAAATCATTTTTTTTTTTTAGAAAAAAATAAATAAAAGAGAAACTGAGATTTGAATAAACAAAGAACAGGACAATTATAATCATAAAAGAGAGAAATACACAAATACCTTCAGTCATTTTCTCACCACTGCCACTTAACTTCCCTGTGCCTTTTCTATAAATACTTTTATGGCAATTATTCTGACAAACTTTCCTTTCTGATACATAGACTTTATGAATTTAATCATAGAACTAGATTGGTGATAGGGTCTCATCATTTTACAGTTGAAATGGCTAGATATAACAGATTCTCCTCTCACAATTCTCATTTGTGGAACACTTTTCTAACTTCTTGCTTTCCAGTCAAGTTTGAGTTGCAAAAATTTAAATACTATCTCAATTGTTACCTTGTGTCTTCTTAATTCCTATTCTATTATTGTTCTCACTTCTTGTTTTCCTTTTTCTTATCTTTTACACTCAGTGACCCCTCCTTGTGTCTTAGTGACTTTGTAGCCTTGCTTGGGGTGATATATATCTCCATTTTGTCACCGTCTGTGCCATCCACCACGTTAAAAATGAACTTGTCTCTTTGATTTCTCTTTGCTTAATCCCACTTTGTTAATAACTTAAATGTTCTATGTTCACTATATATTAATGTTCATTCTTTGATAATGGCTTATTGTGATTTCTTGTCGTCTTTTAACAACAGCACCATCAAGCTTAGAATATACGAAAGGATCTTACACAAAATAAATAGACAAAACTTGTCTATATTATTCAACGAAACCTATATATATATATATATATATACATACACACACACAAGTTGTTTACTGTCCTGACTCATAAATTTATGCGGTTATTCAAGTCTTATTACACCCCCCCCCCGCCCACACACACACACACACACACACTCTCTCTCTCTAAAAGGTTACTGATGGATGATTTGTAAATGATAAAGATATTTTACTTTGTTTGATGAAGCTCAAAGCATGGTACCAGTTTCTTGGTTAAAATAAATGTGTAATGGTTTTATTTACTCTGTAGAAAGAAATGTTTCAAAGGATGCTGCGGATATCATGAACCGATCATGTGAGCAATGATGAGGTGTTGGAAAGAATGGAAATGAAAAGGAAATTAATATTGAGCATCAGGAAGAGACAGCGGAAGTTCCTGGAACATGCAATGGGGAAGGAGGGCTTGGAGAACCTGATACTAACAGGCCAGATAGAGGGAAAAAGAGACAGAGGAAAGCAGCAGATAACATATTTGAAGGGCCTGAGCAGGTGGATGACAGAACAGGGGTTGCAAGATGTTACAGGAGAAAGCATGCTAAGAGCCACTCGGGACACGGAGATGTAGGAGGCATATAGAAGAAGAAGGAAAAAGATATGACAATTATGTTACATTATTTAAGCTACAAGTATTAATAGTTGGACCTCAGATTAAGCCATAATTGGTTTTAAAGGTTAGAAGTTAAAACTAGGTAACAGAATCTCACAACCAATTAAGTCTCAGATTAGAAACGAGGTCCTGCATAACGGATCTCTTATTTGAATCTAAATGTATTCTTTCTTAGTATCACAAAGCTTTTGGCTTAGATTGAGATAAGTTTTTTTCATGCAACAAAGAATGGATCTCTTATTTGAATCTAAATGTATTCTTTCTTAGTATCACAAAGCTTTTGGCTTAGATTGAGATAAGTTTTTTCATGCAACAAAGAAAGAATAGCAAACAAACTTTACTTTCAATGCAGACTTTAATAAGTAGTTATCAAGATACAAGTTTTAGTAATTGCTAAACTGTACAGACATATTAATCATCATTCAATCAGTCAGTTAAGTGTGATACACACGTGGGTGATCATGTTTCGAAAGAGACATGACTGACTGAGCAGAAGATTTTCCTGTAGTAGGTTGCCATTACTTTATGCTGTAGACTGGTTGCCAACCAAAGCTAAAGAACTCAATCTGTCCTGCTATTTAACCCATAGAGAGAGAAGAGATGGATTCATATCTTTCTCAAGGGTATTTGTGTGTAAGTGAATGCAACGAACTCAACTTGAATTCATACTTGGCTCACCAATTTCTCATTCTGAGCTGATATTCACTGCCCCCCAACCATTATCCGAGTTTATATTTACTTGGGTAGAACAGGAGTAGGGGATGGAAATAACTTACACCCCAACCATGAACAAGAAATTCAAGTTTTTTTAAGATTAAAAAAAAAAACAATGTAAATTTATATAATCAGGAGCATTCAGAATGTGGCTAAATATTGCATATATTACTATTAGAAATACATAAATAGATTAATGATACTGGGAATTACATGTACAGGTACTTGAGGGGTATTTTTAAGCAAATTTATGTTTATTTCAATTTAGCTAATTAAAGATCCAATATCATCATCTAATTAGGCACTCCACAAATTCCAAGAAGCTAATTATACTACTAAGTACCAAAGATTTTATAAAATCACTAACTTGCTTCCTCTCTCTCTCTCATGCTTCTTTCTTCGTCCACTCCACTCTCAGCAGTATTCTCATCCTTCTCTTACCCTCTTCCTGACACCCCCTGTAACTTGTCACTCTTTCTCATAACTTACCTCTTATGTAATCCCCTGCTTGGGGCGACATGATTATAAACCAAAAAAAAAATCAAAGAAACTGAAGATTTGAACTGAATCAACAAGATATAAATTTTTCAGTTTCTATCAACATTTACATATTCAGGAAAAAACAAATTAACATATTTCACTCAAATTTGTACTAGTGACTTTATGACTATGCAAGTCAGAGATGAGGTAGAAAAGTGTGTGTTCTTTTAACACTAGACTTGAAGCCTTAAACTCAAGTGAAGTACATTTCCATCAAGCAAGCTGATTTAACATATTCTGCGAGGTATGTTAAAACACAATAATTAGAATATATTACCTTTCTTTTAATTAACAACACATGACAAGTTGATCATTCTCTTGTATAAGCAAACAAATTACTTCTTACTTTAATATAGATAAACATCAACTAAAGAACCAAAAAAGCAAATTCCTTAATCTTACACTATACATTTGTAGACCACAGATTTTACAAGTATATGAATAAATTAGGTCCTATGAGTATAATTAACTGAGAAATCCTATTACACTGATGCTACATTTGCATGGGGTCACAAAATTTGACCTTTGCTATAACAGTGTCAATAACAGGGTTCATTGTTCTCAGTTATTCAAAGACTAAATCACTTCCAGATTGATAGAATGGATTTAATCAGACAAGTTTATATCTTCTGTGAGATTAGCTATTTCCTTCTCTCTAATTAAACCTCAAGCCAAAAGGATTACAAAAAGTCTACACCAGTGATTCCCAAAGTGGGTGGTACACTTCCAAGGAAGGCAGTGTAAAGATTGGGAGAGGGACAGTTAAAAAAAAAGAAGTGAGCAGCCAGAAAGTGGCAGCAGCACATCTAAAGCCATAAAACACAAACATAGTACCTGAAGTGTATCTTGCCTTCACTTTACAGTGTATCCCATTTATTTATATATATATATATATATATATATATTTTTTTTTTAATCATATCACCCCGAGCAAGGTGGTAACGCCACTGATGTGCACATCCTAAACAGGGGACAAGGGATGAGCCTCTTAACCTGTTCAATAGACATGGGTGGAGTGTGAACCGGGCAATAGATCTATCTACTCCAATTGGAAAAAAAAAAAAAGATTGGAAAAGAGAAAGCTGGAAACCACATCCTAAACAGGGAACAAGGGATGAGCCTCTTAACCTGTTCAATAGATATGGGTGGAGTGATTTTATAATCCTGTTGCCCCAAGCAAGGCATTTTACTGCTACTGTTGTGCAGGGGGTTACATTGGAGGGATGTTATGAGAAGTGAGAGGTTGCAGGGGGTGTCAGGAAGAGAATACTGCTGAAAGTGGGGTGGACAAAGAAAAAAGCATGAGAGAGAGGATGTAAGTTAGTGAGACAGGAGATGACTATTGACTTTACATTTAAATTCTTGGAGATTATAGCTGTAGGGAAAGCAAGTATGCGGAAAGGAATTCCACAGGTGGGAAGTGCGAGAAAAGAAGCTACTGGAGTAGAATTTGCGTTTACAATTTATTGATTTCACTGTAAAAGGATGGGACCTAATTGCTAATCTAATTCATATATAGGGGGTACCAGTAAGCTAAGTTCATTGGAGCAGAAGCCATGAAAGTATTTGTAGAAGAGACACAGAGAAGCCACACTGTGTTGGTGGGAAAGTGACTGTATCCTAGCTGCCAAATCGGGATCAGTCATATTACAGATTCTTCGTTGGATTTGGTCGAGGACACCTAAGTGGATAACAGGAGCACCCAACCAGATATGGCAGCAATATTCAATGCATGGGCGGATGGTAGATTTGTATGTATGCAGGATTGTTTCAAACAGGAAAAACTTCCTGGCCCTACACAGAGAACCAACTTTCTTAGCAGCAGATTTAGTGATGGATTCTATATAGTTATTCCACTTGAGGTCTGATGGGAGAGTTAATCTGATGAGACAGTGTTTTACTTTCAGGGAGAGAAGCCTGATCCATGTTAATGGGCAGGAAAAACGATTGTCTGTGGTGGTTCTTAGATAGCAGCAGTTATGGGAAATACTAAGAGACTCATTTGACAGGCAATACAACCACCAAGAAAATTAAATCATGAATTTACTCGAGCCACAAGATTAGCAACTAGGTCCCACCCTTTTACTGTGAAACCAATAAAATGTAAATGCAAATTCTACTTCTTTTCTCACCCTTCCCGCCTGTGGAATTCCCTTTCATTTGCTTGCTTCCCTGACAGCTACAATCGCCAAGAATTTAAATGTCAAGTCAATAGTCATCTCCTATCTCACTAACTTGCACCTCTCTCTCTCTCATGCTCCTTTCTCCATCCACTCCACTCTCATCAGTATTCTCATCCTTCTCTTACCCACTTCCTGACACCCCCTACAACCTGTCCCTCGTTTTTATAACTTTCCTCCTATGTAACCCCCTGCACAACAGTGGCAATAAACTGCCTTGCTTGGGGGGATATAATTTTAAAAAAAAGAAAAATAAGTGTTGACTATACATTTGGAAAGAAGGGGTCAAAAATTTTTTTAAAAGTTTAGGAACCACTGCTCTTCACAAATTGGCTTCTTCATTTTAAACTCAACTCACCAATTTGCCACAGCTACTAAGTCATACTTTCCCTTTCTACAAATAAAATACAAGACCAAACAGTTTAATCAAGCAGAAACAGTTACTTTAAATCAGAGCTTCAAACTAATTTACACTTGTTCTTGAAATCTGATATTTAGTCATAAGATTTAAAAGTAATTTCTCTTCAGTGTTTTGTGGTTCCTTGGTCAGTTAATCTTTAGTTCCATTGCCTCTTAATAGTCAGTTATTTACAAATAGGGAACAAGATGTAGGTGACCTATAAGGAATTCAAATAACCAGTCTTTCTAATGGATTGATATGTTGATTCACCTATTAATGCATCTCTTGGTAATTATCTTGTAGCAAATAGTAGGTAGGAAAAACCTGCTGAGAAAAGTTATTTTCTATTGAATTATACTGAATTACATCCTTTGTTGTTTTTTTTTAGTGAATGTGTGAACACAAATGTTTAAGTAGAGGCTAATTAGCTGAACAATAATTTAAAAAAAATAAATAAATATAAATAAAGATAATCATTTGTATAGAAACAATTGATAATGTTAATAATTCTGTATGATTAGAATGTAAGAGATGTCCTGTAGCAATACGATAATGGGAATTTTGAAATTTTCTCAATCAGCTGAAATATACTTTAATTTTTCAAAATATTCATGTAAGGGGTGCTGAGAAGCTCTCACCTCAAACCAGAAGCCTTTTTGGGAAGTGGGCGAGAACTTTTCAGCAACCCTCATAACATTTAAATGAATTAATAAGGGGCTTACACAAAAATGCGATGCCTAAGGTTTAAAATGAATTTTTAAAAAGGAAAACTCTTTCAGTCTTAATTTCAAGCTAATAGATTAAATTTAATATTTCCAATAAGCAAAAATCAGTTAAGTGCCATACGCAATACACGCTTGGGCGATCATGTCTCAAAAGAGACATGACTGACTGGACAGAAGATTTTCCCACAGTAGATTGCTATTAATTTCTGTGGTAGACTGAGAAGGCTACAGAACCTTTAACCCTCCAGCTATTTAACCCATAGCTGGAGGGAGAAGAAATGGATTAATACCTTTCTCAAAGGTATTTGCATGGAAGTAAATACAACGAATTCAACTCGAATTCGAACACAGCTCTCTGATTTCTTGTTTCAAGCTGATACCCACTGCACCACAATGCACATCAATACAAAAATACATTGCTGTATTTCAAAAACTAATTTAAATTAAACAAAAAGAATTTCTTGCTAAAATAAATGACAAGCACTGTTATTTAGTCATATTTCATTGTAATATAATTCTCTTCATTAAAACATCTTCCAAAAATAAAATGTACTCTCCTGAAATTTTGAGGAATATTAGTTGACTTAAAGTATAATTAATCTGATTTGAAACAAATTAAGTTTAAAATATTGCAGAAATGCATTTTTTGACTAAACAGTAGCTGATGTTTTCATGTTTGACAAGGTGATGACAGCTCTAATGTTGTTCTACAGAGACTTTATTGGTAGAACATGATTAAAAATGACATGAGCACCTTTTTATTTAATTTTTAAGTACTCAATAATTTAAATTTAGGAAAATATTCTCTGTAATTTAATCTTTTATTGAATTTGAGAAATTTTTGCTTTAAATTTACTTTAGTTATCACACTTATTTTCTTTTGTCATGAATGGTCGCCTGTACTTACAAAAAGCGGCACATTTATACACTAATGAAAATAAATTTTAAATTATTTTTTTTAAATATTGGCATTTGATGATTTTTATTAAATTTTTCTATTTGATTAGTAAATATAGTTTTCACTTAATATATATAATTGTATATCTACTTTTGCATCCCTCTGTAACTCAAAATGAGGATATTCAAATTGAAAAAAAAAACAAAAAAAAAAACTAGCAAATCTTTATAAATTACATAAAAATTTGAGTTTTGTTTAATAAAATATCACCCCCTGTGGGTTGTAATGCCAAAAAGATGGGGTTTTAAGGTATTTTTTTTTTTAATGTTTGGTTATAGTGAGAAGGTTCATATAGTCAGATTTAAATGAAAATAATTTTGTTTTTATTCTTTCTTATTTTAGAAAACTGAAGATGTCTTCTAGTTTTATATTCAAAAATGTTTTGCTGAGAATAATTTTTTTTTCCTTCAAAAATGTATATTTTTCAATAAAAGTCTTTTTATTATATATTTCTATAAAATTGTATTTTTATACTTTCATAGTGTTTTGACCCCAGTTTGGGGGTTAACTATTTGCCCAGAGCTGGGACTCTAACAGGTGCTATCACTCCAGGTCAGGGTGGACCTGAGAACAACAACAATTAAGAGGTGGTTCCATGCTCCTCACAACCTCCCAATCAGTGGTTTTGCTGCCAGATGCAGTTTACAGCCATGCCCAGGACCAAAAATTTAACTTTGCTTGAAAATATTCATTCCCATTCGTAAATGAGTTATGTTACACAACCCAGAAACCTGCTTTGTGTAATATAACTCGTTTACAAATGAAAGATATATTTATATATATCTATAACGTAGAACACACGTAAATTCCGATAGAGATGAACTCAAAAGAACTCAATGTTAAATTCATTTATTTAATATAATATATATGTATGTATGTGCAATTTGTCATATATATATTTTATTATTTATATATTATATATGGGCAGTACTTATTTGAAAGTGCTCAATATCCGTGATAGAGCTAACATATTCATATAGATAGGTGTGAGTTTGTGACCCTGGGTTTGACACCCTTGTGATCGTCAGACAAAGTTTGTCTGATGATCACAAGATCGTGAAACCCAGGGTCACAAACTAACACCTATATATATATATATATACACACACACACACAATGATGAAAATCTGTGCAACAATCTTTTTATGTTCTTTCAGGACAGACAAGATTAATCATGGTTCTCTACAACTTCTTACCCTTAGTAACTGTTGGCCTTTACCCACAACCCCTCTTTGTCCATGTGATCCTTAGTCTTCAATCCATTTACTCACTCATTAAATCAGTTACTCAGGGTTTCCTTCTGCTTCTCCTGTTTTCAATATCCTATGAGAGCTATACTTTCTCCTCAGCCTTCATCAATAGACCTCTATGTCTGTTCATTGCAATAGGAAAGTTTAGATATATAGCAGTCCCGTACTCTTCTTTGTTTCTAAGGACATTTTTCAATGTCCTAATACTTTGGCCATTTTCTGAAAGGCTTTTCTTGCTATTCCAATATGCCTTCAGATTTCATTGTCATGTTTTCCATCTTCTGTTAATATACTACCCATATAGATAAATTTCCACATCTGCTTGATATTCTTGATCGGTAACTTAAAATTTGTGCTATCCCTTTTGCTAACAGTGACAACCATGCATTGTGTCACCTTACATCTAATGCTTAGTTAATTCTTTCAAATTCATTTTTGAATCTGCCATTTGCATAATGTACATGTTATGTCCATTAATATTAAATCCTGATTCTAGTACTCTTAAGACATCTTTCTATAAGGGTTAAATAAATCCAGAAAAAAAGACACCTCCATACTATACTTCTCTTTCTATTTCTGTACATTCACTAAGCAATTAGCCCATCTGAATGAGGTACAGTAAAAGAAAAGACTATCTTCTGAGCAAAGAGGTCAACTGGTAATTTGGCAGTATAAAAATGACCTCCTCCAAACAATTATGAAGGTGGAATGACAAAAGACTATTACTTGACCTGCTCCATGCAGACACTCATCTGGTCAACAGTTTCAAAAGATTCATTTGGATATTACCTTGATGAAAATGTCTAAATTTTTTTTGTTAGGCAAGTTAGCAAATGAATAGTGGGTACTAGTGCAACATTCATGTGGATCATTAGTGTATCTATTGCACAAGGTAGAAGTTCTTGTTACTACATTCTCAAATCAAGTGACCTAAAAGAAATTCACAGACTATTCCCCAAAATTTATGGAAAATAAATAACTAAGCATTGCCAGTTAATATTTTTATAATACATATAATTAACCACTTTATTATTATTCTCATGTGTTGAAAATATGAGGTGAAATACTGACTTATCAATGAAAGTACTTAATATTATGACTAAACTTAAATATTAATGCTTATTTTCTTTAAAATATCATTTGAACTATCTGGAACAAAGGAAAAATGAAGTGAAAAATGACTTCCTCCAAACAATTATGAAGGTGGAATGACAAAAGACTATTACTTGACCTGCTCCATGCAGACACTTGTTGTCTGGTCAGCAGTTCCGAAAGATTCATTTGGATATTAACCTTCATGAAAATGTCTAAAATTTTTATTATTCACAAAGAAAATTATAGTTGACAAACTTTCAGCTTAATATTATGTATAAAATTTATAAGGTGCCATATTGAAAAAAAAACATTTTTAAGATAAAAATAAAAAAAATGTTTTAACCCTAGACAGAAGTTTGTTCACAAAATGAAAACTACAGTCACATAAGCTTCTGGCATGTGGGAATATGCGGTAAAAATCTAAATATATTCTTAAACTGCTTAACATGTTTTGTTGATGTTATGAAAAGAGGCAATTTTTAGGATGTAATACTGTCATTCTTATAATAGAGATGATTAGGATTACTGGAAAGAAATAATCTATTAGGTCATAAATGAAAGAAAAACTCATTTGGATACTATATCAGATACACTTTGTAAATAAGCTCTCAAAATAGACAACATCTTTTTGCACTTTAGCCTTTTCAGTGTTTTTCAGGTCCTTAAAAATAAAAGTACATAAGAGACACCTAAATTACACAAAAATGAAAACACTGACATCTTCTCTATCCTGAAGGGACACTTCATATAGTCACAATCAATGAAAAAAGGTTTTAGAATCCAAAATGAAGAAAATAATGGCTAGAATTACGATACTTTTCAATATCTCATGATAATTGGAGTAGATAGACTAAACTATCGCCAGGTTCACACTCCACCCATGTCTATTGAACAGGTGTAGAGGCTCATCCCTTGTTCCCTGTTTAGGATGTGGTTTCCGGCTTTCTCTTTTCCAATCTTTTCACTCTTACATAGCCCCCTGCGTTTCAGTGGCATTACCGCCTTGCTTGGGGTGATATGATTAAAAAAAAAAAAAAAATCTCATTTTCATAGATATTTACCAAAATTACACAAAAATATCTTAAAATACAAAAGAGTAAATTTATTCAATAAGGTTGTTATTGGCTTCAACCACAACCTCCAGACGACTTTGAAATCTCCTGTAACTCTTCTGGACGGCCTCCTTGCTTAAGCTGGTGAATGCTGCCATAATCCTTGCCTTCAGTTCATTTTTGATGTTACAAGGAGTTTTGTTGGTCTCTTACTTAACTGTTACGTGGCCAGATGTAAGGGGAGAGGTGGTTGCAGAAATTGTCTCTTGCTTGTGTAGTATGATGCAGAGTCCTGTTGCCAGACATGGGGTTTTCTAGCAGCCACCCAGTGCAGCGCTACCTTCTCAAGGCACTTTATGTAGGCCTTCATGTTGAGTCTGAAGCCCCTAACCAACAAATTCAAGTTCTTATCAGAACAATCAGAGTGTGTTTTCCAAGCTGCCATACCTTCAGTATTGCCATTAGACTCATCTAACTCTTTCCAAATCTTCTACACTGTTCCCTGATTGACACCCAAACACTAATATGTTGGCATTGGAGCTTCTGGCACAAATACCAAGCATTACAGTATGCTGTTTCCAAATTTCTGATAGTGTGAATTGCATCATAGTGTCCTTTTTCTCACAGATGGGGCCCAACTGACTCTACTATACTGTGCAGTTGACAAAATCAAAAACAAACAACACGCATGCACAAAATTAAAAATATAAAATGGCGACAATTTACCCATCCAACTTGTATTTTTGCAATCTATAATAAATACAGCTGTTGCACTAGATATCTCGAAAGTGTTTGACAAGGTTTGGCATGCTAGCCTTCCGCACAAACTCCAGAGCTTTGGTATTTCTTGACAATTGTTTGATTTAATCCAATAGTTTCTATTGAATCATGAAATGAAGGTTGTTTTGAACGGGCAAGTTTCCAGATCCTTTCGCACACATGCAGGTGTCCCTGAAGGCTCAATCCTAGGTACTATACTGTTTCTGGTCTTCTTCAATTATCTTCCTGTAGACATCTATGCAGATGACATCACCACTTACTCCCATCTCAAGAGGAAATCTGTAAAGGCTGACAAAGTAAACCTGGCCGCTGCTCTTAAAACGAACTCCAATCAGTGGTTAACTGAGGCAAGACATGGATTGTAAATTTTAATGCCTCCAAAGCAAAACTGCTCTCCTTTAATCGCCATAAACTTTCCTACCTAGCCATCAGCATGGCTAATGCAAGTCTCCTTGAGAGCAATAAACTGTACTTACTTGGCCTCACATCTACAGCTAAGAGGTTGGGTCTGTGTCAGGATGGGAAGTTTTTCTTGGTAGAATCCATCTTGCACATTTAAAAATCCTAACTTGGCATCTCAACTTCAGTCACTTTCTCAAAGCTGTGATGTGGCTTCCCTCTGTCTTTTCTAGACATATTTTCATAGCAAACTGCTCTGACAAGCTTTTTCCCCTGGTGCTCTGACCACGTAAATTTAAGCATGCTACTTGATCGACATCTAGGTCTCATCCTTTTACTATTGAAATAATAGTTAAATGTAATCAATGCTTCTACTCCAACATTTTTTCTCACACTTACTGCATGTGGAACTCCCTTTTGTTTACTTGTTCCCTTGATAGCTAACATCTTTTATCCTTTCTTCAATATCATGTATCCAGTCTTTTCTCTCACTGGAACCCTCTGCACACTCTGGTCTTACCTTGCTTGGGGTAAAATGATTAAAATAAAATAAAATAATAATAGCAGCAGCTATCTTCACAAAGTTTCAAATTTGTATATGCAATTTTCTTTGGAGCCATGACTGTCAGTTTGTTGTTGAAAGCATTTTTCAAAACAAATAATATTTAAAAATGCTCTAATTTTAAAACTATTAAAAAAAAGGTAGAGACCTAATATTTGGAATCTATCAATAAATTTGATCAAGGAATAACTATGTAGTTTTGATTCTGATGAAATTTTTATTTTATTTTAGAAAACTGAAAATGTCTTCTAGTCTTGTATTTAAAAATGTATTGCTGGTAATAATTTTCCCCATAGTTGGGACCCTAAAAGGTGCAACCACTCCGGGTCATGGTGGACCTGGGAACAACAGCAATTAAGAGGTTGTTCCACGCTCCCCAAAACCTCCCAATCAGAGGCCTTGTAGCTGAATGCAGTTTACTATCATACCTAGGACTGGCATGAAATGAATCCAACTCTTCTTGCCTTATTGGTTAAATAGTAAGACTTGTATTTAAAAATCATTATTAACTCCTAAAAACTTAATATTCACTTGTAACAGAAATTCTTACAATTCAAAACAAATTAATCAAGCTTAAAGACAGGCCAAATTTTACAATTATTTATAAATAAAAAAAAATATATTAATTACTCAGTAAAATGAACAGAAAAGAAAGAGGACTGTACATATTCTGTAAGAACATTTAATAATCATACTGTCTGGCTGCTAAAAGTTCTTTTGAAAATGTTTGATATTTCAGTTACACTCCACCCAAACAGAAAACTCTATAGACTTTTGTAAAAGATCTTTTTTATATATTCAGTGTTACATTGTGTATGCTTGTAGATTTTATTAAATAAAAAATAGGAAAGAAAAATGTATTCGTCACCAAAGACAAAAGAATTTTTAAAAGAAAATTGAGTAAGTGACAGACTTGATATTTTTGTGGTTATTCTAAACTTTAGTGACATTCAAAGGACATCTGTCAAGATGAAGAGAAAAAAAAAACAGAACACTGACACTGATGAATTTACACAAAGGTCACACAAAGAAAAAAAAAAAAGAGTTTCCCCTTTCCCAGTTTTGTAAGACAGAGTAAGCAAAGCCTAACAAAGAAATATTGTTATTCACTAAAAGATAGTCAAGATTTTCTTGAAAATAGAATCTTCATTCATTTTTATAAATGAATCAATGAATATCCAGCTTTGAGAAAAAGAAAAGTTTTTAAATAAAATTTGGCTGTACAGTTTTAGATGCTAGATTTCTGTTCAAATATTCTACTTTCACATGGAATGAATAAATCCTACTAATATATCTATGATGCACTTTGAAAAATTTGGAGAGAATCTTTGCCCTGATTCTGTGACTAGCGGCAACTGGTTTTTGGAATTTGGCTAAGAAATACTAAGTTCTTTATAAAAATGATGTTTTCTAGTTATAAACAAGATAGCAAATTTGATGTTAAAAATCTAACAGAAAATGTTGGCTATTTAATAAATTCAAAAATTTATGGATAAGAATCCAATTTTTATACATCAGTTAGGTAAAGTTATTTAAAAGAAAAAAAAATCTAACATAGCTTATAACAATAACGCTTCATTTTTAATAGTTTTATCCATGTATTTTTATGTACTATTCTTCCTTTATCATTTTTTTAACTTCAAATGTTCAAGAATGTCTCCACATTTAAAAAGACAAGATGATATTTCATTAAAATTTTTTTATGCTCTATGATATTAAGATGAAACTTGAGAATCACTAAGCTTAGTTCATAGACAGCCTAGTTGGAAATTGTCATCCTAGTTAGAATTTTTTTCCAAGTCTTTCATGAAGGTCAAGGTATAAACTTACAACTTTACTTTGAGAAATGAGGATGCGCAAAATGAATCTACTAAATTGACATTATCTTATATCCTTAGAACAACTAGAATATTTTTCAAGTTATAAAATAACGAAAATTACAATTTTTTTTTATGAGGGAGGTATCAGTTAAAATGTAAATCATGATACTAAAGTATTTGTAAGAAGAGAAGATTATAGTTTAGTTAACAGTTTATTTCCTGAAGAAACTTCACATTTCAATCTGGTAGTAAAAAACAAAAAATGAACCAGGCTACAGGCTAATATATCCAGGTTTTCAACATTTATCCACAGATGTAAGCTAATAAATAAAACTAATGTAAAAGTTACTGTGTTAAACTTACCTTTAATAAAAAAAAAAAAAAAATACTTGAAAATAAATTAAAACCAAGATTAAACTGAGGGCCACAATTTCTTTTTCTTTGTTGTGTAGAATAAATTTGCAAAAGGTGTGTAAGTTTGGAAACAAATCAGATGAAAAATGTGGGTGTGTATGTTAACAGAAATCAGTGAGGATACAGACATTTTCAGTTTTATTTATATATAGATTTCCAGCTTTTGACAACTGATATACCAAGTTGATAGGGCAAAATTAGAATAAAAATTTATCTGTCAGTGTTTCAACAATATATTTTTTATATATATAAAAATATTTTTTATAAAAATATTTTATATAAAAATAATGTAAATAAAAAAAGCCAAAGTGAAGAATAAAGAGCAATGTGAAGACATGAGAAAAAGCGAAGAAAGTGGTGACATGGGAAGAAAAAATTGCAATACGAAGAATGAGGTGCAATGTGAAGACATGAGAAAAAGCGAAGAAAGTGGTGACATGGGAAGAAAAAATTGCAATACAAGAATGAAGGAATGAAGGACATGAGAAAAAGCGAAGAAAGTGGTGAACATGGGAAGAAAAAATTGCAATACGAAGAAAAGAGGTGCAATGAAGAAACATGAGAAAAAGCGAAGTGGTGACATGGGAAGAAAAAATTGCAATACGAAGAATGAGGTGCAATGTGAAGACATGAGAAAAAGCGAAGAAAGTGGTGACATGGGAAGAAAAAATTGCAATACGAAGAATGAGGTGCAATGTGAAGACATGAGAAAAAGCGAAGAAAGTGGTGACATGAGAAGAAAAAATTGCAATACGAAGAATGAGGTGCAATGTGAAGACATGAGAAAAAGCGAAGAAAGTGGTGACATGGGAAGAAAAAATTGCAATACGAAGAATGAGGTGCAATGTGAAGACATGAGAAAAAGCGAAGAAAGTGGTGACATGGGAAGAAAAAATTGCAATACGAAGAATGAGGTGCAATGTGAGGACATGAGAAAAAGCGAAGAAAGTGGTGACATGGGAAGAAAAAATTGCAATACGAAGAATGAGGTGCAATGTGAGGACATGAGAAAAAGCGAAGAAAGTGGTGACATGGGAAGAAAAAATTGCAATACGAAGAATGAGGTGCAATGTGAGGACATGGGAAAAAGCGAAGAAAGTGGTGACATGGGAAGAAAAAATTGCAATACGAAGAATGAGGTGCAATGTGAGGACATGAGAAAAAGCGAAGAAAGTGGTGACATGGGAAGAAAAAATTGCAATACGAAGAATGAGGTGCAATGTGAGGACATGAGAAAAAGCGAAGAAAGTGGTGACATGGGAAGAAAAAATTGCAATACGAAGAATGAGGTGCAATGTGAAGACATGAGAAAAAGCGAAGAAAGTGGTGACATGGGAAGAAAAAATTGCAATACGAAGAATGAGGTGCAATGTGAAGACATGAGAAAAAGCGAAGAAAGTGGTGACATGGGAAGAAAAAATTGCAATACGAAGAATGAGGTGCAATGTGAAGACATGAGAAAAAGCGAAGAAAGTGGTGACATGGGAAGAAAAAATTGCAATACGAAGAATGAGGTGCAATGTGAGGACATGAGAAAAAGCGAAGAAAGTGGTGACATGGGAAGAAAAAATTGCAATACGAAGAATGAGGTGCAATGTGAGGACATGAGAAAAAGCGAAGAAAGTGGTGACATGGGAAGAAAAAATTGCAATACGAAGAATGAGGTGCAATGTGAGGACATGAGAAAAAGCGAAGAAAGTGGTGACAGGGGAAGAAAAAATTGCAATACGAAGAATGAGGTGCAATGTGAAGACATGAGAAAAAGCGAAGAAAGTGGTGACACGGGAAGAAAAAATTGCAATACGAAGAATGAGGTGCAATGTGAAGACATGAGAAAAAGCGAAGAAAGTGGTGACACGGGAAGAAAAAATTGCAATACGAAGAATGAGGTGCAATGTGAAGACATGAGAAAAAGCGAAGAAAGTGGTGACACGGGAAGAAAAAAATTGCAATACGAAGAACGAGGTGCAATGTGAAGACATGAGAAAAAGCGAAGAAAGTGGTGACACGGGAAGAAAAAATTGCAATACGAAGAACGAGGTGCAATGTGAAGACATGAGAAAAAGCGAAGAAAGTGGTGACATGGGAAGAAAAAATTGCAATATGAAGAATGAGGTGCAATGTGAAGACATGAGAAAAAGCGAAGAAAGTGGTGACATGGGAAGAAAAATTGCAATACGAAGAATGAGGTGCAATGTGAAGACAGTGGTGACATGGGAAGAAAAAATTGCAATACGAAGAATGAGGTGCAATGTGAAGAATAAATTAATAATTGAAAATTATTTTAAATAACTTGGTCTTTAGGCTTACGGCCATATTACATTGTAACACCAGTTCCCATACCCAGGTACCCAGGTGCTTTAAACGTGGATGTGTAGGTGGCATAATGGATAATGACTTGGAATTGCTAATTAGGGACCAGGTTTCAATTCTGGTTGGGCTTGTTATATTTATTTACATGCAAATACCCTTGTGTTAAAATTTGAATCACTAAATAATCATCTTAAAAAAAAAAAAACACCAAAAAACTTACAATCTAAAAATATTTTATGGCTTTAAATAACCAGCAAAGGATTAATAAACTGTTGAATCAAACAAATCAAATAACTTGAACATGTGGCAATGTTTTCCTTTTTTTTTCTAAAAAAAAAAGAAAAAGGCTAAAGTTTGAGATGAGAAATCTTACATTATCTTTTTTCATACAATGCACAACAATGCACAATTATAGAACATTTGGAAAAATTACAAAACATACTCATACACACATGTCTGTGTGTGTATATGCCTGTAACATATATATATGCAAACTTATCACTATACTTGTTTTGAAAAACCCTCCGCGTATATACACAGAAGGAAAAAATGGTTGTAAAAAAAGAAAGAGCTAAGTACATGAACATCATCCAAAACGATTTGGACTGAGCCAGTATGTAGGCCAAAGAAAAAAACCTCGACACGAGTAATCATAACAAAAAAGCGCTCAATACTTAAGCAGAGCAGAATAAGTAAATTGACCTAGTGAACCAACAAACCTACAAAGGTTTCACCTAAACAGATCTTCAGGGAACGTTCAGCTAACGTTCCCTGAAGATCCATTTATGTGAGACCTTGGTAGGTTTGTTGGCTCACTAGGTCAATTTATATATATACACACACACACACACACACACAGGGTGAGAGAGACAAAATGTTGTGTAAATTACACAAAAAATAAAAATAACCCTGACATCTCATTTTAAAAGATATATTTATTAAAATTGCACAAAAATATTTTGAAATATTACAGAATAAATATGTTCGATAAAAATGTCACTGGTTTCTACAGTCTCCAGATGACTTTAGAATCTCCTGCAACTCTTCTGGACATCTCTTTGCTTAAGTTGGTGAATGCTGCCATAATTCTTGCCTTCAGTTCATCTTTTGTATTATGTTTTGTTGGTCTCTTGCTTAACTATGTCCCACACATAATAATCAACAGGGGTTGCAAGTCTGAGAAGTTAGATGGCCAAACGTAAGGGTAATGTGATCACAGAAATTGTGTGAGAACCATGACTTGGTTCTCCTGCTTGTGAGGCATGGTACAGAGTCCTGTTGTCGGACATAAGGTTTTCCTGCAGCCACCCTCTTGACCCAGGGTAGCACTAGCTTCTTACAGTACTTAGTGTAAGCCCCCGTGTCAAGTCTGAGGCCTTGTAAGAAGCTGAATAGATGAATAACATCCCAACATAATCACCATTAGACTCATTTTGATGTTACTGAAATCCTCTGAACTGTGCTCTGAAATGTTTGTATTGAAGCTTCTGTCGCAAATACCAAGCAATACGGCATTCTGTTGCCACATTTCTAGCAGAGGGAATTGCACCATGGCGATCTTTTCTCACAGACAGTGCACAACTGACCCTTCTATACTGTGCAGTCAACTAAATCAAAAGCAAACACAAATACATTAAATTAAAAGGGGAACCATTAAACAAGACTGAATAGTGCTTTTGAACACACATTTCTCCTGATTCTCAAAACATACATACTGCTCTGTTTCATATCCTAAGCTATCTTAGAGGACGCAGGTTCAAATCCTACCAAAAGACGCATATTTTTCTAACAAGATTTCAAGCCAGTAGATGTAAATAAATAAATGTATTGTTTAATAATAAAAACAGAACATCTACTCAAATATGAATATCCAGTAAAAATAATGTTCAAACAAACAAATTAAAAATCTCAGATTTAATCCATTTCTTTTATATATATATATATATATATATATCCAGGGAGGGGATAATCAGGCAAAAGAATAGTGCAAGAATAATACTTAACACTGAAGATAGATTAATATAGATTTATTATACCACAATAAAAAGTACAATAAACCAATAGACAATACAAGAACACCAATGAATAGTAACAGGTATAACAATCAAGTAGACAATGTCTCTGCCTAGGACATATGTGTCCGTCTAGTGACGTATGCTCTTGTCTAGTGACGATGGCTCTATAGTTCACTCTAGTCACAGTCTTTTATAGACCGGACCATATCCATTCCGGGATAGAATAGGATATTCCTCTACAACATATATGCAATTTGTTATATATATTATTTGTATATTATATATGCGTGGTACTTATTTCAAAGCGCTCAATATCAGTGATAGAGCTAACATATTCAGTTAGATAGGTGTGAGTTTGTGACCTTGGGTTTCACACTTTTGCAATCATCAAACTGTTAGTCTGAAAATTGCAAAAGTGTGAAACCCAAGGTCACAAACTCACACACACACCATCAGAAAGTAGGTGTTAAATGTTACAGGTTTTAGTGTGAAGTGATGGAAAATATTCAATTCCATAGTATTGTGTAGCTCTTTTAAATATTGTTGGCTATAGAAGAAAAAAAAATGCCATTATTTAGTAAAAGAGAGAATGAAAAAAAGAGAAAAGAAAACAAAAGGTGGCCACAAAATAATTTACATCAAAATGCGAGTATTAACTGGAGCTTTCATTATTAAATCAAAAGTTATTCAGCATAGAATAAAGCAAATTGAAAAAATGAATAGCTGTTCTTTTATGCAAATCTCCAATAGAGGTGGATGCTTGTGTGTGTGTGTGTGTATATATATATATATATATATATATATATATATATATAAACCTACCTTGGGCGAAACTTTACCTTCAGTAAACCTACCTTGGGCGAAACTTAGGTAGGTTTAGTGGCTCGTGCTTAGATTTTCTCATATATATATATATATATATACAGAGAAAATCTAAGCACGAGCCACTAAACCTACCTAAGTTTCGCCCAAGGTAGGTTTACTGAAGGTTTACCCTGAAGAACCGTAGGGTAAAACCCAGGTAGGTTTATTGGCTTGTGCTTAGAGTTTCTGTCTTTGTTGCTGCTCTACTTTCGTATTGAGCGCTTTAGTGTTAGGGTTTTCGTCTTGGGTTTCTTTTCTTTCCTACGAGTACTTGACTTTTTGTTCATGTACTTCGTTTGTTTCTTTTTTTATGTCCCCTTTTCCCTCCGAGTTCGTCCTCAGTGGGTTGTTCAAGACGATTTAAATTATAGCTTAATTAGTACTAGTTTTGGCAGAGTTAATTCTGTTACTATTAGTATTGTAATTACTATAGTTAATAATAATATATATATATATATATATATATATATATATATATATATTTCAAGTGAAGAAGACTCAAGGTTTTTTTTGTATTTTGAGTTCTCTGGCATTTATTTTATTATAAACAGTGCTCAATATAATGAGTATTATAGAGCTTAATATAATATAATTATATGGTTATATATCAATTTTGATAAAATTGATATATAACCATATAAATATATATATATAAGCAAATAAGATAAAGGTATTTTTTACACATGCCTTTGACTTAATTTTATCAATGTGTATGTACACACACACACTTCAAATATATCACATAGACACAATGTTAAAATTCATGGAAGCAATTGCTACAAAAATGATGTCCTTCGCACAATTCTATATTCCTTTTTAACCTTTAGCACTCTGCGTTATTAACTATTACTTCCCTTTCAACTGCATTTTTTCAAGGCCTCTCAATTGCAGTATCCATATTGTTGATTTTACTCAAAGTTGCTTTTTTGTTGTCATAGCAGGGTATGACAACACAACTATGAAATTGAAACACACGCTTGTTCAGGTCATTTTAAGTCTCAGGATTAATGTTTTTTGTACAGCAAAAGAAGTCTCATACAGAGTGATAAAGGTTAATATTAAAGACGTTCTGTTAATACATAACAAGCAGGTAAGAAAATACTTTAAAATAATTTTTTTTTAAATATAAGCAATGAATTCTACTTCAAATTATCATTTTTCACTGGTCATATTAACAGAACGTCTTTTGTACATATATAAAACTATCAGGTTTACGAATTTTGCTGTTAAAAAACAAAATTATATTATCATCAAGTTTCATATTAATGTTGATTAAAGCAAAATATATTCATATTCTTTAGCTAATTAATAAACAAGAATATGGAGTATTAAATTTAAGAATGTTGGAGGATAGATTATTTTATGAAAATTATATTTTAAAATTTTAAAATCTTGATTGCATAAATATCTTTTCATTGATCATATATAAAATTATTATATACCAATTTATTATTTGAACTGAGAACTTCAAAAATATATATAGCTTCCAATAAAAACTAATAGTTACTTTTACAAAAACACACACATGAATCCTTAGCCACAATACCGAAGCACATTCACATGTATACATATTCTTATTCAAGAATATCCAAGTGCTGCCAAAATATCTGCACTGTTTATTTTTGGGGGGGGGGGGGGGGGGCATTTAATTTACAATAAATTTTTAATCACTAATGCATATATATTGCATACTTCCCCCGACGGATGTGCGTTGTGGTGCACTGGATATCCGCTCGGAACGAGAAATCGGGGAGCCGAGTTCGAATTCCAGCCGAATTCGTTCCATTCACTTACGCACAAATACCCTTGGGAAAGGTAATCCGTCTATTCCTTCCAGATATGGGTTAAATAACAGGACAGATTGGGTTCTATAGCCTTGGTCGGCAACCAGTCTACCACAGAAAGCAATGGCAATCTACTGCGGGATAATCTTCTGCCCAGTCAGTCATGTCTCTTTCGAGACATGATCGCCCAAGCGTGTATCACGTATGGCACTTAACTGACTGATACTTCCCCCATTTCAAGATATCACGACATGAACACTTAAAATTGGCAGGTGATGACTACTTTAGTTTAGAGAAAAAAAAAAAAAAAAAAAATTCCATATGAATATTTTAAAAATATTTTTATTTCTTACAATGTCAAATCAGAAAATTTATCCTGAAACCTACCAAAAATAATTCAATAAAACAAAAAATTTATTTTGAGAGTGGGTACTTGCATAATTCAATAAAACTTTTTCTTTCAGAATTGACAAGAAAAAAAGGTATACAACGAATGTTTATTTTTGAAAAAATTACTTTTAATTTTTAAGAGTAATCTTGAACATTTTTTAAAAGAATTTTATTTACTTTTACAACTAATTAACGTAATGGTATTCAATCAATGATCAATCTATCATTGTTAATCAGACATTAAGTTTTGTTTTCCAATTTTTTGTGCCCAAATTTTCTTGCTAATTTTGTAAACATTTTTAAACCTGGCAGTGAAATTGTCAATGCTTTTGAAAAAGTTTGCATGATGTTTGTACAAAAATTTATAATTTTTAATGATGATTAAGTTTGAAAAAAAAAATTAAGAGAAAGCAATCAATCAACAGCACACAATTAACCTTTTCCCCATTTTTAGTAGCAATTTCGTTATTTTAATAAATTCTGAATTAAAAAAAAAAAAAGACCACATTGTGTGAAATTAAATACCAAACAGGTAAGAAAATAGTTTAAAATATTTTTTTTAAAATATAAGCAATGAATTCCATTTCAAATTATCATTTATTTTTCACTCTCTAGTCATATTTTGCTTTAAAATTATTCTTTCATAAAAAGATTATTTTATTAAACTTAAACTATTCGTAAAGGTAATAAAATTTGTTCGACAGAAATTAAAAGTGCCAATAATCTTGATCACTGCTGTGCTGGTGTCCCGTATTTTTTAAGTCGGGGATTGCAAGATAAAAATACTGTTTGTGACCTATGACATCTCGAGCTACCGTGAGTCGATAATAAATTAATTTCATTATGTCTTAACTTAAGCATTGCATTTTCAAAATCCTGTAATCTTTGAATTTACTGACTTTTAATTTTTTTTTTAAAACATATCTGAGATCTCTAAGACAAATGTTTCATGTTTTAAAATTTGTTTACTTTTTTCGTCTATAATGGCGGTTCGATTAGTTGATCAGTGACAACTAAAAAAAAAAACAAAAAAAAAACGTGCCAATGTTTATTGTTCAAAAAAATTTTTTAAAAACTATGTGCATTCATATGCAATTTTTTTATTTATTTATGCATCAGTTTTTTGGGGGGCTATCATTAAAAAAAACAAATAACAAAATTTAACTTCAAGGATATTTAAATTATTTTAAATAAATGAGTTTTTCGTTTGTTTTTTGTTTTTTAGTCGGTGGTGGTACCTTGTTAAAAAAGCTGACAGAACTGAATTGAATTGATATACCTCTATCTTTTAACAAATATTTTTGTAACGTCGAAAATACTTTCGTCGTGTGTTTTTTTTTTTAAATACTTTCTCTTAATAAAACAAAAAGAACGTCATGGCTATCTATACCATTTTTAAAACTGTTTACACTTTTTAACCCTTTTTGCTAAACTGTTTCTCGTTTGAAAAAAAAAGTTTTACGTCTTGCTAAGGGAAATAATTCAGGGTGGCATGGTTTCGAAAATAAACAAAGCAGGCCACATGTGAGTAATAATAATAATAAAATGCTAACCCCTATCAATTCGATTACAACTGTGGGTGAGGGAATAACGCTAGGCACTAAAACTGACTATTCGAACGAACAGGAAATAATCTTGGGAATTAAAGAAACTGAAACATACGAGACAATCACAGATGCCTTTTTTCTTCTTTGCAACCGCTTTTTCTTCGCGTTGAGCAAGCAAGGGTAAAAATTAAAAGAAAAGCTAATATGATTTTTGTATACATCAGGAATAAAGTCCTGTGTTCAAAGACGTGGGGAAATAATTGAATTTTATTAACAATGATTAGCTAGTTTATTTCAGTATAGATTTAGTTTTTCAAAGTAAAACAAAATAATAAAAAATAAAAGTTAATGAATAATGAATCTTGACAACTGTGTTCTTAATAGCAGTGGTCATCATGGCATATAGTATGGTCCGTCGCCACACTGTGCCACAAATGAGCTAAAATTTATTTATATGGAATTTTAAATTGTATAAAATATAATTATAAATGCAGGTAAAAAATGACAAAATTTGGTAAATCTAATTTTTGTAAGGAATCCGGCAACTTTTGATATCTCAGCACTTTTTTTTTTTTTGTCAAGTACCTGCAATTAAGTTTCTAAGAAAAGCGATTACGAGCCAGTTGCAACGATCATGTTTTAACTTGCACTGGCATGTGTGTAAAAAAGACTGACTTCAGCGAATTATGTCATATATTTTGCTTTGCCTAAATCATTAAGTCAGCACATCGTAGGACGTGCGCATATTTCATTGCTAATTTCACCTTTTAACTTTTTCGTAAATAAATATATATTTGTTGTCTTGATTTTTCGTGTATTCAGTCAGTGTTGAACAAAAAGCGGTTATCTGGCCCTCTGAAAAAAGTTTGTAGGTGACCCATGCTAAGAGACACAAAAAGACAAAAAAAAAAAAAAAAAACACACACACACTAACAGTAACACACAGCTAATTATATTATAAAAAAGTCAGTGTTTTTTCGCTGTTTTTAACGCATTTTCTACTAAATTTAAAACACACTGTTACTTAAAATACGATTCCGATTATAGTGGAACAGCGTGTTTGTGTTTTCTTTACGTTTTTTGTGTGATGCTAAAAAACGACATTCATATGGGTCAGGTTAACTTACGTTCCGATTTCTTCAATTGGCGCCAATTCGTTTCAATGTTAATACGAATTGACTTCAACCCTCTCAAATTTTCACATTTTTTCTTGCCTTCCAATTATTTTATCTGCTTAAAATATCCGTAATGAACATTTTGAAGGCTACGCAAAAAAAAAATATTCACTTAATTTGAATTATTTTGGTAAAAATGTAGTTTTATGTGTCTGAAATTGCACAAAAAAAAATAAATCCTGTATCATTCTCGCTGAAACGAATGTTTTTATTTTCGAAATATAAAATCAAATATCAATTTGGCAATTTATCAGAATTGCCCACGGGGTGACAAAACTGTAATTATTCGTATATAATTAAGAGTTGTTAAAACTAAAAATAACGATTTTTCTTTTAAATTTCCAAACTTAACAGTAACACTGAACAGAACATCAACTGGGAACTAGGTAGCACGTGTTAAAACTCAAAAGAACTTGGAAAATTGTCCGGAGGATAGAAAAAAAAAACATGCTTAATGAAAGTGTAGTCACGTGTCGACCCCATTTATACCAATTTATTTTCACTTAAGAGTCTACTCTAGGATAAAATGAGTATTCCAAGTAAAAGGATATGCAAAAAGGAGAAATTTGTTAGTGCAAAAAACATTGTGATAAGCATTCTAAAGAAAATATGAGGATTTGAATTTCAAATTAGCGTTCCCTTATACTAAAATATTTTTTTTTACCCAAGTAGACCTTACTATCGGAACGAGATACATACATTTTTTTTTAGCTCGATTTTATATTTTCTTTACAAATCTCAAAAAAGAATATTTGTGTTTGCGATATTCTCTACTTTTTAAAATGTATTTCCGATACACAAGAATAAAGAAATGTTAAAAGTAAAACCAATAAATACAAATATTCAAAACAATAAAAGGTGATTTATGATCAGATTCACCGTTAACGTGTGTGTGTACTGCACTATCAAAGTTGACACACGTGCGTATTCTGACGAGTGACGAAAGAAGTAACATTTACACCTGCAAGAAAGAATTCAAAATCATATTTTGCGCATTCACTTAGCACTAAATCTTCGAAAAAAAAAATTAAACGATGGTATTAAACATCAATAATGAAAAATTAAAGGAAAAACGTTCAACCAGTAAATAGCAGCTGTGTTTACATGTCAGTACACAACGCACTAACAGGAAGTAAAAATGGCGCGAAAATAAAGGACAATGGCTGTTCTAGCGAGATGAACGCCCTCCCGTGTTACATAGAGACAACAATGTATAAGAGGGAATCCTCAGCCAATATGGCGTACTGTCGCACATTGTAGATTCAAGTGAGCAGTTTCGAGAATTAAGCGCCTTCCCACAGAATCGATTAAAAAGTAAAAGCTGGAGCGTCAGACGTACGAACTTACATGAAGTAAGGTCATTCACATTGACCTTTGACCGAGTGCGTCTTGACCTACCTCCAAAGGGTTGAGAAACGATGACACTTTGCAGATATTTCGATTTTTGGTTAGAAAAAAAAATTGATGCAGATTTTAAAATGTTAGGCGTAACTCTAGTTTAAAACTAGAGCTTAGAAATATTGACGCGATTAAAAAATGTAAGAAGAACTTAGTCAATCAGTATTTTTCGATCAGCCTTAAAAATATAAAAGAAAAGGCAAATTAATTAACTGATGCTACTATTTTTTGCCATTTCCATGATACTCGAAAAATGAGAAACTGGAAAACAAAACCAGTGTAAGCCCGGTAAGACAGCGGTCGAGTTTTTTGTGTTTTTCCCCTCTATTTGTGACCAGGCTCACGAAAATCATTGGTTTGTAGATCAAAGAACTAAGTGGCCACTAGATTTGAACTGCCATCCTCAGCAACCTACCTAAAGCTCTTCGGTAAGAGAAAGTAAACATGAAAAATAAAATTAATGCAAAATTTTAAAGTACACGAAAATACTAACAATTTTTATTACTTTTATCATGAAATGTAGCTCCTGTTTAAAATATGGCTTGAATTCCAGTCTTTGTAGACTACATTCCTCTTTCAATGACCTCCAGTGACAAGTATTCCCCCCCACTTTGCAAATATTCAAATGAAATGCACACAATGCCATTTGCTGTTATGTTCATTTAGTAGTTTTCTTGACAGCTTGGACGTAAAAACGAATTATATCAACTTTTCTTTTACCGAATTTAATTTTAAATTAGCACCAAAAATCTACCACACAACCATATTTGATCAGATGCATAAAAAAAGCTTGTGAAATCTCTACAAGAACCATTACATTTTATTTTTTAATAAAGTTACAATTCAGAGTAAAAAAACTAAAAACGTGAAAGAAAATTACAATAATGATTAATAATTGCTTCGTTTATCCACTCATGATGCTGTGTGCGTAAGACTTTTTTACGTACGAGGGTGTTCTAAAAATAAATGCTGGGTAGCTTAGATAAGTTATACGCAGTAGCACTATTGTATCTTCTGAAACGTGAGTGTGGTTAATTAGGACAACAATATGTCCTTATGACCTAATTCCATGCACCATCTTGAAATAAGTAATTAATATGAAGATTTCTTTATAATTTTTTAAGCTACACGAGTTAATTTCGTTACATAAGTCAACAATTTTTTTTTTTTTACATAAATGAGAATGAGATTCAATGTTGGTTATGTACAATGCGATTGCAAGACGACGAGTGTGAAAAGAAAATCAGTTAACATTCAACGTACGATTTTTAAGTTAACCATCTCTACAAAGTCTCATCCAGTCTTTGTGGTTTCCTCTTACCCTACCCTTGTTTTCACTACTTGGCCACGCCCTTGAAAGAATTGAAATCGAACACATCAAGAAACAGATATAAAAATTAAAAACGATTGTTTTTAAGCAATTTCACGATTTTCATGTAGCAGTATTCCTCACCACAAGTAACAAATTTACAGTGGTGGGAATATTTCATAATTTTTCAGATTTGTTTATAATTCGTGGCTGCCCTGATGAGAAACACGGAGTTGCTAAAAAACAAATTTTAAGTACCACACCACCACGTGTAATAAATATTTCATAACAACAGTAATAAAAAAAACATTTATCGTTGCCCTTTAGGTTCGTTACTATCTCAATGAGTAGGATATGAAACAACTCTGGAAAATTCGATCATTGTGCATAAAAAAGTTCTTTTTAAAAAAAACGCAATTACTTATAAATTTAGGGGCCAGTTTTTAATCTCTTTTTTTTTTCTTTCTTTCTTTTAGTGGGTGAATTTTTCTTTATCAGTTTGCGACTCATTTTGGACACTGTGTGAGTATGACTGAAGATTTCTTTTTTGCTATGCATTTTAAAAAGAAATTTGTTGTCTTTCTCAACATGAAACTCGAAAGAAGGGAGCATTCAAGTTATTTTGTTAAATAAATCCACACAATTATTGAAACAGTTTTAATTTTTGTCCAAATTGGACATTTTTATAAAAAACATACGTAACTGCCAAGAGTTAACTCCCATATTCCCAATATTCAAAAATAGATGTATTTATTTCATTCAATATTGTGACATTGTCACTCCTCTATTCAATTCCTGAGCTACAATTCCTTCTAAAAGTTGAATTTGGCAAAAAAAAAAAAAAAAAAGTTAATTCTTGAAGCTAAATCCAAGGTTTGGATTTAGCTTCAAGAATTAACTTTTTTTTTTTTGCAATGCTTGGATTCCAAGCATTACAAAACAAATGAAATTGGAAATAACCTAAGTAAATTCCTGTAAAAAAAAAAAAATTGATCAGATGAACTGAAAAACAAAGCCAAAAAATAAAAAATAAAAAAAATCCTTTGTTTTCTAAAGCATTATTTTCACTTTAATGAAATTCGTGCTAAGTTTTTTTTTTATTGATACTAAAAAAACACACTAAATGTGAAAAACGAAAAAAATCCTATATTCAGTAAACTTTAAAGTTTACTGAATATAGGATTTTTTTTAAAGTTTAAAGTAGAGGAATATTGTCGTTTACAAACATAAACGACAAACTTTTTTAAACTATTTAAATAGTTTAAAAAAGTTTGTCGTTTATGTTTGTAAACGACAATATACGCTTCTCAAAAAAAAAAAAAAAGGTTTGTTTTTTTTTAAGAGAGAGAGAAAATGGGTGTGTATGTGTGTGTGTGGAATAATTCTTACAAAGAAAGAAAAAGAAAGGGATTTTCCGTGTTTTTATAAAAAGCTTTACAGTACACGATTATTTTATGTGATAAAAAAACAAGCTTCCAACATGTGAGGTCAATCAACTGCATCGAAATAATTGAGTTTTCATCCCTCGTGAAATTACCACTCCATTTCGACGACTGCAAAAAAAAAAAAAAAAATTTTTTTACCTTAATTCTTCAAAATCGTCCCTATTTTCAACATGAGGCATAAAAAACAAAATAATGTAAATTAGTTGTAGTAACTATCTGCCAAGGAAGAGCATATGGAAATTGAGGTTTTCTATCCTCACAACATAAAATACATTTATTTTGTTCATGAATAATATATTCTGCTGAGCAATGAAATCCGCTTTTGTGAGTTGAACTTGTGAACTTTTAAACTTCGAACTAAATGACTGTAATCGGGGAGGTGAGCTATAACAAGGCAGCAATAATCCCACAACTTAATGAATTTAAAAAAGTCACAAAAACTGAACTTTTTTTGTCACCCTAAAAGTAAAACACTAAACAGGATCTCACTCTATTCAGTGACTGCTGTATCAAGAAGAGTAAGACCCTCGGAATAATGAATAACTTCTTATAGCGAGGGTCACGGCTGTATACGAGACTGAGTAGAGAGAGAGAGAGAGATGGGTAAGATGACAATCGATTTCATGCCAGAATTCCTCACAAGAATCTATGGGTGTAAGTGACTTAGTGGTTACCGTTTAAAAAAAGATTAGGTGATGGTTCGATATTGAATTAATTATCTTTTTTCAGATAAGAGATTGTTGAACTGAAGTTGCTGAGTGAAGTTCGTTTAACACACACAAAGAAAGAAAGAAAGGAAGGAAACATGCTTTTAGTTTTCAGTATCATCCATGCTCGATGTCACCTCGGTCAGTAGTGAGTGACTCATGTCATCTTTTTTCCAGGTTGATGAAACTCGTTATCATAGGAAAACTATTCGTGTTATAGGGAAAGTTTATAGGAAACTTTAGGTTAAGAAATGCACGTGACTACTTTTTGAAGAAACGAACAAATAGATGGAAATAACTCGGTGATTAATTTTTGAAATTTTTTTTTTTATTCATAAAAAGAAAAAGATTGGTTGATTTTGTTTTCAAATTTAATTTCAAAACAAGTAGACTTAGACCGACGTCAAAATTTAAAAAAAAAATAGCAATCTCGCAATATGAGAGTAAACAAAAAAAAAAAAAGCTCCGAATAAAACATTTTTTCTTCTTCGCCCAATCCCCTAGAAACAAGAAGAAGAAAAAAAAGTGTGTCTGTGTGTTACTTGGAAGTTGTGACTAAGCATGTCGTTGATAAAAGCTACAAAAGAGGAAGTAGGAACCACTTTTTTATTTTCAGAGAGAGGTGGGGAGTGCCATCGAGAGATCAAGTCCCTTTACAAATTCAAACCAGGACAAAAAAAAAAGTCGTGAAAATGAAACAGTGTGGATGACTTCAATTACTACTGAAAACAATTTGTACTTGCGGATACGGTTCAAGTGATAGGAGGAGGAACACAAATGCTACATTTTAAATCAGAACGGGATATCCTTTCTCACAAACTAATTTTAACACTTTAAATTTCACGATATAAAAATATCTACAGACGCAGTAGCAGTAGAATAGTAGACAGGAACTCTGCAAACATTTGAGCACAAACTTATCAAGATGGAAAACTAATCTCAAACTGCATTTTTTTTTTTAAATCATTTCATCCCCAGCAAAGCAATAAAACCATGAAAACACAAGAGGTTACAGAGAGAGGATTTAAGGACATGAAAAATGACAATTGAAGTTGCATTTAAAATCTTTGAAGAACACAATTGACAGTAAAGCAAGAGTCAGTCAGTTAAGTGCCATACATGATACACGCTTGGGCGATCATGTCTCAAAAGAGACATGACTAACTGGGCAGAAGAGTATCCTGCTGTAGGTTGCCATTGCTTTCTGTGGTAGACTGGTTGCTGACCAGGGCTATAGAACCCAATCTGTCCTGCTATTTAACCCATAACTGGAAGGAAGAGACGGATTAATACCTTTCCCAAGGGTATTTGCGCATAAATGAATACAATGGATTCAACTGGAATTCGAACTCAGCTCCCCAGTTTCTCGTTCCAAACCAATATCCACTGTACCACAACGCACATCCTAAAGCCAGAGTAGCAAACAAAAATAAACAAAAAAACTGGTCCCCCAACATTTATCTACAGTAGTGAAAGTCATATTGCTTGTTTGAAAGAAGACTAGGTAAGTTGAGATGCTTAACTGGTCAGTAAGTTAAGTGCCATATGTAATATACATGGGCGATCAAGTCTCGAAAGAGACCCGACTGACTGGGAAGAAGATAATCCCGCAATAGGGATTGCATTCTGCGGTAGACTGGTTGCCAGCTAAGGCTATAGAACCCAATCTGTCTTGTTATTTAACCCATAACTGAAGGGTATTTGCACATAAATGAATGCAAGGAATTCAACTGGAATTCAAACTCAGCTCCCTGATTTCTCATTCAGATCCAATATCCACTGCACCACAACGCACATCCAGTACTTCGAAAAAGAAGTAGAGTCAATAGTTTGAAGAATCAAACAGTTAACCAGTGTTCTTAAAAATAGGAACTACAGAAGTGGATTTTCAATAAGCTGGAAAGCAAGAAAAAGCAAGGTAGGGCTTAGAGAGAATGGGAACCAGTTCAAGAGCACATTTCTTTAGGACAATTACAGGGATACCATTGAGTTCAATGTGAGAAACAAGTTTATAGATGATAGCAGAAAATATGGACAGAGTTATATGCATATTACACTGTGTAGAGAATCAGTTCTAAGTGAAAAGCCGGGCAATAATACTCCAGATGAGTCAAGAGTAAAACTGAAAAAGAATTTACAAAGCATTCAGTTTTGTCTGAAAAAGATCATAACACTTTAAATTGAGTGAAGAGTGGGCTTATTCTTATTTAATACACTATTATAGAGCCATCAGAAGCTAGAACCAAATTTGTGCTTGCAATTATTATGAACAAATACAAAGAAGCATCTGTTGTGATCAGAACTATCCTGCTGGTATAGACGGAAAAAAAGTGATTCTTGGGGCTTAACAGGCAGGTGTGAGTCAAGAAGCTTTTTTTAAAATCTTTTTAGAAATACAGTAGATCAATGCAAAAACTATCCAAGCGCTGAGTGTGGAAGCAACCACCTTCCAGTTATCTGCAAATTAAGGGTGAAACTTCGAAGACTAAAGAAGTCTAGGGCAGCACCCAGACTGCAATACAACATGCTCTTGAATGACCTCGACCTGCAGAAAAATACACTGACACTGTGAGAAACAAATATGAAGAACAAATGGGAAATTGAAATTCGAAATGGGACGCACTTAAAGAAGTGCTAGTAACATCGGCAAAAAACATGGTCCCAGAGAACGTCAGATGCAGAAGAAAAAACAAGTGGATGACTAAAGAGATTCTTGACATGATGCAAAGGAGACAGAAAACTATGCCAAGACATGGAACGGAATACAGAAAACTACAGAAGGAAAAAAGGAGCAAATGCAAACAGGCTAAAAAGGAATGGCTAAACAACACATCTACCAAAGTAGAAAGATTGAGCAAGACTAATAAACTGACAGGACAAAGAACATGCTCATCAACAGGATGTATAAAATCCATGGATGGAATGATCATATTGGAGAAAAAGGAAATACTCCAGTGATGGGAAGAATATATAAAAGATCTCTTCCACAACAAGAGAGAGCAACTGAAAAATACTGACAGACTGGAAATATTAAAATCCGAAATGAAAGCTGCAATGTCCAAACTAAATAGGAACATAGCAGATGGACCAGACGGTATTGTGATATAGATGTTGACAGCCTTGGAAGGTTTTGGCATAAAGATAAATATGGAAATAATAAATGAATTCTACAACAGTGGTGTAATACCAGATGACCTAAGCAAATCAATTTTTATAGCTCTTCCTAAGAAGCCAGGTGCAATCGAATGTGAACTCCACCGAACAATCAGTTTGATGAGCCACATAGTGAAACTCATTGTCCAAATCCTGATAAATATAGCACAAAGCAGAATCAGACTGAAAATAGAACAAGAACAGTGCAGTTTTGTCAAGGTCACTGGGACAAGGAATGCAATATTTATGCTTAGGATGCTATCATTGAGGGCAATACAAATGAAAAAAGAAGTTGACTTGCGTTTTGTAGACTATGCCAAGGCGTTTAGCAGAGTACACCACAAGGAATTGATAGAAATGCTCAGAAACTTTGACATATTTGGCAAAGACATCAAAATAATCAAAAACCTCTACTGGCAGCAAACTGCCTACATACGGACAGAAAATGAATTTGGCAGATATACAAAGATAGAAAGGGGTGTAATACAAGAATGTGTCTTTTCACCGGATCTATTCAACTTGTACAGCAATACTATTATGAGGACCCTAGAAGTTATGCCAGGATTCGTCATTGGTTGGCAGTCACAATCCCTCCTAAAAAAGGTAGATGAAGAAAATCAAAAGAAAGGACTACAAATAAATTACAGAGAAACCAAATGTGTTGTCATCAGCAAACGGAGGAGCCCAAAATGCCAATTACAGTTTGGGGATACTAAAATCAAGCAAGTGCAAAATTTTAAGTACTTGGGAAGTATTCTAAAAGAAGACGGAAAGTGTGACCCCAAGATACAAAGGCGAATTGGAATGGCCAAGGACACAATCCAGAAGCTGAGCAGATTAAGAGACAGGAAAATCTCGCTAGAAACAAAGAAGAGAGTTCTGGATTGCTATGTTATGTGTCCTTCAATACAGCAGTGAATGCCGGACAATATCATCAAAGATGATTGAAAAACTTAAAGCAACTGAAATGTGGTTCTACAGAAAGATGCTGCAAATATCATGGATTGATCGAGCATGTGAGCAATGATGAGGTTTTGGAAAGAATGGCAAAGAAAAGGAAATTAATACTGGGCATCAGGAAGAGACAGCTGACATTCTTAGGACATGTGATGAGGAAGGAAGGCTTGGAGAATCTGATACTCTCGAGACAGAGGGAAAGAGATGCTGCAAATATCATGGATTGATCGAGCATGTGAGCAATGATGAGGTTTTGGAAAGAATGGCAAAGAAAAGGAAATTAATACTGGGCATCAGGAAGAGACAGCTGACATTCTTAGGACATGTGATGAGGAAGGAAGGCTTGGAGAATCTGATACTCTCGAGACAGAGGGGAAAGCAGCGGATAACATATTTGAAGGGCCTGAGCAGTTGAATGGCAGAGTAGGTTTTGGGTGGGGTAACAGGAGAAAGTGTGCTAAGAGCTACCAGGGATAGGGAGACGTGGAAAGCCATGATCACGTACATTCTGAAGGAATATGGCAAATAGAAGAAGAATAACAATTCAGTTTTTAAAAAATCAATAATCTATGATGTTGGTATATAATTTTACTAAGTTCATTGGTAAAGCAGGAGGATAATACTGGCAAAGATAACTACGTGGTGTCAGTAGCTAGAAATGGCTCGATTAAGAGGCAGCCAATTTCAACTCATCTGTGATGCCTGTCTTTTTTTTTTCCTTTAATGTAAGGTGTCTCTAAGCAAAATTAATCTCATGTTAGGCAGATTACATTGGAAGAAAAGGTTAAAGTGGAAGAAAATGTTAAGAAAAAGATCTAGAAAACATCTTTAGTGAAAAAACAAAAAGATGAGATAGTTCTCATTTGTGGTTGACATAAAGAATACAATGCTACAAACATTGAACAGAAGTTGGTCACTTGCCATCAGCAAAAATGGTGCTGAAATGTTAAAGTGAATTATTCGAGATAACATCAGCCAATAGTATGAATGCTAAAAAGGTTAAATGCTGACATGACAAACACACATTAGTTGAATAGCAATAGAAACAAATTCTAAAAAATGATATATTTCTCAAACAGACTGTCAATACTATAGACCCTCTAGGGACCCATCATCAATCCTGCAGAAGATGAGGGCATACATTATCTCCCAAAAGGTTTGAGAGTCCATACACTTCAACTAAAATGATCAACTTTCAATACAAATAACCTCAAAAAGGGATCTAGTGCCAAATATTAGAGGACTAAAATCACCACAGTTTAAATGCTCCAAATATGAAATAAATTATAAAATCTAAATATATTACAAATATACTAACTTCAGAAGAATTCAATGTCGCCATTAATAATTTGTGTGATCATACTCGTATTAATTAAAGAGGGTGAACAACATTAACCAAAATGTGGTAAATACTGTTAAAGTACACGGAAGAAAATACAGACGTGTAATTCATATATCATCATCATCATAATGCAAAATGAAAAAAATAGCCAAGTGGATTAATTTGTGAATTTCATAACATTGTATTGGATTGTCCTCAAAGTTCGTGTTGATTTTTAAGAAAAAATAAAACAAGAAGCAAAATAATGCCATTAAATATGAACCATTTTGTTGCACAGCCTTTCTCCATTTTTCATTCAACTTAAAGATTTAATCTTTATCAGAATTTTGGTGGTTTCTCAGCAAAGAACTCATTTAGGTGTTTTCTGATAACATCCAAAGAATTAAAATTTTCAACACAGATTATTTTGCAAGGATCTGAATAAAGGAAAATCTAAAGCAAAGTCTTGTGAATATGGGAAGGTAGGGTAACACAATCCAACCAGCTGCAACAATTTTTACCGAGTCACCCGTGGTGGAGACTTAACTCGCAGAAGCAAGAGAAGGCAGTTTGTCTGCACATGTGTTTGTAGAAGTCATGGAACCACGAGGCGAGCTCATGCAAGGCAGTTTTTGAAATGACACGGCGTATGCGTCATTGGTGAAAGTGAGGCTTTCAGAAGCGAGACATTACGGTTTCTTCTTCGAGACCAAAAACACACAAAAAGAGCCAACTTCTGTTTCGGAGGCTCTTCGCCGCTGGAGACTCGAGAAGGTTACACCGGTGTTCGGGAGACAGCGTTTTGCTTATGGTGCACAGGAAACGGAGTCCCTAGTGAAGCAGTGTTCCGGGTTCCACAAGAAGAAGCTGGGAGAACAGATCCAAGTGGTCATTAATTTGTCTACCAACTACACCCCGAGAAGATATAAATACACACCTTTCTTGTTCACCAATTCTGGGCATTTTTCTTGAATTGCACACCTTTTATTTGTCCAATTACAAGTAATAACATATCACTCAATAAATCCCAGGCCTAACTAATAAAACAATAACTTTTAGGCAAAATTCAACTTCCTGCCTTAGTTTTCTTTACCAATAAGGCTACAATCACCAACTCTAAATTTAGTTAACCACATCCATACAGTTCTGTCAGCTAAAGCCCTCCACCATGCACAGTACATTTTTTTTTGTTGCTTGCAAGGCATTTTTTGCTTTTATAGTAATAAAAAAGCGCTACATGTCTAAAATGCACCGAAATAATCTTCCATTATCATAGGAATGCAAAATTGACATGAACTAAGTAATTTTAAACTTCCTTTATCAAGAGATATTTAGAAATATGCTTTAATCAGAAATGCAAGAATATTATATCTGTCAACAAATCTGACATTTTAGAACATGAACAACTAAAAATCAGCATGAACTTTCCAGACAGCCCAATAATTGTGAGTTCAATTCCTGGAGAGCAGTGTGTACTTTAGACTCAGTGGAAACAGGGCAAGCAATAAATGAGTAATATTAAATAAGGACTAGACAAGATATCATGAGCAGTAGAACGAGAATAATCTACCCCATATATTAAATAAATGGTTCTATTCAAAATTCCCTGAAAGTTACTCAGATTGATAAATGCCTGATGAAGGTAGGAGGCTACAAGAGTTGAAATGTTGTGATAATATTCCCTTTGTAAATAATAACTCATTTAAAAAATCCAGACAGAAAAAATAGATGTCGGTGCTAACCATTAACTTTGAATGAATAAGTAACATTTTTATCTATACAAGGCAAATAATTATTAAAATAATTCACTGACTGACAAAAACAGATGTTAAATGAACCAAATGACATAATTGAACTCTGAAGGGGAGAAATGGATATTTATCCATTCATAGAAAGTTTAAACTGGGATTGGTGTGGAGACAAATGAATAAGTGAAGGAAAAAGACATGGTGATTTTTAAGAAAAAGTCTAGAAAATATTTGACCAATCACAATGCACTGTGCTGATGTAGGTTGATAATGTCTTGCCCAGCTGTATTCATAAATATAAGCAAAGAATGTAGCAGGGTACCCTCACCAACCAAACAGCTCCTGCATGGCTGAACTGTTACTCAAGAAAAATGTCCAGTCCTGACCTCAAGTGACAAGTTCAAGCTTTGAAAGAGAGGAAATATTTGTCCAACATCAAAGTACAAACATGTCTTCTTCCTTAAGGAAGTGTCTGTCTCTCTTATGATATGTATGTAAACACACATACACAGAAAGTGTGCCAGATGTTAGAGAACATGATATAGCATAATATTCACAGAATGTGCCAAGTTTTCTGATTTTTGTTTCTCTTTCTGATGTATTGAGAGCATTAACCTGGCAGTTCCCATTCAAAACAGGTAATGAAAATCCACACCCTTTTCATGGGACTAGCTGTAAAGTGCAGCAGTACAGAGATAGCAAACTTCTTGAAAGGGGTTAGGTGAAAAGCAAAAACAACACTGACTCTATAGAGGCATCCATGATGATGTAAATCAAATTAATTTCATCTGCAGTAGTTCAGGTAGTTATGAACAATCACAACCATATAATGTCATCGCACTTCTTCCTGAAGATCAGGGTAAATGTCGATGCCTACATCAAGCTGCTTGAATAGGGCCTTTCCGATTATGTCTACGTAGTCAGAAAAGCCTTGATCAGGATGGTTCACTGTGTAACCCACATTCTCACTGCATTAGTCTCCAAGTTCATTCAGATCACCATGGTTACTGTACAGAGACTCTTTATTCGTTAACACATTGTTGGTTTGTTACTAGTATTGTGATAAGCACAGTTCCACTCAATCTAGTTGACATTCATCTGCTTTATAACCTCTGCCATGTTGTTTTTGATCTTAGAGAGTAAGAAGATCACTGATGAAGTAAACTGAAGTGCAGAACTGGTTGACAGTGATGAGCTACACAAAAAGAATTCTTTGGAATAAAAAAATTTATTGACTCAGGTTAAAAATGTAACAATGATTTGGTTTATATATGATTTATTATATACAGGGGTTTTAGCTTTGCTCACTTCGATTATAATCAAACAACACTGGGATCTCCTTTGGAATTTAGAGCCTGTGGTAGTAGTGATCTAAATTTTTATGTTCTAGTATTCAGGGCTGGCACAAGATCTTAGTTAGGAAGTCTCAGCAAATGATGTAGATTCAAGTAGCAGTAATGTGGGGACAAAACCTCCAGCTTATATGGAATCCTGCATTTAGCAGGTGAGGATTGACCAGAGTTTGGGGTTTGGTTATCTCCTGGTCTTAGCATTAACTTTTTTTTAAATTCCACATTTTCAAAATAGGTTTACTCAAATAATTTTCCAAATTTAGGGATTGTCCAGCCATCTTTCCAGAGTTGTCAGAGGAATCAAGCAATTCCTTAACTCCAACTCCTTTTATGACTTGACCATATCAAAGATAATCAGAGCCAATTAAGATGCCCCACCCAACTACCACAAGACTTAATGCCTATGGCTACTCCAAGCTAATAATTAATCTTTCTTTATCAGCTTGTCTTAAAAAATCCAAAATAATATCAGCTAGAAAAAGTTTGACAAATGCCACAGAAATTAAAATAGAGGAACTGGCACTAATCTTCATTTTTATAGGGATATTTTTCTCTGAGTGGCTGACACATACCAGTTATTTTTCCTGGCTCTTTGTCCAGAACAATTTTTAGGTAACTCTACTAAAACAGCATAGTATGGATAAGAAAGGTCCCAAACTTAATAAAACAAACTTTTTTCATCAAAATGTTTATATTATTATTAAGAGGAAAGATCAAAGTAATTTGTAATTATTTTTAAAAAATTTTTAATCCCTTCTGACATTTTTGAAATTTTGTCAGAAAAGTGTTTTGATTTGAGTTAGCAGCTAAAAGTTTACGACTGTTTTACAATGGGGAAACATAATGATGACATCACCCCCCCCCCCGGTGACAAACACATTAATTTGGAAATTCTCACAAAAATCAAATAATTGTCAGATTTTAATGAAACTTTCAGCACTCATTCACAAATGAATGAAATTATTCTTTTTTAAAAGTCTTGGTGAAAATATATATTTTTTTAACTCTGTTACTCCCCCGCTTTACATAAATATATGAAATTTTAATAAATCTTAATTAGCTGCAAAATTTTTTTTTATTAGTTAAATGCAGAACTCATTGGGGGATATAAATCATCTATGTTTTTTATTTTAAAGTGGACAACCTAACAAAAAATCTGTTCCGAAGAGTAAAATAAAAAATGCAATAAAACTGATATAATTTAATAAGCTTTTAATTGCTGAAATATATAATAATAATTAAGGACATTATAGTCTGAAGAAAAGAATTTTTTTTCGATTACTAATACAATTTTGAAAGAATTGTTTTCATTTTATTATTATTATAATTATTAAATAATTCATAAAATGTTACAAATATTTTTAAAATCTTTTGTCCAATCGTTCTTTTAATTCCTTTTTAGTTAAGAATTGATGATTATATTGCCTATCTAAAATTGAAAATTTAATAAAATTCGTTCACCAAAAATATTTTTAAATAATTAAAAAAAATTTTTTTTGTGTGTTTAAATATGTATATTTCCATAGGAGTCATAACACATCATAACATTAAACTTGATAACTTAATAATATAAAAAATACATAAAAATATTAATAAATAACATAATAAAACTAAGAATGAATTTAAAATAACTGAACTTTCTTATTAAATTAAAATTATTTTAAAAGAAATTTAAATTTTTTAATTTTTATTTATTCAGAAAGCAAGTTCAAATGTTTGACTATAAATCTAAACTAAATTCTATAAAATATTATATAATAGCTGAAAATATTAAGTTAAATTTTTAATTTTACTATTTAGTTAAAAAAAAGAAAAAATTTCAAAATTTTATGTTTTAAACAAATTGAAATTTTGGCTAGTAAGGTCACCACCCTTATGCATTTCAGTAGTCATAAATCATTACGCAAATAAAACAGGGCTACTGGAGTTAAGTTTTTTTTATTGTTAATTTCTGGCAGTAAGCAATTATAAATTGATTGAAATCAGATAAAGGTAAGTTTGAATTTTTAAAAAAATTGACTTAAATGACATATCAGAGAGGTATATTTTATTTTTGCAAGATTTTTAAAACATAAATTTGGGCTACTGTTTACGTACTGTTGACAGAATGTATCGATCAATCAATAATGGTAGGAAATTTAAAAAGTTTTTGTTTTTAAATCAGAAAATAATTAGATTAAATTCAATATAATTTTGGTTTAAAATACACCAGTGTATTTTTCTTTCTGGAATTAAAATTTAAACTCTTGGCTTTCAATTGCAGCTAATTTTAAAGCTTGGAGATAACTTATTTTTAAAATTCAATTTAAATTTAGGTATGCTGTTTTTTTACAGAGATTTAGTGAAGGTGTCTAATTTAGATGTTATGTCAGTGACCACCCGTTTTTTTTTGTTTTTTTTTTAATCGGCAGGAGGCAGGGAAGGACTGGTAGTTTTGGTTTTGCTCAAAATTACTGAATTCTGTCCAGTTAGATTTAGGTTCAATTCTCTTTGGAACTGCTTTTTTTATGCTATTTTATTATTTTAAAACATAATTTTTAATGCATTTCATTTTCAATTTTCTCAACTTTTCAATCCATTTTCTTGAGAATTTCAACAATCTTCCAATCATCAGTGTCACAACTGTACAAGTTCTGGCACAATTCTGCTTCTCCCATGTAACCAAGGATTTTCATGATCTTGCTCCTATCAACAAGTAGCCAAGCTGTCCTAATTTTAACCCTCTTGACTACTATGTCAGAGACATCATCAAGAGGGAGCCTCATCAGTAGCCCCACAATACTGAGAAGATGATAGCCAATAAAATGACAACTACATGATCTAGATATACACTTGTTTCTGAAGTTTCATCAAAACTCACTTCACAGCTTAGAGCAGTTTTAATGAACGACCTTTTTTCCTGCATTTCTAGGCTGAACATATGTACAGTTTATGGAGAAAATACACTAATTTTATTTTCTATTAAATCGTTTTGCTTTTCTTTTATTATGCTTACCACCTTACATGGGTTTAATTTTGAATGAGAATTCAATAGAATGGTACAATAAGACAATCAGAATTTCCAAATTGTTATACATTATATTATTATCAAAGGCACCTCGCTATAAGAGAGGCACAATATATCAAACAATTTTCTCCTACCATAAACCTTACATTATTTAACAGTAGAAATGGAGTTTTGAAAAAAAAAAAAAAAAAACTGACACTGATGTGATGCCCAGCTGCACAAGTGACATAGTAGCTTTAAAAAACTTTTTCAAAAAACACAAAAATTACATTACAGTCAGACATGAGAAAAATAACATCCTTGAAAATGGCCACAGAAATGGCTGAAAGCGCTTGGAAAATTGAAAATTATGGAACATTTTCATACTCTTTATCTCCAGCAAAAAGGAATCATGTAAGAATACCGGAAAAATTAAATCAAAAATTAATAAAATCTTCCTTGTTGGTCGTTTTTAACAAAACATGTTTAAATGAAAGATTGCTGCCCAAATATATATATATATATATATATATATATATATATATATATATATATATATTATTTATTGTATATTTCTAATCCTCAATTTCCAGTTACCTTTCTTTTAGTTGTTGTACACAGTATTTTAACTTTTTGATCAAGCTCTGACATGAGAGGTACAAAAAATGGTCAACTTAGGATAACTTATTTTTCATATTAACATTTGCTGTGGTTGTATTTTCAATCCAATTTTCTCTCTTTTTTTTTTTTATTATGTCCATTTTTTATAGCATTGATTAAATTATGTTCTTCTAATAAGATCTTTAAATTATCTTTAAGTCACTAAAATGCTTCAAATATTCAATAACATTACATTCTTCCTCTCTTAAGTAAAATGCATATAAAATATATATTTTGAGAATGTAACAATATTCAAGATTAATGATGCCCAGTTTCATTCATAACAATTTTACTTTGATTTTTCTGCCACACATAACAAAAGATTTTTTGAATAAGAGAAAAATTTTCAGAAGCACTTTCAAGAAAATGGAAAATGTTGGAGATAAAGACTATCTTTTCCTCTTGTCTTTTCAAATTAGATCACGTTAATTTATCAGCATTTCAACACTGTCATTTGATTGGGGAATTGAAAAAAAGAGGAGAAAAAAGAAAAGATCTGCTTCACACCACAGAGTTAACAGCTTCAAAAGAAACTGAACTCAGTAGACACAGCAAGAAAATGAATGTAAACTGAGATGAGAATGCAGAAAACCTAACTAGAAAACATGTTGCCCATCAAAGTGGGATCTCAAAGGATTTATTACCAACTTTCTGGCATACCAAACTTAAACTTAGCTTGACTACATTACAAAGGGAGATATATATTAAGTATTTCCAAGATCAAACAGAGCTTTTATTTTCATGGATTCAACATTCTCACATTGCAATAGATTGATAGATTTGTTTTCTATGGCATATCAATCCTTTGCAGGTTATTTAAAGTCAGGAAATATTTCTATACTGTAAAAAGGGGGGAGATAACAATGGTTTAGTGAAAAAAATCTTAATCTATAGCTGGAGGAAGAAGTGGTGGATTCATACCATTCCCAAGGGTATTTGCACATAAGTGAATATAACAAAGCCAACAGGAATTGGAACCCAACTTTTTAATTAATAATTTGCAGTCAATATCTATTACACCACCCATACATCCAAACTTACAGCACCTGGTATTTCCCAAGCAGTCACCCATCTAGGTACTGATAAGGCTCAATATTGCTTAACTTAGGTGATTATATGGCAACAGAAGTTTCAACTTGATGTAACCATAAGCCTCACATTCTAATAGAGAATCAACATTTAGGTGATATCCAATAATCTTGAGGACTGTAGGTTAGCAGTCCCAAAACTATGTCTGGCCTTTGATGGCTTTGTTGGGAGCACTGCATTGTAGTCTCAAAAGAAAGTGTCTAAACCAAATCGGCAATATGGTACCTTCTGATAGTAAAAGTTAATTTCTTTTACAGTGTTGAAATAGTAAAATTCTTATGTACAGTGTGCGGTGAATGAATTGCCATCTAAACAACACAAAAAAAGAAAATAGCACTGACATCTCATTTTAACATATTTACCAAAATTACACAAGAATATCTTGAAATACTAAAGATTAAATTTATTCAATAAAATTGCTTCAACCAAAGTCTCCAGACGAGTTCAGAATCTCCTGTAACTCTTCTGAACAGTTTCTTTGTTTAAGTTGATGAATACTGCCATAATCCTTACATTCAGTTCATCGTTGGTATTTTAAAGAGTTTTGTTGGTCTCTAGTTCAACTGCACCCCACATAAAATAATCAAGGGGGTTGCAGTCTAGAGAGTTAGGTGGCCAGATGTAAGGGGTGATATGGTATGGTCGTAAAAATTATCTGACAGTCATGACTGCCTGTGTGGCATGGTGCAGAGTCCTGTTGCCAGACATAGGGCCTTCCAGCAGCCACTCTCTTGATCCAGGGCAGCACTACCTCCTCAAGGCACTTGATGTAGGCTTAGAGTGGAGTCTGAGGCCCTGTGTGAATATGAATGGAGGAATAAAACAGTCATCACTAGGGATCACTACAAACACCATGATATCCAAATCTTCTGCACTGTCCTCAGATTGACACCTGAATTTACTCCGGAATGTTTATATATTGGAGCTTCCAGCACAAATGCAAAGCAGTACAGCATGCCCTTTCCAAAATTCTGGTGGAGTGAACTGTGCCATACTGCATTTTTTTCTCTCTCTCAAACGGTTCCCAACTGACCCTACTATACTGTGCAGTCGACAAAATCAAAAACAATGCATATGCATGAAATTAAAAACAAAAAATGCCGACAATTTACCCATTGCATCCTGTATGCATATACATGTTAGTAAGAGCAAACAAAGGTTTTACATTAGAAAAAATACTTAAGATTCAAATGTACAGACTGCTGAACATTTTTAAAAACATTTCTGAACATAATTTTGTATCAATATTCAGAGAACTCAAGTAAGCAGGCTCCACTCATTTATCATCATAGCTGGCACAACTTGTTGCCAAGTACTGTAGTTCTCATCGACATTTCCTTCTATGTGAAATGAGTCCTATGTTGGATCTAAAGAGACATCCAGAATCACTGCATGGTTAGGTAGGAGGGTTCAGGGGATGAAGAGCTCTGCCCTTTTCTTTGGGCTCTCTTTGTCTCTTCTATTTTTCTTCTGGTGTTTTTGAAGGATGTTTTTTTTTGTTTTCTTGTGGACCGCTTTTCTTCAGTTGGTTCTTTCTGCACCTTCAATTTTTCCTCAGCAAGGTGTTTTTGAGTTGATCCTTGAATGGATGACATGGGACCCCATATAGTCCCTTGCCAGATGCAAGCTCCAAGAAGAGTTTGAGTTTGAATTTTGTTTAACGGCATATCAACCTTTGTGGGTTATTTAATACCAAAAAATGTGGGGTTTTAAGGTATTTTTAATGTTTGGTTATAGTGAGAAGGTTGATTTAGTCAGATTTTGATGAACATTTTTTTTAATATTTTTTATTTTAGAAAGCTGAAGATGTCTCATAGTTTTGTATTCAAAAATGTATTGCCGGTAATATTTTTTTTCCTTCAAAAATGTATATTTTTTTTATAAAAGTCTATTTTTATACTTTCATAGTGTTTTGACTCCAGTTTGGGGGTTAACTATTTGCCCATAGCTGGGACCCTAACAGATTCTACCACTCCAGGTCAGGATGGACCTGGGAACAACAGCAATTAAGAGGTGGTTCCATGCTCCTCACAACCTCCCAATCAGAGGCCTTGCTGCCAGATACAGTTTACTGTCATACCCGGGACCTGCTTCAAGAAGAGGATTTGTTTGGGTAGATGGATGTTTGGCACTCAGGTAAGGTGTCCAGCTCATTGAAGTTGGTGGCAGTGTCATAATGATTTTTCAGCTCTCCATCATTGCACAGAAGAGAATTTCATTGACGATGATCTGCTCCTGCCATGGATCTTTTATAACATCAGTGTAGATAGAGATTTTATTTGATTCATATTAAATCTGCATCAGATCAGTCAACAAATGTTAATGATGATTATTATAACTACTCTGAGTGAACATTATTAAACATGTTGCAATTTGCTCAAGATTACTAACACAGAAATATAACTTTCTTACAGTAAATAGTCACAGATATACAGGTCACTACATTCACAGGGCACAAAATATGGGCAGAGATATAAACAGTACTTAGACTATATTACTACACTGTATATCCTTGGATATTAAAAACAGGCCTGAAAGTTCACAGGTATACAAATATCCAGTGATTCCATATCTCTTACAGATATTAATACAATCCAGAAAATTAGGTGTTGTCTCATACATGAAAGAGAGGTCTGGAGAGCATTCTGGTCAATGAAGAGCATATTGAGTAATATGGGTATCATGTGGACAGATATTATTCTGCTGAAATAGCCGTCTTCTAAATTCTGAATGCCCATGACACTGTTCAACATTTCCTCCAAAATTACCAAAGATAGACAAAAGTTGTAAATTATTGTAGAAGTCAAATAACTTACCTTTCAACATGGCTGTCTCCTTTTGTCTCCCTGCACATCCTTTGGTAATATTAGACTTTAAAAAACAATCTTCTATGTATATCAGAATAAATCAAAATCTTTAGTGATTTCAGGAACTGAAGATTGATTTTCTTTTAAGTTCTTGAGTTTAGGAGTTCTTTCATGCCATATTTATAAACTTCCATTTCTGTTAGTTATGAATGAATATACAGAGTAAGTGATGTTTCATTAAATCAAACATTGAATCTTTTATTAATACTTTGTTATCAGGTTGTACTAAAATGTATACGTACAATATATTAGCCCTTAATTCTGTAATATCTTTTCTTTTTCAAATGAAAATGACTGGCTGTGCATTGTGGAGCAGTGGATATTGGCTCGGAACAAGAAATCAGGGAGCCGAGTTCGAATTCCAGCTGAATCCATTGCGTTCACTTACACGCAAATACCCTTGGGAAAGGTATTAATCTGCCTCTTCCTTCCAGTTATGGGTTAAATAACAGGACAGATTGGGTTCTATAGCCTTGGTCGGCAACCAGTCTACCGCAGAAAGCAATGGCAACCTACTGCTGGATAATCTTCTGCCCAGTCAATCATGTCTCTTTCAAGACATGATCGCCCAAGCATGTATCACGTATGGCACTTAACTGACTGATATTACCAAAATGTCTTCACTGACCCCCAATTGGCCAAACATGGAGAGTATGGTTACACCCCTGAAGACATGGTCAATCAGAAAGAGGGTTTATCGAATAGGAGAGAGTAGGCCTTTAATTTAGATCATCAAAATGCAGTAATAACCCCTCTGAAGAGGTGATACTTTTTTTTTTAATAAGTATACAGAAAAATCTTTTTCTTTTTTTTTTTCCTATCACCCCGAGTAAGGCAGTAATGCCACTGACGTGCAGGGGGCTACGTAAGAGTGAAAAGATTGGAAAAGAGAAAGCCGGAAACCACATCCTAAACAGGGAACAAGGGATGAGCCTCTTCATCTGTTCAATAGACGTGGATGGAGTATGAACCGGGCGATAGTTTAGTCTATCTACTCCAATTGAAAAAAAAATAAAAAAAGAAAAGAGTGAAAAGATTGGAAGAGAGAAATCTGGAAACCACATCCTAAACAGGGAACAAGGGATGAGCCTCTTCGCCTGTTCAATAGACGTGGGTGGAGTGAGAACCGGGCGATAGACTGAGCAGAAAATAAAAACTGTGAAAGTTTAAGACTTACTGTCTGAATATTTAAGATATTCTCATTATATGTATAGAGAAAACAGTAAATGGTTGCATATTATGTATTAATTATATCAAACTTTTCTTTGAAAAGGTTTATCAACACTAGCTTTCTTATTGGTTTAGGCCACAGATAACACCAACTGCAGTCATTCAAATCTAACTAGAAAGCTACTCCTTATTTTTCCTGACACCAAATATGTTATCTTCATTATATAAGTAATAATAATCTTTTTTTCTCTCTCACCTGCTTTAATTACTGACAACCAGAGAATGACAGTTTGAGAATTGCGATAAGAAGCAACTGAGATAAAGATGAAACACAAGTAAAAAAAAAAAAAAAAAAGCATTAGAAAAAGTTTCCTTAACCTTACAATTTTCATAACGAAAAGAAACCGAATAAAGAATATTACAGATTTTATTAAGTGAGATAGAAAAAATAAATAAAAGCTTTTAGATATGTTATATAGAGAAGTTTTTTTCTTGGATTATCAAAGGATAATCAGCACAAATAAATACACATTTGAAAAACAAACAAGCATACATGAATACATCTATAAATCAGGATAGATGAAATGTCAGGCCTAAAAATAAGTTAAGTTGCTACATGACAGCCTGATGGCAAGATAAAAATAATCAAGACAGTGTGTGAGTGGGAGAGAGATTTTCTTACCTAAATCTGTACGTCATAACATTCTTCATCAATAATAAATTGAAGTGCCAAAAAATTACAGACAACAGTATACTGGATTGTTTCATCCTTCCCACCACTTGTAGGAACAGATTCAGCCAGATGATATTCAGATGATATTCAGCCAGATGATAGCCAGATGATATTCAAGTATGACATAATAGATAAAGAGGTGACATAGCTGTGGCAGCCATGGAATGGATATAGGATTTAACACCATTTGGTCATGGAGTGATTGAGTAAAAAAAAAAAAAAAAAGATGGAGTACTATCTAAAAGATTGCAAATCCTGTAGGTTTTGCAAGAGAAGAAAGTGCTGAGACAGAAAAATGGTGGGACCTAGTTGCCAATCTAGTAGCATGGATAAATTCATGTGGTTAGGACACTAGAAAAAGAAGCTTGTCAGAGCAGAAGCCATGATAATATTTGTAGAAAAGATAGAGGAAAACCATATTGTTATATCCAACAAATGTAAGCTACATAAGTTCAGTAACGGACAACCTTGGTACATACTTGGACAGATATATCCATGAAGTGGAATCAGAATGTCATATTGCAGAGCCAGTATTATTCAGATGAAAAGAAAGTTAAACATTATTAGGTAGCTTTTATTTATTTTTTTACAGTTCTGTTTAAATATAAAATGAAGAAAAAGGTAGTTCATCAGCATTGAAGCCATAAACATGAGTGGTTAGTGAGCTAATTTTGTAGACCATTAAAAACAATGAAGTCAGTTTAATCCTCATTGGGTACCATGTGCCAGATGAAGCTGAGTGAATATGTACCAACATGTACTTGGAACTGTCTTAGAGAGCAAAGTAAAATTCAACCCAACATTTGGATTTTATTCTCATAATCAGATTTTAACATATTTTACTTATATATAGGACTAGCAGTATAGCCCGGCGTTGCTCAGGTGTAATGAAAGCTTTAAAACTAATCCATGGTCCTGGAGCTCAGACCCTTTGGATGTTGGCCCGAAAGACTAAAAAGCGATAGTTGTTTCCAGTTAAAGTGAAACCGTAGACTGAAAGAAAAATGAATGGATGTAAGTCAAATTTTGATTTTCTGCTATCGATATCAAATTTTCTGTACTATTGTAAGAACTGAAACCTTGAAACTTCTGAATATTGTTTCTTATGTCTTTGTCTATGAGTGTATCAAATTTGATTAAAATCGGACCACACCTTCTATAACCTGATTTTTTCGATTATCGATATTTATCAGAGGTACCTCGACACAAAACCTAGCTAAGAACACTCGCAAACGCTTATAGTACATCTGTGTAAATTTTTAAGAAAATTGGTTTAGCTGTTTCGGAGTCTATAGGTAACGGATACACACGCACACGCACACACACACACTGATAAAGTTTCATTTATAAATAAATTTAGATGTGCGTTGTGGCACAGTGGATGTTAGCTCAGAACGAGAAATCAGGGAGCCGAGTTCAAATTCCAGTTGAATTCCTTGCATTCACTTACCACAAATACCCTTCGGAAAGGTATTAATCCATCTCTTCCCTCCAGTTATGGGTTAAATAATTGAACAGATTGTATCCTATAGCCTTTTATCAGCAACCAGTCTACCACAGAAAACAATGGCAACCTACTGTGGGATAATCTTCTGCCCAGTCAGTCATATCTCTTTCGAGATATGATCACCCAAGCGTGTATCACATATAGCACTTAACTGACTAACTTATATATAACTTAATGAAAAGCAATTAGAAAAAATTGTAGCAATAGGAAAAAATTCCATCAATCCCTGACAATGACATGAATTTCTTTTTTAGTTCAAATGTGTGAACAGCAATACTTAAAATTTAATTCAATGTGAAACATTTGTTTAACACTGCAAAATTATCATACTTTTTACTTGTTCAGCTATTAGTTAATAAGTTAGTTAGCACATACCTTATACCCTGTAATAGCTTGTCCTTTCCCTGCCCACAAATGTTTGGTACAGAAGCAATAGTAGACAGTAAATCTCTACCCCTTCTGTTTATTTCCATCTAGCCTCACTCTGGGGTTTGTTGAAGCTGCACATATGTGTTGCTAGAAATAAAAGGTATAAGAACTAATGAGTACCTACTCATTTCATACTCTGCCATCACCCCAGATAAATAAAAAACCATTCCATTTTGATTGCAAGGAAAGACTGATGAAAAAGACAGAGGCATTGTTTGGTTTTAGTGAGAAAAAGAAAGCATAGAAAGAAAGAAAAGAAAAATAGTGAAGGTGATGATGCTTTCCTGTGTTTAACATCTGCTTTAGTTAAATAAAAAAAACATTGTCAATTTTAAGGTTTCATTTGCAACTACTTATTTTTTAATATAACTTGTGAAATGAATCAACATGAAAAAATATTACCACATTTCCGCAGGTTTCCCACTAGTTATACAAATTCTAGAGAAAACTAATTTTCATGTTCTATCTCTTAAACATTAACACCGAGCTCATTGCATCCAGAGAACGCCCAGATAAATGCATGTGCACACTGTTTGGTGGGGTATCTATTCCCACGTCCATATAGATATTTATAAATTTCAACTCGGGCCATAGTGGCAGGGCATTCAGGGAGGTTAGAACTCATTACACTAGCAAAGGTTTTTTGACAATACTTTTTAGGATGTGACACTCCAGCAAGCAATTATTGTATAAATAAATGTCAGTTAAGTGCCATACGTGATACATGCTTTGGGCAATCATGTCTCAAAAGAAACATGACTGACTGGACTATCTTGCAGTAGGTTGCCATTACTTTCTGCGGTTGCCAGCTAAGGCTATAGAACCCAATCTGTCCTATTATTTAACCCATAACTGGAGGGAAGAAACAAATTAATACCTTTCCCAAGGGTATTTGTTTGTAAATGAATGCAATTAATTCAACTGGAATTTGAACTGCTTCCATATTTGTCTTTCCGAGTCGATAACTACTGCATCACAATGCACATCTTATAAATGAGTGTTGTCTGTGTAATTTGGGTATCCTGGTATGTTCAAAGAAATTCTCCATATTTTTTTTTATTGTGTGTGATGAGCACCACCACCCCACTCTGAGTGGTAGCTCAAAACTTTTTATCATTTATATGGACACACATATACATACTGCAAGAATACAGACATCATATTAGAGAGTTAATATAACTTCAATGGCTATAAAAAGATATTATCATCTGATGTTAAAGAGACAACAAAAGAACAAGCTGCAATACCTCAAGCAATTTCAGTTAACCCTGCAGTTACAAGTAGCTTCTAACATGATTCTCATTAAGTTTTATCCATTAAAAGAAACGAAAAACAATTGGATAGTTAATAGAAGAATATTTTCTACTTTAACATGACCATTATGTATGAGTCAATGTACCACACATTCTTTCTGTAACATGGAAAAAAAGAAACCGAAGCAAGGAGTGTGCAGTGAGGTCATTGTGTGAGTAAAGAGTCGAGTCAGCATCAGATGATAAAGGAGATCATTAAAATGAAGACATGGAAGTGAGAATTAAGTAGAAAAAAACCACGAGCTGGCAAAATAGATGTTGAGATGATGAGGTCAGATCAGACCAGAAAAGAACAGAATAAATGAATGAATATAATGAAAAACAAATAGAATTACAAGTTCCGTTTTTATCTACTTCTTTTAGAAGGAGGGTGTGGATAAAAGAAAAAGAGAGGAAAAAAACACCTTGCTAATATGGGTATGAAATAATTATAGGTATTTAATGACAATCTCATATGACTGGAACTATGAAAAATTACACACTCAGTGGAGTATCAATATAATATAGAGGCTCATCCCTTGTTTCCTGCTTAGGATGTGGTTTCCGGCTTTCTCTTTTCCAATCTTTTCACTCGTTTATTTATTTTATTTTCTTCAATTGGAGTAGATAGACTTAACTATCGCCCGGTTCACACTCCCCCCACGTCTATTGAACAGGTGTAGAGGCTCATCCCTTGTTCCCTGCTTAGGATGTGGTTTCCGGCTTTCTCATTTCCAATCTTTTCACTCTTATGTAGCCCCCTGCACTTCAGTGGCGTTACCGCCTTGCTCGGGGTGATATGATTAAAAAAAAAAAAAAAATATTTTAGTAAAATATACTTATATTTACACTGATGCTTTTAGTTTGAATTCTTAAGTAATTTTTATATGAATATGAAAATGGATACAAATTTATTTTTTATTAATTTAGAGAAATATATAAGAATATTTTTTAATTCTTTTTGCTAACTTTTCTTTCTCACATGCAAGAAAGCAGATCTAGCAGCTTAGGGACTAGTGTTATGGTCACAATTGATAGATCACAAATGTTGGGACAATGCTTATATTCAACAAATCCAAACAGGCATTTTCTTTTAAATAAAGACCAGAAAGGTTAAATAAAAAATCTTAAATCAAATTTTTATTATTGAAATACTGCTGCAATTACCCATGGCATTACCCATAAATATAGCATATTTTAAAACTATTTTTCGGGTCTAATAAAGCAGTTGGTAATTTTACAACTGTTGAAATAAATTCTGAATTTATAACTGTTTATTGTCTTGTGTGTGAGTGTGTGTGAGAGAGAGAGAGAGAGAAAAAAAAGCACAACAGGAAAAGAATCAAACTATCCACACAAATCAAACCCACACATAACTACAGAGCAAAGAACAAATGTTCCTTAAATGGCAATTGCTTACAGAACAATGTAATATACCAAATCACTGTAAAATCAGTAGATAATATAAAAAAATATACATGGGAGTAACTGAAGGACCCTGAAAACAAAGAAACTACACACACAAAACATACTTTACAAGTAGTAAATATATGAACAACACAATTCTTTCTAAACATACCTGGGAAATTAAAAACAAAAATTAAATCACACAAAAAAAACTAAAAAGAAAACAACATCAGCATAAAACAACAAATCCAAAACTGTAAACTTTGTAAAGAAAACAGCAATAATTACCTTCCCAGACTTCATTTTCTGCCTAATTATTGCTTAACTTAAAACTTTAATTGAAGGATTGGCTTTGTTTCTTCGCAGAAATTCCTTTAAGTGTTGGATTCTTTGTCTTTATTTATTTTTTCCCTAGTCTCAGTCACCCTTTCTTTCTTTCTCTCTCACTGCTGGCTAGCGTTTGGGTCAGGCTGCATGTCCCAGAATTCTCTGACCAAAAGTTAAAAACTATTATTTTTTTTCAACTCACCAGCAGAAGTGTGTGTTTATGGGGCTGGATTCAACTAACATGAATATTGTTTGAAGTAAGAAATTTTTGTTTGTTTTCTGCCTAATTATTGCTTAACTTAAAAATTTAATTGAAGGATTGGCTTTGTTTCTTAGCAGAAATTCCTTTAAGTGGATTTTAACTAAGTTAAAACTTAGCAGATCACCAACACTTTTTTCTCCCCCTCCCTTCAACTGGGGTAGATAGACTAAACTATTGCCCAGTTCGCACTCCACCCACGTCTATTGAACAGGTGAAGAGGCTCATCCCTTGTTTCCTGTTTAGGATGTGGTTTCCGGCTTTCTCTTTTTTAATCTTTTCACTCTTACATAGCCCCCTGCACATCAGTGGCGTTACCGCCTTGCTCAGGGTGATATGATTAAAAAAAAAACACAAATTACTAAGTAAACAATCAGAATTAATCTCAAAATCAAAAACCTAAAAACAACAATAAAAAAATAACCCAAATGAATAATTAAGTAAATAATAAACAAATCATGAATGCACACATAAACTGTTTATGTGTTTATGATAAACACAACCTACAACAAATAATTATTAAATAAGCAGTAAAAAGTTAAGAAACAAAAATATAAAATAGTCAAAAAACTGCATTTAGATCCAATTATTTCCACTCAATATCCCTTAAAATAACTGCTACTACTCACTCCAATAACTGATAAAGTAATACAATAGACCTACCTATAATATACCACAGACCAGCACACACACACACACACACACACATACATATATATATATATATATATATATATATATATATATATATCAAGCCAAAATGCAATGCACATAGCCTAATGCTTGTATTTATACATGAAACAGACTGCTGCTGGGCACTGGCTTCAATATCTACTTGTATGCACTAACCTTGATATTGAGCACTTTAACCCATGAATATAGCATGCCTAAAAGCTGTTTTATCAAATATATATATATATATATATATATATATATATATATATATATTTTTTTTTTTTCTAAACATATACTGTTAAATATAAGAGACAATGAATGACTATTATGTTTAATCATGAGCTGTTCTAAACATCGTATTTTGGCTTTAATTTCAGGTGAAAATAAAGACAAAAATTCTCCAACATTTGGATAATTTTTTATTAAGTTGGTTCTAAGCTTTCGGCTCACATGAGCCATCTTCAGAGAGGTTACAAGGATATTAACATAAAAACATTCATCATCAGCGACAATTTTATCTTGTGTTGACATAAAACTTTGCTAGGTAACGATAAGTTACCAAAAATAGCAAACGCAGTTCGTAAATTTGTAATGCGGTTCTATGATGTCACACCGCATGAGAGCTTGAAATGATAACAGAACCATATATTTAAATGCAATGTAATGTGTTATGACCAGATTTAAACGTGATTTTATCAAGTGTGGGTTGTTTGGATTTAATGTAGATGAAGATGGCTCATGTGAGCCAAAAACTTAGAACCAACTTAAAAAATTATGCAAATTTTGGAGAATTTTTGTCTTTATTTTCACCTGAAATTAAAGCCAAAATACAATGCTTAGAACGGCTCATGATTAAACATAATAGACATTCATTGTCTTTTATATTTAACAGTATATGTTTAGAAAATCATCTGCTGCCTTGATACCTACCAAGTGCCCATAGCTCAGAGGTAGAATCGCCAACTGACGCCAATCCGGTTGGGTTTCAATCCTGGGTTAAAAGCAATCGGAGTCTAACTGTACTGATGAGCTGTGATACAGTGAAACAGATCTGTCTGCGGATGACTATATACACACACACACACACAAGGGAAAAAGAGAACTTTTTTTGTACAGATATTAATTCTAGTAAAATATCTGATTCAGCTCCACTTAAAGAAATAAAACAATTTTTTTTTAAATACGAAAAGAAATTTCTATACTTATTTTATAAAGTAAAATCTGGCCAAGAGAAAAAAAAAAGCTTTTCTTGCTATTTATATTGTTGATCTGAATAAGACATGCATTTGGAATATTATTTTTCTCAAAGCTATTGACTGCTAAAATATTTTAATATCAAAATCAAGTCAGCTACTGATATTCTGTTGCTAAAAGAAAACAAGACTTTATTATAGTTATCTGTCCTTTTAACACGTATAAAGTATTTATTATCTTTCTTTAAGAAAAAATATATAACTTTAAAGGCTTATAAAAACTGACTGTAAAAACAAGTTTGTTTCCTATAAAAACATTCAAACACTAAATCAATTTCCTAGATTCAACTGAATAAAAGCCAATGCAGGTTTAACAGAAACAAACTTGAAAAAGTAAAAGCCACAACTGTAAAACTTCCAACACTGAGGAGAGACTTCTTAAAGTGGCAAATACATTCACTAACTCAGCTCATTCTTAGCAACAGCACCCACTCAGGTAAATCTATTTTCATCGACATGCTAGTGTTTCTTATTTATTACTTTGATCACAAAAAAAAAAAAAGTCATATAATTCTCTCTCTTTCCAGATACAGTCTGGCATACCAAAATTTTCTACTTTTCCTTATATTCAAAAAACAGTTGGTTTCTCCATTATATTCTTTTGCACAAATGAATTTTTGAAGAAGGTTGTAGAATGAGTGTCTGAAAACTTATGCAACTAAAAAGCTACATCAAAAGAATAAGTTCTATAGTGAAAACATTTCTTTAGTTTTATTTGTACTTTTCAATTACTATTTGATTCTGCTGAAACATGGCAATGACACAAGCAACAAAAAAAAAAACAAAAAAAAAACAGTTTCATAGTTTAAACAACTCTTCAAAAGAAAATGACCTCTCAAAATTATAAAAAGAAACAAAACTTGTATTTTTAGTTCACAAAATCTAAAAGAATTAAAATCTTAATTAATAAATAAGAGTAGAGAGCGACGCACATCCAAATACAAGAATAGATAGCTTTTTTAAATAATCATTTCATACCAAGCAAGGCAGGAGCACAGGAGATTACAGTGAGAGAAAAAACAAGATACGGAAAGTGTGAGAAAAGAAACTGTCAGAGTAGCAGCAGTGGTTACATTTAACTATTTCTATAGGGTGGGACTTTGATGCCAATCTAGTAGCATGAGTAAATACACAGTTAGGAAATCAGGGAGAAAAGGCTCATCAGAGCAGCTGCCATGAAAATACTTGTAGAAAAGACAGAGGGAAGCCACATCATATCTGTGAGAAAGTGACTGAGAGGGAGCTGCTAAGTCAGCATCAATTAGATCCTCAAAAAAGCTTCACAAAATTCCTCAATCTTTTAAACAGGAGTAGAGGTTTATCCATTGTTTCCTGTTTAGGACTGGGTTTCTATCTGTACTTCCAATGCCTTCACCTAAACCCCAAAATTTATAAATTACTGAAATTATTCTAAAGTCTTTTCCTCCTCTTTCACTTCCAGTAGCACTCTTAATTGCATTATCACCCTGTTTGGGTGAATTGATTATATATATATATATATATATATATATATATATATATATATATATATATATATTAGTACTGCTTGCTCTGTTACCAATAAGTCTATAGTAGTCAACTTAGAGAGTGAGTACATGACTACTGTAGTATCAAAATACACAAACCAATAGTTTAATCCCTTAGGTTATTGGTTACCTCAGCTGAGACAAGAGAACATGGCAATCAAAATATACATTTGAAGGTATATTTTCAAAAAATTTTATCACACTGATTCCAGTTATTTTATTATATTTTATTCCTGATTAATATTCATAAGTTTTCTTCAAGTGAAGATGTTAATTAAACTGTCTGCCATCATCTATTTAAATAACCTGACTTGATGACTGCTCCAAATTGGGTGAAATATTTAAGACGAGGGTTGGCAAGCTTTTGGCTCCTCAAGGCCAGATTGCCAAGTGAATGAGTGAACCGAGGGCCAAATAAATGCCTGAAATAGCTAAAAATACAGGAATCATCCATTTAAAGACATTGTATTTTATGACATTAATGAATTATACAAGCTAGAAAGTCAGTTGGGCTTAACCAAGGATGCCAATTAAGAATTAAAGAAATAAATTTAGTCACAATTTTTATTTCAATCAAAACATCTTTTAAATCTATTAAAAAACAAAATGTTTAAAACAAAATTCATGAACACGAGTTGAATAATGGTAAACTAAGTATTTTTTTAAAAAAATCATCTCACTCCAAGCAAGGCATTCTACTGCCACTGTTGCGCAGGGGGCTGCATAGGGGAAAGTGATGAGAAAGAGGGGTTAGTTATAGGAAATGTCAGGAGGATGGTAATAGACAGAGGATGGGGGTGGAGTAGATGAAAAAAAGAGCTTGAGAGAATGGATGTGAGTTAGTGTGATAGGAGATGTCTGTTGACCTTATATTAAAATTCCTGGAGATTGTAGCTGTCGGGGAAGCAAGTATATGGAAGGGAATTACACAGGTGGGAGGTGCGAGAAAAGAAGCTGTTAGAGTAGAAATTGCGGTTACATTTTATCGGTTCCACTGTAAAAGGTTGGGACCCAGTTGCTAATCTAGTAGCTTGTGTAAATTCATACCTAGGAGGCACCAGTGAGCTAAGTTCATTGGAGCAGAAGCCGTGAAAGTATTTATAGAAGAGGCACAGGGAAGCCACGTCACGCCGGTGAGATAGCGACTGCAGCCGAACTGCCAAGTCGGTATCGATCACATTACAGATTCTCCATTAGATTATGTCAAGAACCCTGAGGGGAATAGCAGGGGCACCTGACCAGATGTTGGTTGGTTGTTTTGTTTTATGGCATATTAATCTCAGCGGGTCATTTATTGCCAACTAAATATTTTTTTTTATTTATTTATTTATTGCTGGTAATACCTTTTTCTTTCAACAATTTATAGTTGTTTTTATATGTTTTGTGTCTAGTCATACTTTTTTCTTTTTCGAGTATCAAGATTCATTAGGATTTGTTTTTAAGGGCAGGGTCCCGAAGTCCTACCCTGTTATTTAACCCATAACTGGAAGGAAGGGACAGATTAATACCTTTCCCAAGGGTACCAGTGCTTAAGTGAATGCAGGGTATTCAACTGGAATTCGAACTTGGCTCACCGATTTCTGTTTCCGAGCTGATATCCACTGCACCACAATGCACATCTGTCACTCAACACTTACAGCACCTGGCATTCCCAAGTGGTCACCCATCTAAGTACTGACCAGGCTCAACATTGCTTAACTTTGGTGATCGAACAAGACCTGGTGTATTCAATGTGATATGGCCATAAGCCCTGACCAGATGTGGCAGCAGTATTCAATACATGGGCAGATAATTAAAAAAAAACCTAATTTAAAACGAAACAGCATTCAATTTAAAACACAATGGAATGTGTAGCCAATGAAATGCAACCCACCATCCATCAATAAAGCAGCATAAAACATTCAGAAGGTAAAGTAATCGAATATTTGATTGCAGGTTCAAATCTCTGCGCAATTTGTAGGTTGCCAATTTAAGTTTAAGAACTATTTACATTTAATAAAAAAATTTATGTCTATATTTTTGCAATGAAGTATTATAACTATTTACATAGTTTGGACAGTTTCCCTCAACTTTATTTACATATTCACAATGTTTCAGCTATTGTATGATCTGACATTCTTCAGGTGATATACATTGGAATTTCAAACTTTATTTAGTCTATGGGGACAGATTGTCCTAATTCTACATGCTATGCCTTTGGATATCTCAGTTTCAGTGAATGCCCCTTAGTAACTCAACTCTCACAGTTTTTGTACCCTCTGCTGTCACCAAGTATTGAATTCATCACTTTTTGGATCACTTCAACCAAGATTTTTTTATCCATCAAGCCATGAAAGTGAATTTTTGAGAATTATAAACTCAATGTCTCAGTAACCATTTTTAATTTTTTTAACCAGAGCTCATATTACAATTTTTTGTTTTATGGAGGGAAATGGAAGATCACCACCCTCTGTGGAATGAAGTTGAAATAATAGACAGGGAATATCACTGGAAAGTATTAATAACTTAAGGAATCAACATATATGATAGGCTACAAAGATTTCCTAAGTCAACCAAGCATAGACATAAATTCAATATGGGAATATATATTCAATATACAGAGAAATAGAAAAATAAAATTGTAATATGAGCTCTGGTAAAAAAAAAAAAAAAAAAAAAAAAAAATGGCTAGCGCATACAACAGCTGAAACATCATGAATAGGGCAAAAAAAGATGAGGACAGTCTGAATGACGTAAATAGTGTAAATGAAAAATTTCATTTTAATTATTTCTTATTTTTATTTTCCCATAGTTCTAAAAATACTAAAATATCTAAAAATTAAGTTTATTTATTCCTTCAAAGATTTCCAGATGTAAACAATTTCTCTGTAAAGCAGAAAAAATGTGAGAATTCAATTTCTGGAATTCTGTGATTCATCCTCAAAAATTCTATATATTGGTAAGAAAAGGCTTCAAGACTGGGAGTGTACAGAGAGGCATCATCTACTTCAAAGACATGCTACTCTAATCACATTGCTACTTAACTGGAGGCTGGCATCAAAACGTGATAACCATACCCCCCACCCACCCCCATCCTCTTCCTGGACAATTCTATCTTCCAATAATGTAAAATGAATTTCTAGCACATTAATATCTATGCAGGTCATGTGGTATCAAGGATTATTTCCTCCTGGGTTAGCAAACAGTAGATAAGAGTCTACTTTCATTATCTCTCATAAATTTCTGGACAAACAGAAGGATGTACTCTTGCCCTTATTGCTACAAGCAGTTTCAAACTGATATATAATCTTTCTACTTAAAAGACGAACAATACTTCCTTGTAATTATCATCTTGCTGATCTCACAATCTCAACATTGCCAAAAATGTTTATAAAGCATGTTAAGACAAGTGCCATATAACATCTGGTAAATAAGCTTGTCATATCATTATTCTTTTATGTGTCCTGTCCCTTCAGGACGTAGGCGATCATGGCATTCCACATTTCCTTATCCCTGGTGGCTCTGAGCACACCTTTTCCTGTTTGCTCAGTTTTAATTTCCTTTTTGTTTCCATCATTTCCAAAACCTCATCATTACTCACATGCTCGATCCATGATATTCGCAGCATCCTTCTGTAGAACCACATTTCAGTTGCTTCAAGTTTTTCTTTCATCTTTGATGATACTGTCCAGCATTCACTGCCATATTGAAGGACGGACAGCACGTAGCAATCCAGTACTCTCTTCCTTGTTTCTAGCCAAATTGTCCTGTTTCTTAATACCTTACTCAACGTCTGGAATGCTTCTTTCGCCATGCCAATTCGCCTTCAGATCTCTGTGTCGCACTTTCCATCTTGTTAGAACACTTTCCAGGTATTTAAATTTTTGTACCTACTTGATTCTAGCATCCCCCACCTGTATTTGGCATATTGGGCTGCCCTTTTTGCTGATGACCATGCATTCAGTTTTCTTAAAGTTTATTTCTAGTCCTTTCTTGTTATTTTCTTCAGCTACCTTCTGTAGGAGGTCTTGTAGTTTCCTTTCTGTGTCTGCTATCAGCACTGTATCATCAGCGTACCTTAGGTTGTTTAAATTGTGGCCTCCAATTACGAATCCAGGCATAACTTCTAGGGTCCTCAAAATATTCTTGCTGTACAAGATGAACAGATCCGGTGAAAAGACACATCCTTGTCTTACGCCCCTTTCTGTCTTTGTATATCTACTCAATCTATTACCTGTCCGTATGCAAGTGGTTTGCTACCAATAAAGATTCTTGATTACTCTCAAGTCTTTCCCAAATATGTCCAGGCTACCGAGCATCTCCATCAATTCTTTGTGGCATATTTTGTCAAACACCTTCGCATAATCAATAACGCACAGGTATAAGTCCTTCTTCATTTGTATTGTCCTTTCAGAGAGCATCCTAATCATAAATATGGCATTCCTTGTTCCCATATGTTTATCAAAACCACACTGTTCTTGTGCTATCTCTGGCCTGATTCTGCTTCTTGCTCTATTCATCAGGATTCGGACAATCAGTTTTGTTATATGGCTCATTAGACTGATGGTTCTGTGGAGTGTGCACTCGTTTGCTCCTGGCTTCTTAGGTAGCGCTATGAAGATAGACTTGCTGAGATCATCTGGTATTACCCCACTATTATAAATTTAATTTATTATTTCAGTAATTTTCTCTATACCAAATTCTTCCAGGACTATCAGCAGCTTTATGACTATGCCAGCTGGTCCAGCTGCTTTGTTTCTATTCAGTTTGGCCATTGCAGATTCCACTTCAGACTTTCTGGTTCGTCCTCATCTTTGTGTAATATTGGTTGCTCTCTCTTGTCGTGGAAAAGATCTTTTATATATTCTTCCCATCATTGGAGTATTTCCTCTTTCTCCAAAATAATTGTTCCATCCTTAGATTTTATACATCCTGTTGAAGAGCAGGTTTTTGTCCTGTCAGTTCTTTTATTTCCTTATACATGTCTGCTTTATTATTCCTGCTCAATCTCTTTACTTCTGCACATTTGTCATTGAACCATTCCTCTTTAGCCTGTTTATATTTTCTTATTTCTTTGTGTAGTTCCCTGTACTCCATTCCATGTCTTGATATCATTTTCTGCCCCTTTTCCATCATGTCCAGAATCTCTTCAGTCATCCACTAGTTTTTCTTTCTACACCTAATTTCCTTTGGGGCAATGTTGTTTGCTGATGTCACTATTGCTCCCTTTAGCGCGTCCCATTTTGAGTGACCCTTCCCAATTTGTTCTTCGTATTTAGTTTAAATTCCTGCAAACAATTATGTACTGGATCTTGGGAAATCAAATTCTAAAATCACTGTGCTCAGTCTATAATGTAAGTACCACTTTTTTTAAAAAATAACTACTAAAACTTTGCAATTGCTTTTTTGCTTAATGACTATAAAAAAAAAAAGAAAAAAAAAAGAGTTGTAAACAATCAGTAAGAAACATCTGCAATTTTGGGTACCCAAAATTACTTAGAGATTTAAGATCCCCACAAAGCAGTTAATGCTTTTCAAAGAAAATATGTTACAAATAGTAAAATAAAAAATGCAATAAAATTTACATTATTTAATTAGATAAGTTTTTAATTGTTTTTATAAATATGTATTACAGACATTATAGTCTTAAGATAATTGTTTTTTCAATGAATAATGAATTTTTACAAGAATTGTTTTCATTTTTTGTTTAATTATACTAATTTATAAAGTTTAAAAAATCTTTCAAGATTTCTTCAAAGCTTTGATCGCATTTAATTTATCGCATTTAATTTACTTATCAAAAATTGAAAAGTTTAATACAAATCATCATGCACTAAGATTTTTTAAATATTTTTGTGTGTATAAACATGCCCATTTTGAAAGTATTGGTGACCACACATTATCAGAAAATAAGATCGATGACTACAGTAAATTTAAAGTCAACATATACTAAAATTAGATTATGGATTGTATTTTCAAATATATATATATATCAGATTATCTATTGGAATATTAGTACATTTTTCAAGAAAGGGGTCTGATTCAAACTGGTTTTGAACCAGTATCAGGGATTTTTCCATAGAAACTCTGGTGAACAGGCCAGGGTTCATACAGATTTTCATTGTTCATTTTCAAGGACTTTTCAAGGCCTTTTCATATCTGAAGTTCCAGTTTGTGGCGGGGCTGAAATTTCACACATCGATTTGGGGTTGTCAGTTGAATCTGAAGGTTTCAAAACAAAATTGTAACTTGTCAAGTTGAGTGCTGATCGCTGACATGTACGTTTGTTCGCGTTGTGTTTAGTGCCAGCCATGTGCAATTTCAATGCACTTTCACCCATTTTGCTCAAAACAAATGTCTTGACATACATAACAATATGTCTGCCGACAGTCATATTTACATTCCCTGACCCATTTATATTTGGCCAACCAAGAACAATTAAATATTGTTTTCCCCATTGTGGATTGGTACAATGAGTTTGTTTTACTTTTGAATTTCACTTCAGCTGCATCCGTAAAGCATATAACATTGGGTAATTTCATGATAAAGGGACGTAACTCTTGCATTGGCAATTACCGAAAATAATACAATGCTGCAATTTCAGAAGAAAGTATTTATTTCGGTTTTATTTTTAATATTTTGATCCAAATGTTTACTGACATAAACGATACGATTTTCAAGGTAATAATAGAAATAAGGCCTTCTCAAGACAAAGCTCAAAATTCAAGGCCTTTTGTGCAAACCTTGACAGGCTAACCATGGCCAAACTTACCATCTGGATTGATATGGCTGAGAGCACCACTAATCAGTTCAACAAAGTACTGAGTTCCTAATTTATGAAAGCAACCTCCCTTGCTAGTGGGTTGACTATATCTACTAGGGATCTACTCAGTAAAAGGCATGCAGAGTCTAAATGGATTAACAACTTTGGGAATTCTGAAGAAACAATACATCTTTGGTGTAACAGAAAGTCAGCTGTCTATACTTCAGTCACTTAAGTGCCATATGTGATACACGCTTGGGCGATCATGTCTCAAAAGTGACATGACTGATGGGCCAGAAGATTATCCCGCAGTAGGTTGCCATTGCTTTCTGTGGTAGACTGGTTGCCATCCAAGGCTATAGAAACCAATCTGTCCTGTTATTTAACCCATAACTGGAGGGAAGAGATGGATTAATACCTTTCCCAAGGGTATCTGTGCATAAGTGGATACAAGAAATTCAACTGGAATTCGAACTCGGCACTCCGATTTGTCGTTCCAAGACGATATCCACTGTACCACAACACACATATTCAGTGTAAAATAGTTCTTGTTCTTATTTAGGATCTGTGACTGATTCCTCTTAGTTCTGAGGATTGGATCCTTTTTCACCTTGCTATAGTTACCATACCAATGAGGCTTGCCAATTTTAAATAACATTGAAAAGATTCATTAAAGGAAATTTATTCCATCAAAACATTTGCTTAACTACAATACATTTACTTCACTTAATCATCCCATTGTTAAGCCACTCTGTAAAGAATTGTTCCTTCAAAGAACCAACCAATTCATTGAAGTCACTTTCCATTTGAGCCTGATTGAAGAAATGATTTCCCCCTGAATGTATTAGTTTAATTTGTTTGTATCGTTTTAACAACATAAGAACATGCATTATAAAAAAAAAAAAAAAAAAAAGAATTTCTAGTAGCTTACCTGAGTGTTGCTTGAGTTTTCTGATGTACATATGTATTAAATGTCTGTTATGATGTATCAAAAAACTTTCCTGTCCCCACAAAATCTTCCAGGGATAAGGCTTTCAGGGTTTTGATTTTTTATTCACATCCAGTCATTGTACATAGTTTCTTTTTTTTTTCCTTGTTATTATACAAAAGCCACACCACAAATTATGATATGATTGGAAAAAAAAAAAAAAAAACTAGTTCAAACCATGATTAATTGAGGTTTCTATACACCAGACTGTTTTTGTTCCTCATTCAAATGGAAAATTTTTTCAATAAAGTGAAGTCTGCTGCAAGTTCTACACTTGAAAACCTTGAAATCAAACTATTATGGTTCATGAATATCACTTCCCCTAAATGTCAGCTTATATTCCTTGTTTCTCTATTTTAACCAAACTTGAATCGCTTTCCATATTTGCTTAAATTTTATACAAGCAGAAAGAAATTAAATTTTTACTGAACAATTATCAAATATTTTAAAATATGAATTAAAATATTAAAAAAAAGGAGAAAATAAGCTTAAAGTCAACAATTTTGTGTTAAACAACCTGATAACTAATACAGTTTCAATGTAAAAAATCTTTAAATAGTACAAATTAGCATAACAACTCCATCCTTTATACACTTCTAATGTATTTACTGAGCAGAATGTCCTGAATTTATTTTACACACATTGAATTAAAGGATATCAAAAGCACTGTTCTCTTTAACAGATCCTCTTCTTTCATTGTTTACAAGTATAATGCCCATAAAAAATTATGGTATTATTTACATATGAACCAGAACTTCTGCATGAGACCAGTGCAATATCTGCACACACACACACACACAAATAGCATCACTAATAATCAGAAATTTGCTATCATAGATCCAATTAAATAAACATCATTAGTATCACGCAATGAGAGTAACCAAAAAAAAATTAAACAGGCATTTAAAGCAGAAATGCCAGTTACATACTTACGCAGATCATTGGTCCTGATGATCACCTCATCATGAAACCATCAGTTACAATTAGCTTTCTTCTTAATTCATAGTCCTTGACCAGTTCGTACAAATATATTTTACTATTAGAAGCAGATTTTTAAAAAAAGAGCCAAATGGTTGAAAAGAAAAAAAAAGATGATTTACATTCCTCAATGAATCCTGCGTTTAACTAATAATACCAATTTACAAAATTTAATTTTTTGTAATTTCATGAATTTAGGTGGAGTTGGGTAACAGATGAAAAAAAAACCCAAAAACTCACATTTTTGCCGAGATTTTGTGAAAATAATTTTAAAATAATTTCATTAATTTGTGAAAATAAGTCCTGAAAGTTTTATTAAAATCCAACAATTATTTAATTTTTGCAAGTCTCAAAATAAACGTTTTTCACTGGAAAAAAAACTGAGTTATGTAATATTACATTTTCCATTGTAAACTCTCATAGCAATTTGGTTACATGCTAATGAAAATCAAAACAAGATTTTTTACAAAATTACAAACTTGTTAAAAAAAAAAAAAAAAAATACTTTGATCTTAATAATAACAAACATTTTGATAGAAAAAAGTTTGTTTTTATTAAATTTGGGACCTTTTTTCTTTATACTATGCTGTTTTTTCCTGATTTGGTGGAGGTACCTAAATGAGAGATGTAAGAAAAACAAAAATGAAAACATATTTATTTTTCTTGTTTTTTCTTTTTTGTTACCAAATATTTAAACCATGATTTTTCTTTTAAAAGGAGGATTAAAAAGAACATTTTTTATTACCCTGCTGGTATTCCAATTTTAGCTGATACTTGTGAATAATTATTTTTTTGGATTGATATTTTATTGCTCTCTTTTGACTGACCCATTCACTAAAAGGTTTTCTAAAATTACTGACCAATTATTTCAATCAACCATAAATCACTATTGCCTATGTATCTACATGTCAAGTAGTTTTTCCATAAATATGTGACAATGAATGAAATATGGATCCACTACTCTACTTTACTCTGAATGGACAGCAGCAGGCAAGGTTTTGGCATCCATATTTTGGAATGGCAAGGTATTTTGTTCATTGATTACCTTGAGAAAAGAAGAACCATCAACAGCAAATATTGTATAGTATTACTGGTACATTTGAAGAAAGAAATGACAAAAAAAAAAAAACAGCCACAAACGAAGAAGAAAAAAAGTGATTTTTCACCAACACAATGTGCCGTGTCAAAAGTCGAGCACAACGAGGGCAAAACTACATGAATTGCACTTGGAATTGCTTCCGCATACACCCCATTCTTCAGATCTGGCCCCCAGCGACTACTGACTGTTTGCAGACCCCAAAAGAATGCTCCAGGGAAAGAGATTTGACTCCAATGAAGAAGTAATATCAGAAACAGAAGCCTATTTTGAGGCCAAAGACAAATTGTTCTACAAAAAAGGCATCGAATTGTTAGAGAAGCATTGGAATCAGTGTATCACCCTAGAAGAAGACTATGTTGATGAATAAATCTGAATTTTGCCTAAAAGTGGTTATTTTATTAGTTAGGCCTGAGATTTATTGAGTTATGTGTTAATCAATATCAATTTCTAATTGGCAATTATTTATAAAACCAAAGCCAATACTACTTTGGTTTAGTAAATATTCACAAACTGGAAATTTATATCAACTGACTGAGTATTGGCTGTAAAAGAAAAAATACTAAAAGTAATAATAAAATATCTTTTTTTCCAAAGAAAAGAAATCAAGTCAGAATAATTTATATAAGAAACATCTTTATCAAATGGAATGCATCAGTTTTTGTTCTTAGGAAAAAAAATAAATTTACAACAGAGGATAGAAACTACTGCATTACTTAAGGACTAATTAAAGATCATTATTAAAGCCCCAAATCTAAACTTATTTATAAATGAAACTGTGTGTGTGTGTGTGTGTGTGTGTGTATATCCGTTACCTACAGACTCCAAAATGGCTAAACCGATTTTCTTGAAAATTTAAACAGTTGTACTATAAGCGTCTGCAAGCGTTCTTAGCTAGGTTTTGTGTCGAGGTACTCCCGATAAATATCAAAAATCGATAATTGAAAAAAAATCGGGTTATAGAAGGAGTGGTCCGATTTTAATCAAATTTGATACACTCATAGACAAAGACATAAGAAACTATATTCAGAAGTTTCAAGGTTGCAGTTCTTACAATAGTGCAGAAAATCGATACACTCCTGATCAAAAATTTAAGACCACTTAAAAATCTTTAAAAAGAATTTTTTTTTTACAGATAGATTTTAAACTCCTACCACTTAAGGTTACCAATACTACAATCTAAAAGGTTATGGAAACAAAAGGCTACATTTCAAACATTTTATTTAGAAATTTACATTTTTATAAAATGATGCAATTTACGCATGATCAAAATTATAAGACCAGAGGTATAAATTGTTAGATCTATGGTAATTCCAATGTTTTTAGTTCAGTTAGGGATTAGCAATCACTGCGTAAAGATGTTACCATGCCTAAGGCAAGCAAACTTACCAAAGTTGAGCGTTCTCGAATTTTAGAATTCCATAAGCAAGATTTGTCACAGTGGGTGATCGCAGCTAAGGTAAATCGCAGTAAAACTGTGAGAATTATGGAAAAGCAAAATCCTCTGGTAGGCCCCCAAAAATTTCTCCTGCATTGAGTAAGAGAATAAGACGGGTTGTTATGAAAGAGGGGAGACTTTCTTCTAGTCAAATTAAGGCAGTCACAGATGCTGATTGCAGTCCCGTAACCATCAGACGACACTTACGACAAAAAGGCATTGTAAATAAAAAGCGTAAACACATTCCTCGGCTGCTTCCACGTCACAAGGTGGACTGCTTAAAGTTTGGTTGTGAATACCAAACATGGGACATTGAGAAGTGGAAGAAAGTCCCGTTTTCTGATGAGAAAAAATTCAATCTAGATGGTCCTGATGGCTTCCAACGATATTGGCATAACAAAAACATGCCTCCTGAAATTTTCTCCACACGTCATAGTGATGGAGGGTCCCTAATGGTATGGGGTGCCTTTTCTTACAGAAGGACGATGGAGCTCCAGGTGGTGCAGGGTTGTCAAACAGCGACTGGTTATGTTAGCATGCTACAAAATGCATCATTGATGATGGAGGGCCATCGTTTGTGTGGGGATGGATGGTTATTCCAACAGAATAATGCTGCAATCCACGCTGCAAGATGGACCTTGACCTTTCTACAAGAAAATGGGGTCCATCTCTTGGGACATACTGCATGCTCACCAGACTTGAACCCAATTGAAAATGTTTGAGGATGGATGACAAGAGATGTTTATCGAAATGGCAAACAATATTCAACAAAAAATGAACTTCGTGAAGCCATCTTCAGAAGCTGGAGCAACAACCCCTGCACCTTAATGGAAATGCTTATTTCTAGCATGCCCGACAGAATTTTTGAAGTCATCAAAAGCAGTGGAGGTAGAACTCATTATTAAATTTGGTTGTTGAATGTTTTCATACACTTTTCATGCACTTTTTGTACAATTTCGTAGAATTTTTGTCTCTGGTCTTATAATTTTGACCATGTGTAAATCGCATCATTTAATAAAAATGTAAATTTCTAAATAAAATGTTTGGAATATAGCTTTTTGTTTAGATGTCAATTAGTATATTTGACTGAAATGTAATTTTTCAAATACTCTCTCAGGAGAATAGAGTTCGATATATATTTATAATTAATTTCTTGTTTCAGTTAAGTCTGTCAATACAACATCGTCCCACAGACAACTCTTGATTACCATCGAAGTACGATAATGAATTCTGAATTTAAATCAACAAGTCACATAACAGGTAAGAATACCAGGATGTAGCCAATATAATCTTGCCTAGCATAGAGATAACATATGGTTCTTGAAAATGACCGAGACGGTCAAAAGTATTTGAACAAAATGACAGAACAGACATGAGCTTCGAACGGTTTATCTGCATTCTTGATTTCATCTTGATTATACAACATCTTACTATAAAACATCTTACAATAAAATTTAAAGACATATCTTGCCGGTTGATTTTATTCAAACTTGTTTGGATGAACTTTTTGCCGAAATATATATATATATTTCCGAAATTTTACAAAATCCGTTACAAAATGGAGTCACTTCGACTTATTTTTATTATTTTAAACATTATTTTTAATTGGTACTCATATTTGAGTAGACACTCTGTTTTTTATGTTTTTTAAAATTTTTTATAATTAAACAGTATATTTATTTATATACACCGTTCTGAATAATCGACAAAGCTTGTTAGGAAAATATGCGTCCTCAGGCAGGATTTGAACCGGCGTCCCCTAAGGGAAACCATCAACTGATCTGATGTGTCTCTCAAATACGAGTATCAATTAAAAATAATGTTTAAGCAAATGAATTAAAAATATGTCAGGCTTAACCTTTGCTTCCCCCCGAAGAGGTGTTTAAATCCAAACACTGAAACAACCATATGATTGTAGGGAAGAGGACATATATAGAAGAAATTATGTACATGTTCTAAAACATAATTTATAATAAATATCCACTGCTCTATATATCATATATCAAGCACTGTTTTAAATTAATGTTTTGGACGGAAAAAATTTTCTTTTTCTCTCCTCATTCTATACTCATTCGGATATATATATATATATATATATATATATATATTTTTCTATTTATGTTTTTTGTTTGCCCTTAAAATAAAATACAGCAAGTATTCCCCCTTAATGCAGAAATACAAACGTATAACTTCTGCCCTAAAAATATCATCATCATCATCTCACCCTTTTACATCCAGTGGCATGTGGGGCAGTAACTTTTTTTGTTACTGTTTCCGTAACAAACAGTTTTTTTAAGGGACAGAGTTGTTAACCCTGCATCCAACCCCCAAACCTGGACCATTCTCGGTCCTTACGTTTTTTAAAACCTTTTAAATGGGAGGAGTTTAAAATCTATCCATAAAAAAAATATTTCTTTTTAAAGATTTTTAAGTGGTCTTAAAATTTTAATCAGGAGTATATATATATATAAAAGGCAAGATGTTTGTGTGTGTGTCTGTTTATCTGTCTGTATGTCCTTTATACAAATCTACAATTTGGACTTCAAATATTCTTTAGGCTGAGTCTGAGCTCCAGGACCATGGATTAGTTTTAAAGCTTTCATTACACCCGAGCAACGCCGGCTATACTGCTAGTTTATTATAAATCATGTCAAGAAAATTTATATATATATATATATATATATATATATATATATATATATATATATATATATAAAACTAGTAAATATGCATACAAAAAAATACAAAATATAAGAGTTAGAATTTATCAGGAGCAAGGTAGAATTAAAGTGAGCCAAATCAACCCAAATCCTGTACAACATGGTCAAGTGCCAAATTAGGATAAAGACAAAAATTCCTTAATATTAAATGCTAGCAACCTCAATGTATAGCCAGTTACTGTGCTAAAGTGTATCTAATGTGAAATGCCTCTCCAATATGCACATGTGCAGTACAGATTTTCAAATGATTCCTAGCTGAAAAAAGAATATTTAAAGCAGGACATCCGGCGCTTGAGATATAGCAACACAAACAGACTTATTCTCTCACATGGTATGACATGAAGCAGACAAGCAACATGGTTGCTATTTCCCTTTGCACTTCATTCCTTGCCAACAAAGTACTCAAGATCTCCCAACCCTCCAAGTGAACTTTTTTCATACCTCTCATCCACCAAGCTACAGTACCTAACCCTAAAATTTCTTTCATGTTATTTTTTTATGAGAAAACAAAAATTCTCAATATTCTTTTTTAAAGATTAAATCTTGATATGACAGAGATTTGATATGTCATATTTGTTCAATCAAAACTTATATTGGAAAAGAAAAAAAAAAAATGAAAGTTTTCTATCTTGACCTAATAATTTTCCAATAAAATAACTTTTACAGAGTTTTTCTTTTAATATATCTTGTTTTTTCTGCATATTGAGTTGATCAGAAAGTTTGTGCTGATTTTTAGTTGTTCATGTTCCAATATGTTAGAACATGTCAGATTTATCGGCATTTATAATATGCTTACATTTCTGATTAAAGCACACTTCAAAGTATCTCTTGAGAAAGAAAGTTTAAAATTACTTAATTCATGTCAATTTTGCATCCCTATAAAAATGGAAGTTTATAAAGGTGCATTTTAGACACTTAATGTTTTTTTTTTTATTACTGAAAAGACAAAAAATGTCTCGGCCTTGCAAGCAACAAAAAAAGATGTGTGCTGTGTATGATGAAGGGGCTTTAGCTGACAAAACTGTACGGAAGTGGTTTGCTAAGTTCAGAGTTGGTGATTGTAGCCTTATTGATGAAGAATAATCAGGCAGATCTCATTCACTACAGATGACCAAATCAAGACATTAACTGAAAATAACACAAAATTTGGCAGAAACACTAAACTTATCAAAATCCACCATCCGTGAGCACTTAGTGAAGTTTGGATATTCAAAATCTTACAAGGTTTTGGTACCACATGACCTAAGTGAAAAGAATCTTTTTAGATTGCATTTCTATTTGTGATTTGCTGTATAAGTGCAATGAAAATGTACTCATTTTTAAGCAAACTGTGATGGGTGATGAGAAATGGATTTTTTACAAAAATGTTCAGTGAAAAAGGTTCTGGGGTAAGTGACATGAGCCAGCTTTAGTTAGGTGCCATACGTGATACACGCTTTGGGCGATCATGTCTCGAAAGAAACATGACTGACTGGGCAGAAGGTTATCCTGCAGTAGGTTGCCATTGTTTTCTGCAGTAGAATGGTTGTCAACTAAGGCTATAGAATCCAATCTGTCCTATTATTTAACCCATAACTGAAGGGAAGAGAGGGATTAATACCTTTCCCAGGGGTATTTGTGTGTAAGTGAATGCAAGAGCCACTCCAAAAGCAGATCATTCATCATAAGAAATTCATGTAGTGCACATCTGGTGGAATTGGAAAGAAATCCTGTATTATGATCTTCTGATAAGTAACCAGTCAATTGATTCTAAAAAGTACTGCACACAATTGGACAAATTAAAAGCAGAAGAACTTCAAGAAAAATGCCCAGAATTGGCAAACAGTAAAGGTGTTGTTTTCCATCAGGATAATGCTAGACCTCATATTTCTTAGACAACCCAGTAAAAATTGTTGCAGCTTGGCTAGAATGCGCTACCCTGCCTGTCATATTCACCAGATATTGCTCCTTTGGATTTTCATCTATTCAGGTCTGTGAGAGAAATTTGCCTCTCGTTTCACAGAAGTCAAGTTGCTGGCTGGGGACTTCAAGCTTTTCATTGCCCCCTTTGACTTTTCTGTGGACAATACAACTTTCTACCAGCAGATGGAGTTGGAGCTGCAGTGCAATGATGAACTGAAGACGAAGTTTTACACCTCTTCTTCACTGTCCTTCTTTCATGACCTTATCCTCCCTTCTGACAATTTCCAAAATACATTGCAAATGTTCAACGCATTGTTGCCATGTTTGGCAGTATCTGCTGCTGCAAGCAACTATTCTCCAAAATGAAATGCACAAAGTCTCACCTTCGCTCTTAACTTTTGGATCGACACCTCAATGATATTCTTCTGCTATCTATCTCTTTCATTGAGCCGAACATTGAAGCATTTCTTCAGAACCAGCCATCTCACTGATTTATGTTTTTTTTTTAATAAAATTCTTGCATACAATACTTTTACAAAGTAAATGTGTTTTTTCAATAAAATTCTTACATGTATATGTATTGTCTAATTATATAATAGTTTACCTTGTTTCTAGTTAAGGACATGTGGCACTATACAGTTGCACATGGGTGTGTGTATATACGTGCATATGCATACATATATGTGTGTGATAAGACAGCAAGGTCAAAAACTGTAGTTTTATTTAGACAACAAATAAACATGATTCTAGTACCAAAGCTTACCAAGTTTAAATTACATGTATCAGATTCAAAGGTCAATTTTGGAAATTGTTAAAACATTGATAGTTACATTAAGCTAGGGTGTGTGTGTCCATGGTTGCACATAGGTGTGTGTACGTATGCGTGTATGTATACATATGTGTGTGATAAGAAGACAGCAAGGCCAAAAAGACTGTAGTTTTATTCAGACAACAAATAAATATGATTCCAGTAATAAAGATCACCAAGTTTAAGTTACATGTATCAGATTCAAAGGTTTTAAGACTATTATTAGAACACGGATCAGTTTACGGATGTCTTTAATATAAATATATCTTCATTTTAAGTGAGTTGCGACACAACCGTTCAAGCATGCAGTTGAGTAAGATTGGGGTCTCCTCAATAGCGGGACTAGCTTTGAAATGAGACTAGCCAAGAGAGAGAGAGCCTTGCTGGGTTGCCAAGGGTGATGCGTGTTGTTGTGCTGGAGAATTATACCGCAGAATGCCACGTCATCTCTCCAGCTTGACTGAGAGGATAAAAGTTCCAATGTCTTAAATCCATATTCGGATTTGTTTGTTCTTTTTTTACGATCGTTGATGAAGCGAGAATTTTCTCGTTGAGATGGCCATTCAATGAATTTAAATTTCGGAATTTTTTGACATACTATATATATTTAGCTCTGTAAATAGATAATACTATTTAGATCACGCCCTCCACCTTTTTAATATTAATAAAATTAATATTAATAGGATAGGGTTTTTGGGATTTTACCTTTTGCTCATCCGTTTTGGATTTTATATATATATATATGCTTTCTATAATATTGTATTCATTTTGGGGCGTTTTGCTTGTTATTCTGGTCTGCAGCTTACTCCCAAAAGTCTCATCTAGCCCTCACTCTGAAAAGGTTGCCTGCCTCTGCCTTAAGAGAAAGCATCATTAGCTTTGAAGGTAATATTCAGCTTTGCTTGGTCATAAATACCTGTAGCCAAGAGGTCAAGAATGTCAGATCTAGTGACTCCTAAAGAGATGCAGGTTTAAATCCTGCTGGAGATCACATATTTTTCTCTAATAAAATCTCAAATATTTAGGCTGGTAAATGAAATATAAATAAATATACTTTTAAATAAATAAACAGAGTTTCTACTTGTAGAAGTCAAATAACTTACCTTTCAACATGGTGGTCTTCTTTTGTCTCCCTGTAGGAAGGTGAATATTCAACATTGTGAGACTCACCTTCCTGATGTGTCCAACTAGCGTCCAGTTGGCAGACAAAAATAAACAGGGTTGTAACTGAATACATGTCCCTATGTGGACCAAAGACAAATGGTGGATCTTGTGCTCAATATTTATGGAGCTCAATGTACACACTGAAATTATCAGCCAGTCACTGCTTACAGAATAGACTCGCCTGTAACAGAATGGAATCTCCCAAGTTATTATTTAAACCACCTACCAATTTGCACTGGTGGTTTTTTGTCAGTTTGACTCAACTTCTATTCCAGTTGATTACTGGCTGGTCATTCCATAAGATCTTTACACTACTCAAATATGAACAAACACTAAAAATAATGAATGTTTAAGTGACAAACTTTTACTTACTTTATATATATATATATATAAAATAATGAAAATCAAAAACCATTAGCAGAACCAATGGACAACTTACCAAAACATAAAACTTATCCAGATACAATCTTGAATAAAATTGATAATACTGAAAAAAGAAAAAGCCTTAAAAGTAAACTTTCCTACTCAATAGAGTGCTTAAAGCATAGATCAACTAAACCAAGCAAAAAACACCAACGTTAATAAAAGGATGGCTCTAGTCATAACTCAAGTTTCTAGCTCACATGATCTTCGGGTTATTTGAACAGTTTTATATATATATATATATATATATATATATATATAATGGATTCTCCCGCCGCGCTCAACGTATGAGGGTCCAACCTTTTTCCAGCAAGACAACCACACAAAGATTTGTTTATAGTGGTGAAGGCATTGTGTAGTACCATCCACACTTCTTGGAACTGCTGATAACAAACAATTGGTGCAGATGACTGCCACAGATCGCACGAACAGCAGACCTCAATTATTTAACCCATAATTGGAGGGAACGAACAGATTAATACCTTTCCCAAGGGTACCAGTGCGCAAGTGAATGCAGCGTGCTCGACTGAAATTGGAACTCGGCTCACCGATTTCCCCCTCCAAGCCGACATCCACCGCACCCCAACGCACATCCGTGAATGCTAACAGCACCTGGTATTCCCAAGTGGTCACCCACCTAAGTACTGACCAGGCTCAACGTTGCTTAACTTCGGTGATATATAATACACACACACACACATGATTTAGACCAAAATATGTAACTTTTCATTGATCAGATGAGGCTTAAAAGATTTTTTTTCTCAAAGTAACACATACATTACAGTAAAAAAAAAAAAAGACAGACAAAATGCACAATATCAATGAAAATGTTTTTATGCCTAACATTTCAATGTTTTGATAACCTTTTCATAATTCACCACAGTCTCAATTGGACATCTAGTATAATTAAGTTTATTACTACTCAAAAAAAATAAATACGTCATTTTTTTGCTAGTCTGCTAAGCTGACAATAATGGAGTTTCATGACATTTTGTGACAATTTACTGAGCTTTACAGGAAAAAAAATTACAGGAAATCCATAATAGATTTTCTTTTTATTAACAGAAAATTATATAAGAAGCCCTCACCATTGCATCAATATTAATTTGGTTAGTCTAAAATAATTATTTTTGAATGCATATATGGGGAGTTGGTTCTCAATAAGATCTGAAATATCTATGTTAGAATATATAAAAGACATTTTCTGTCTGAATATCTGGGATAAAGAGTTATTATTTATATATAGTAATTCCGAGTCCATTCTCTGGGCTTGGTTGTACATAATTACTCAGTCCAAACTAGGTAACTAATATCTGGGCAGTAGAAAATAAGAATGAGATATACATAAACCTGCTCTTACAGATAAAATGAAGGGTTCAGTTTAAAATTTCCTATATTTTATCCAGATTGACAAACACTTAAAGAAAGCTGGGAGCACAACATAAAAAAGAAAAGAGAAAAGAAAAAATAAAAGAGTAGACTGCAGTCAGGATCATAGAGTCAATGTGAACAATCCTTTCTTTAGCAGCATACTATTTGCTACACAGTTTTGAGTTAAGAGTCTTCCTTCTCCGACAGTTGCCACCCAAGCCTATAGAACTGTCTGCCCTACTAACATGGTGATAATAACAAAGAAATTAGTCCAAATGTAAATAACGAAAGGTATTGTCCTACTTATATCAAGATACATATTTTGATTGGCAACAAGTAGCAAGAATGACAGCTACTGTCTCATAACAATGATCTCCATCAGAGTCAGAGGTAAGCAAGCAAGTATTTCATTTTTTTTAGTTGAATGCTGCAGCAGTAGACAAGAAATATTTAAGTGACTTTGGTAAAGGCTAAATTGTTAAAGATAGAAAACTAGGTCAGAGAATGTTCAAATTGGTACAGTGTAGTTCCCACATTCAACTGTGTTGAGTATCTATCAGCAGTGATCTGAACAGGGAATGAAAAAGATCAACAATAGTGACAAAGACTTATTAATGCAAGAAGTGAATAGAGGCTTTCCCACATAGTACAAGCCAACAGAAAGGCTACTGTGGTACAAACTGCAAGTAGTTTTCAAGAAAAGGAGGAGTACATCACAACAAATATATTGGCCCCTGTTGCTTCAAAACCACAAACCAGTTAAAGTACTCATACTAACTAATGTTCATCACCAAAAGTATTTTCAACTCATATTTGAATGTCAAAAATCAACTTGGAATCAATTTAAGGTCACCAGCTTTGATATTCTTCCTTTTTCCGGAAACGAACGGACAGCAGGATACATGCATATCCTTATCCTCAGAAAGTTATAGTACCAGGATGCATTTGAAATTAAACAACAAGCTGGTGGAGGGCATGTAATGGCTTGAGGAACATTATGCTAGGGAACATAAGGTCCTGTCATGAATGAACACCATCTTATTAGATAGAGGGTCATTAGGTTTAAACTTACTATAGGCAGGAGATCACAACCACTTAAAAATATATCCCACCAATCTTAAAGATCATATTATACATGCACAAACATACTTATGTATGGGATTCTTAACAAATAATGCCTCGTATTAAGTATTTCAAACCTCCCTAGTTTGCACTGTGAAAATAGTGAAATTTCCTTCAATTTCAATTCATAATATCTCACTTATTTTATCAAAATAACCTTCAAGATATGTTAATTTTTTTTCTTTATAAAGATCTTTTTTCCATGTCTATTTAAATTACATCTGTTTAGTAGATGATGAGTTCCACACTATGAGAAATAATTTTCTTCTAAGTGCAAGAAGCAGGCTGAAGAAGACCTCAAATTCAATGCATGATGATAAAGCTAAAAACTGTGGTAAAGAGAATAGACATTATAGTGAAATAACTTTTAATGGAACTTCAATGATGGCTACTTGTTTATCCACAAACTGATAATTTCCTGATGTTTTCAAAATTTGTTGCACTCTAAGTTGTGTTTCCCTACACATTAAAAACAGTACTATCTTGGGGGGGGGGGGGTGCTCATCAATTTTGTGGGCTTAGGATAAGGTTTGAAGTTGTCTTTTACAAAAAAAATTTCAAGCTGAAAATTTTAGTGGATAAAATACCAGAAAAATTCAACACTAAAAAATGAAAATTGCACAGTCTTGTAGTGTAGTGTCTAATCTTTAATAATCAGTTCAATTCATATCCCGGTGTTCATACAACTCAATATGAGAGTCTATGGCATACATTTTCTTTAAAACTGTTGGACCCAATGCACTGAAATTTATATTACCAAGTGCATGACAACATCACCAGCTGAACCCAATTTTAAGTCAGATTTGTTTCATCAATGGACATAGTTCAAATATTTTGTTTAATGATGCATTTTAAATGTATAAAGCACTTATCCATTGTATTTTGTTCAAACTGCCATGCTTGAATCACTTTTGTCTTGGTTGTTTTTATTCATTTTCTTACAACATTAAACTAAATTCATATCATGAAAAGATAAATAAACTGGATAGATTTTTAGTTCTTTAAATTTTGCACGCACACATTTCTTTGGAAAAAATGAAAATTAAAAAAAAAAATAGAGAAAAAAAACTAGTTTTTGTTCATTTATTTTATTTATATTCATAGTTGGGAATATTTTCTCTAATTCTTAAAATTTAGGGATAAAACTGAAGATTTATTTAAATTTTCTTTTAAAATAATGAAACTGGATACATTTTATTAATAAAAAAAATGAACTGGATATATATTTAAGTTTAAGTTAATGGTACACGCATTTATAAAAAATTGAAATGGAATTAGGTAAATTTCCAAAACATAATAAATTTTTCATTTTGTTACATTAAAAAAAAAAATTATAGTTCAACTTTTGCGGACATACAGTCTTTTATTGGCTTTTTACCTTAAGTCATTATGCAAAATAATATACATAATACCTTTTTTTTTTTAAAACAGGTATATTTTTTTATGCACTTAGTGTTTTCTGCAGCAGGGAGCCCTACATGGTTATTTAATAAAATTTACATTAATTTTCTGTTCAGTAGATGATGAGCTCCACACCATGAGAAATAATTTTCTTCTAAGTGCAAGAAGCAGGCTGAAGAAGACCCCAAATTCAATGCATGATTGATAAAGCTAAAAACTGTGGCAAAGAGAATAGACATTATAGTGAAATAACTTTTAATGAAACTTAATCTACTCTAAAGGAACAAAGGAAGAAAGAAAAAGCACTCAGCATACCTGAGTATTCAAACAACTCTAGCATTTGTGAAGAAGAAGAACCACTTCAAATGACCTTCAGTCAAGAGCACCAAGGCCAATGAGTTGCAATATACTATTACTTTTACATTCAGTCAGTTAAGTGCCATACGAGATACACGCTTGGGCGATCATGTTTCTTTCGAGACATGACTGACTGGGCAGAAGATTATCCCACAGTAGGTTACCATTGCTTTCTGCGGTAGACTGATTGATTGCCAACCAAGGCTCTAGAACCCAATCTGTCCTGTTATTTGACCCATAGCTGGAGGGAAGAGACGGATTAACACCTTTCCCAAGGGTATTTGTGCTTAAGTGAATGCAACAAATTCAACCGGAATTCGAACTCGGCTCTCCGATTTCTTGTTCAGAGTCGATAACCACTGGACCACAACACACATTAATCTCCAAAATTTTTACATTAATCAAGTCATTGAGATTATATTTTCATCCAGTGTTGAAATCAAAATTTTAGTTCCAACTAAATGCAGAAATGATTATTTTTGATGGCCTTTTATTAGATGATATTACACAACTGATGTCAAGCTTTACCTTTAGATAAGACTTTGATATAATATCACTTTCAAGTGATATGATATGAAATGATCCAGGAATATTGTCTATATAAACAAATTCAGACTGCAAATCACCATTAGAAGAGAAAATACAAGAGAACCATTCCAACTTCCCAGAAAGTTTCTTTTCATTAGCTCCAATAAATGTCTCTTTATTGATTTCAGTTTTTTAATTTGAAAATCAATGAGTTTAAAGCTTTACAATAAGCGTTTATTTGAAGGATCGACCAAAAATTAATTTCATGAAACAAATATCTAAGCTTTGTAGTAATTTTGTAGTCAAACATTTCACAAAATTTCCAAAATTTAATACATCTATGGCAAATTCATATTATGGAGAAAAGCATTGTTTAGGAGAGTTTCAAAGTTTCAGGCAAGTACTTCCAATGTATACCATTTTAAAGCAAGTTTGGGATGGCGTACTTTTTATCCGTCTTTTTACCCTGCTGTCAAGTTACGCTTCTGGTTGATTTCACATAGTGTAAATATGAATTTTTTTTATTGAAAAAGAAAAAAAAAATTAACTTCATCTTTGTTGGGCTACAAATTGTAGCAATGAAATTTATATGAGCAGTCAGAATTGCTTTTGTGCCATTTTATAACTATTTTGTTTTTTTAAGACATAGTTTTCCCCAATGTTTAAGCTCCTTGAATCTAATACTTACTGATTCTATTAGTATTATCTTTCTTTTACTTCAAGACTACCTGTATGATATTACATTTATAATGATTTTTAACTTTCCACATCTTCAGTTACTGCTAAAATTGGCTTCTGGCCCAATAGCACAAGAGATGGAAAATTTTATAATGAAATGTGAATGGTCATAACTTGGTTGCTAATAGAGCTACCAAGATAAATTTTTTATGTTTTGTCAAGCTCTTTATGCCCATATAAAATTTTTAGATATATTGAAAATAAAATTTGAGTGCAAGATATCTTGCCTTATTTGGCGGTATAGCAGTCTGGTAAAATATTGTCTGACATGAAAATGCAACACTGGTATACCATGCAACTTCACCATTTGGTAAAAAATTGCACCTAATTAACATTCACCTACACTTGCTGAAGTTCAGTAAATATGCATCCAATTAGATGATTGCTAATGTATTTTTTTATGAGTACAGCACTCTTGTTCATTGCTAGTAAATACATAGCCAACAGTTCATTGCTGGCAAATGTAGAGCCAACAGTCAATGTCTAGACGAAATAATATTTTGTACCTGAAGATACTTGTATTTGAGTAGAGGTCCTGTTTGTTTATTAAACAATATATTTTTATCTGTTGGCCAGAATGTTTGAGAAATATTATTGAAGAAAAATTTGCGCTCTAAAAAGATTTTTTTAGAAGTAATAAAAATCCATTTTATATATATATATATATATATATATATATATATATATATATATTTCAAGTGAAGAGGACTCAAGGTTTTTTTTATATTTTGAGTTCTCTGGCATTTATTTTATTATAAACAGTGCTCAATATAATGAGTATTATAAAGCTTAATATAATATAATTATATGGTTATGTCAATTTTGACATAATTATATTATATATATATATATATATATATATATATATATAGAGAGAGAGAGAGAGAGAGACAGACAGACAGACAGACAGACAGACACACAAATACCAACAAAACTTTGCTTTTCCTTAGATTAAAATCAGTAAATTCATCAAATTGTGGATTAACAGTCCTATTCAATTCACAGGTAATTCATCTATTTTAAGTCATTCAAATTTTTTTTTGGTTTACGTGCTTTATGTGATAAAATATGTGTTCACTAGTCTATCACAATCTGCCAAGTCATAACTGTCCATCTCTCACTATCCTATTCATTATGCTTGATATATTGTAACATAGATTCCCTGTACTTTTTCTATAAATACTTTCATGATAATTGTTCTGATGAACTATGGTACCTAGACTTTACAAATTCAAGTGCAGTACTCGATTCGTGGAAAGGTCTTATTTTACAGTTGAAATGACGAGATGCAACTGTAAACTCTATGCTAACAATTTCTTCTATCATACTTCTTGCTTATGGAACTCTGTTCTGGCTTCATGCTTCCCAGTCAACTTTGACCTTCAGAAATTTAAATGCAACGTCTGTCGTTATCTACTGTCTTCATTCTTGTTCTTTTATTATTCTTTAATAGTGTTTTTTTCTCATGTTCTCTAACACTCAGTAACCTCTAGCATCTTAGTGGCTTTATTGCCTTGCCTGGAATTAAATGATTTTAAAAAAATAAATGTTCATCTTTGGCATCTTTTTTTTTATATGTCCATATCTCTGATATAAGGTATTGTAATTATTTACACCATTCAAATTAAGGTCCTTGTCTACAGCAGAGGTGAACAAAATTTGGAGAGTTAAGTTAAAAAAAATAACTGAAACTGAGATATTCTGAAGAGACATGGGATGTGGAACTAGAACAATCTACCCTGGTGGATAAAATAAAAGGTTTAGTTTGGTTTGAAATTCAAATCACCTGAAGAAGGCTGGAGCATAAACAACCAAAATGTTGGGAATGACAATAAAGATGACAACAGTCTGAGCAAAGTAAATAGTTTAAATAATCTTTTTCTTTTTATCAGAAATTATTAGCCTCAAAATATGCTAAATTCAAAGAGATGTTTGCTAAATTAATCATTTTACCAACAGGAAATTCTCTGCTCTAAAAACGAGCTGAAAGTTGCCTTATAAAGAATTTGAGATAAAAAGAACAGTTGCAAATCTAATCAGTAAACAAAATGCAGATTGAGAGGATTTTTTTTTTTGTTGCTTTTTACATGACAAACAAAAGTAACGCGTTTTCCCACTTATCCTTTAATTGAAACAACTCTCTTATTTGAAGTGCAGATAATAAACACAAATTAACGATGAAAATTCTTAAAACTGAATAATTTCAAATGTGTGTGTGTGAGAACAAAAAAAAGTTTTAATGTTTTGATTGTTCAAAGCCTTAGCTTGTGATCCTAAGAAATTATCCATCCAAAAAATCAGGTCAACTCAGAATAACAAGAGAAAGACAATTATTGAAAGGATTGTTTATAATGATTATCACTATGCTTGGGAATCAACAGTTTCAGTAATTTTCTTGGCCGTTTACCAAAAATGTTGGCTTAATGATGAATTTAAGTTTTTTTAATGCACATTGTTCAAATACAGCAGTAAAACTGAAGAGTTAAAATACTTTTATAGCAATACAAACAAGGTTAGTGGGAAACACCCTGCAATAAACAGCTTTTGTTATCATAGTTAATGGTTGATGTGTATTCAAGCTTCATTCAATCAACTTTCAATAGAATAAAAATAGAAATACAAAAATTGTGAGTACTGATATAAACATCAACATTCTTTTGTTAATTTCTATAAACATGTCTTTAACAAGTTCTGGTGAAAATCCTCCCATTGGCACATGTTACAGACATTATACAAAAGGTGATAATCACCATGATAAATTGCATAATGTAGTCTGTAAGACATCTGTATCAAATGGTGACCGTATAATCTTATTGTCCTGTAGATCAAAAAGAAACAGGCAACTAACATTCGTAGGTAAAGGTTAATGATCAGAGAAAATGAGCTGAAAGGTTTAAGATTTTATTCTTAATACCTGGTCAGGCACTGTTTACCAAAAACTCATCAATGAGAATATATCAAATCAAAGGGTTGTTGGCAAAAGGAACAAACCAATATGCAAATTACAAATTGGAGGCACCAAAACAAAGTGAGTACAAAAATTAAAATCTTTAGGAAGTGTATTCACAGATAGAAAATGTTATACCAAAATTGAAAGGTGCACTGGGATAGCAAAAGATGCCTTCTAAAACTCAAGTATTGAGAAACAAGAATATTTCATTAGAAACAAAAAAAAGAAAAAAGAGTATTGAGCTGTTATGTAATATCCGTCTTTCTATATGGCAGTGAATGCTGGACAATGTCCCCACAGATGAAGAAATAAGTTGAAGTAATGGAAACAAGGTTCCACAGAAGGATGCTGAGAATATCATGGATTAAACATGCGAGCAACAACAAAGTTTTAGAGAAGATGCAAACAAAAAAAGATGCTTATAGTTTGAATCAAAAAGAGACAGTTGAAATTTCTCGGGCATGTAATGAGAAGGAGGCTTGGAAACTCACAGAATATTCTGACGACAAGGGACAGAGGAAAGCACTAAACAACCCACCTAATGGACTTGTGTAAATGGTTGGCAGAACTGAGATTAGGAGAGACAGCAAAGAGACAAACACTGCTAAGAGCTAAAAAGGACAAATGTTGTGTAGAACCATGAGTGTCCATGATCTGAAGGGATATGGCACACGGACAAAAATGCAAATTGTAAATATCTATTAATGTATAGAGGTGGTAAATGAACAGAGAACATTATAATGATAAAATCCCTCTGTGCTACAATACTTTCTTTTTTAGGGGGGGGGGAACATTCATTCATGTGTTGGATTACTCACCTACAATTACTATTATGAGAACTAGTGTAACATGGCAGATTATTTATTGCGCCACCCATGGAATGCAAGACGGTATGATATCATTTATGACATTTGATTGTCAGCTATCTACAACTACTAAAATTCTCTCAGTCAGTAAGCTTTATAATTCTCACCATAAAGGACTCATCACTTTACCACAAGACTTGCTATCATTTCACCATTGAAGGACGGCTGAAAAAAAAAAAAAAAAACCCCAAACATCTCACTAACTCACCATCTGAATTTTTATTAAGCATAGTGAGATGAACATGGCACATGCCAGAAATCACACATATCCGCCATGTCCACATCCTCACTTCCATCAATATGCCAAACAAAAATATGCAGGAAATATGGAGGCTGTAGAAATCAAATAAGTTACCTTCTAACCCCTTCTTGTCTACCTCACTTATAGGAGAGTATCTAATGCAGCAGGTGGGTTAGTCCACTTTACTATAATGGACCTGCCCAACACATTTGCATGAGTGGATTCTATTCACTCATATATATCTCTCCATTAGATCACATAAGAGCTTGGTCTTTCATTTGGACAGACTACACTAATCTACTTGTGTGCCAAATCACATGCTATTAACCAACATTCAACAAGACGCTGCGAACAGGATCTGAACCCATATGGGAATATCCCATTAGATTAGCCAAATCATTCGCTATTAACCAATATCCAACCAAGGCTTCCTCTTCTGCTGACAACTATTATGCACCCTATTTCTATCTATTATATTAGGTGAGTGGACCTTCTTTGCAAATGTAGTTAGGTATGAAACATCTTTTGGCACCCATAAGACCAGTACTAGAAGTCAAGACCGCCTACAAGGTAAGGGAGATAATCAAGTAAAAGCTCTGCAAAACCAAGTTTAGGATGGTAGAAATATAATTTTAACTTGTACCATCAAAAAGTATATCAAGCTATGAATATGATAGCTGGACGTATACAAAGTCACATTAGAAAGTTCCTGGATGAGGTCTAGCAGACTCTATAACTAACTATTTGGTAGACTCTAATCATACAAGAGCTGATCAACTTTTCAACAATACTCCTCATGATTAGTTCAGGATTGGTTAAATCAACACCTGAGCAACCTTGAAACAAATGCTATTCAAAAACTTGTACTTAACCAAAAGAATGTTGATGAATCATTTTGAGGATCTCAGTAGCAGATTTCCTGAGCTTCTATACAAATTTTGGTGCAGACACATTGTTCAAAATTGTTGGCCACAGTCATTCTAACACACTGCAAAAACCATACTATTCCCAATAATATACAAATTATACTGACAAACAGATTCAGCCAAAATCTGACAATATAAAATGACAAGAAAAAAAATTTACATGTTAAAAGCTTTAAATAAAAGATTTTAAATCTAGAAAGTTATTACTTCGGACATTTGTTACTTTCCAAATGCTAAGATTACTCCAGCAATTTTATTTTTTAGACATCAGCAAATATTATTTGAAATTCTAAGATTAGTCATTATCAGCATTACATGAATTAACTGGGCAAATTATTTTTATTATTTGACTGATGTAAACTTCAGCCTTCATCAAATGTATATATTTAATTCAATATAAGAGAGTTCTTACTTTTAACTAAAACTATGGATTTGTTAATTTTGATTTTAAAATGTATTATAATAATTCAAATATTTTTGAGGTTTTAATTGTAAGAAAATATCATAAACCATGAAAAAATTACTTGTACATAAAATAAGTTTTAGGCTGTATTCAATAATCTTTCTTTCAAAACTTATCAGATTAATAATAATATTATATTATGCTGTATTGACTACATGATAGGTAGATTTGATTTAATATCTACCAAAAAGTAGCTATGGGAAAGATCTTATGAAAAGTCCTTTAATAATTACATTATGTGTGTGTGTGTGTGTGTGTGTGTGTGTATGTGTGCAGGGTACTTACCCCTGACTTAAAATATATTGAAAATATATTTGTTTACATTAGGTGCCTGTACCTGTCAATGCAACTGAATTCAGAAGTCAAAAAGCCTGCTTAAATTTCTCATGAGACAGCTAAAGTATGGATGATCTGAAAAACCTGTTTTCTATATGTTCGGGCTATATTGACACCAGGTGATTTAAAAGCCTGTATACCATAAACACACACACACACACACACACACACATTGAAAAAAAATAATAACCTCTTTAACTCCTGGTTGGAAAATCATTTTATTTCTGCCAAATAATGTAAATGACATGATGCTTCATGTTTGACAATACAAAAGTTAAATATATTACTCATACTGACAGGTAAAACAACCATACTATTAAAAAAAAAAAACAAATATATATATATATATATATATATATATATATATATATATATTTTGTTTCATCAGAAAAGGATATTTGTTTTTCTAGTTCACTTATTTGTTCTATCACAGAGTAAAGTATTTTTCATCCAATCATCCTCAATCAAGTTTCTTCACCTGTTGGTGTTGTTGACAATTACTGTTGATTCTTTCAATTCCATACAAGAAATGGGCTTCCATATATGCTAATTGCGCAACAGATTTACAGTGCCATGCAAAAGATTATAACATTACCAAAAATGTTTAGTTATTTCTAATACAGTTACATTAATTAAGTTTTTACTGCTTGTAGAATATATATTTAGATATTCAGTCAAACAATCAGATTTTTTTAAAAAAAACTTATCCCATGAAGAAAAACTGATATTTAGTAGATCAAAAGTTTACAACAGCTCACATTTTACAACAGTGTTCATATTTTACTAGAATTTTCCAAATTAAAACGGGGTTGTACTTTAAAACATTCCAGATTAATTTAATCATTACTTTTAGGAATGATTAAAAGTAACACATCATTCTTATTCTGTCCACTGCCCTTTAAACACTGACAAAATAGAGAAAAACAAAATAAGTAATCAAGACCTCCATAAACATATTGCTGACCTTCGTACGAATGGACTTGGTTATAGGAATATATCTTGTCAGTTAAATGTGCTACTAAATTCAGTTGGTACAATAGTTCATCACTGGAAGACATGTCATTCCATTCGTCCCCAGAAGAGCTCTGGTCGTCCTAGAAAGGTATTGAAACGTACAGCAAGATTATTTGCAAGAAAATTCGGCAACAAGCCCTAAGATACACTTAAAGAACTTCAGGAGGACTAGAAGTAGGTGGAGTAAAAGTGAGCATGAATACAATTAGTTGTTCTCTTCATCAATATGATATCTTTTTGAGGACTCCAAGGGTGAGGAGGATAAAAAAAAAAAAACACTTCTTAAACAAAAACACATTCTTGCTTACGAGCATTGTATCAAACTGGCAGCATTTTGGAAAAATATACTTTGTTCAGACGAAATGAAAATTGAACTTTTTGGCAAAAATGCTGTGGCAAAGGTCTGGAGAAAGTATAGTTGTGAATATTCGCTGAAGAATGCTATCCCAACAGTGAAATTTGGAGGTGGATCAGTTATAATAGAAGAGAAGATGAATGAAGCATATTATCGTGATATTTTGGAGAGAAATTTACATCAGAATGCACATTTAGGTCTTTCAACAAAACAATCCTAAACATACTTCAAAGCTTACAAAATCATAGTTAAGTTCAAATAGAATAGATATTCTAAAATGGCCAAGTCAATCTCCAGATTCCAATCCGATTGAAAATTTATGGAGAGAGCTGAAACTGAGAATTCAAAGAAGGAACCCACAAGATCTGCATGAATTAAACGAATTTTGTCGTGAAGAATGGAAAAATATTAGCCAAGAAACATGCAAGCAATTTGAAGGAGACTAATCTAGTCTAAACACCAACATGCTGTAATTAGCAATGATGGTTACACTACAAAATATTAATAAATGATTTAATAAATGTATTGTAAACTTTTGTTATTAAATATTGGGTTTTTCTTCATAGGATATTTTTATTGATTATTTTTTTAAAATCTGATTGTTTGACTAAAGGCTTAAACGTGTGATATAAGCAGTAAAAATTTCATTAATCTTTGTTAGAAATAAATAAAAAAAACATTTTCTGTAATGTGTCATACACTTTTGTGTGGTACTATATTTAAAAAAATAAAAAATTATGAAAATACAATTAGATTTTGGGTATAATTCTTATAATTAAAAATTATTAAAATATTATATAAAACATTTCAGAGCTTTGTAAGGAAAATATTTTTTTCAAAGATATTCTAAAAGCTGATTGAACTCTTTGAAAATCCTAAAGAAAAAAAATGTATAAACTTGGTAATGCAGTATATTTTAACATATGAAAACTAAAACTTTGCTAATCAAAAGCAGTATTTTAGTTTCTGGTTGAATTTCTTGTATGAGGAATTACCATTTACAGTTGGAATAATGTCCTCATCTTTGTCATTATTATCACAATGTTTCATCCATTGTATCTAACCTTCTTCAGGTGTCTTTAAATTTCAGGTAAGCTTCAGGGAATTTTTAACTGAACAATTTCTTTTCTCTATGGAGGTAAATTTTTCTTGTTATATTGTCCATATCTAGGGATATCTCATCTTGTTACATGATGGTCAAAACATGAAGATGAGGATATTAGTTCAACTATAATTAATGTACATAGATATTTGAGCTTATATACTGCAGGTTTAAATCTGAATATTCAGGACATTAATCTTATTCTTGACATAGTATAAAATAAAACATTAAACTGATTTAAAGTTTTTAGAAATTTATCTTTTTACAATATAAATGACTAGTTTGAGATGGTATAAAATTAAATGGTTGGAGGGAGCTATTTACATAAAAATAAATTATATCCACTAATTTTTTTTATTTATCTTATTTTATTACAAAGTTACTTTTTTTACAAATCCTACTTATATATATTTTATGAAAATCAAAGCTTTCAATGTGATTGAATAATTTGTAAATGGATATCAGTTTCCAATGAGTCATTCCTATTATGGACATTCCTACAATTACTATAATTCTAAACCTGGATGTAAGAAGTTCCTCCAAACAGAACCAATTTATGTGTTTTTATTATTATTATTTTTTTTTTTTTGGTAAACAAAAAATAAAAATAGACTATATATACTGAGTTAATCAAGACTTATGCTATCTTCTCAGAAATTTTCCAAGATGTTGGTAATACTATTCATTTGAAAAGGTTCCTGTATGGTTTTCTTTGGAAAGGAAAGATATCCACATCATACTGAACTGGCCTAGTTTTTACAGCCTTTTGCCAGACTCATATTCTTCAATTGACATACTCATCAGTAAACTACCCTATTATTTAGATCTTTTATCATTTTTTTTATTTTACTTTTGTTCACCCAATACAAGGCCCAAGAGCTACTCAAGGTAGAAGGTTACTAAACGAGGTTGTTGTAAGGGTTTATAGTGAGGGAACAAGAGGTGTATATTATGAGGATATCAAGGATAGATAATAGTTGACTCTTGACTTGAAGAGGTTAAGATTGTAGTAATTGGGGAAGCATCCTCTTGGGAATCTATTCCCAAATGCAATAGATCTTTTCTCATTTTTTTTAAAACTAATGTTTACCTAATACAAGGCCTAAGAGCCATTCAAGATGGGGAAATACTGAAGAGGATGTGCGAGTGTAAGATGATAGGGTAAGAGCTGCAGTTTATAAGGATATGTGGGAAAGAATGATTAATTCTAGACTTGAAAAAGTTAAGATTATAGTAATTATGAAAACATCCTGCTAGGATTGTTCCATAAAGTAGTGGTTCAGGGAAAGGAGCTGTATGAGTGAAACTTCTTACTAATAGAATGCAAAGGGAGTGGAGGGTATTAGTTGTGAAGGTCAGAACTGGTATAACTAAAGAATGTAACTTGTCAGAACATTTATTATGGAAATAGTGATAAAATAGCAAAATATTCGCAACATTTAATCTTTGGAAAATAATCCATCACCCACAAGGCCATGTTAACACTTTTGAACTATCAGGACAGGCAAGTGAGGAATAGGCAGTTTCCACCAAAATATGGTAGCAATAATCCATTTTTGGTCTGATCTAACTCTTGTAAACATAGAGCATAGCAGGAGGAGTCAGATACTTACTAGAGCGGCACAAGGAACTGGCCATTTTTCCAGCATCCTTAGCAATGAATCATATATATGAACTTCTCTTGAAATCTGAGAGTGAGCTCGTGTCCAATAGACATTCAAGGCAAAGAACCTCCTTAAAAGAAAACCTACCCATAATAACAGATAAAAATTCAAGGTTGCTCGGTGATGTGGGAACATCATTAACTTGGTTTCAGAGTTACTGAATGTTATAAGCCAGTCCTTCCCCTATCACCTGGGCTAAGTCAGAGGAGAGGGTCAGCTGTCATTTCATGAAGATGTTCCTATAAACTCATTGACCTACTTGTTAGGAAGGACTTGACAACTGAGAAAACCCTTTCAGAGATTCCACAACTGGAAAATTTGTGTAGCACCCTCTAATACCACATCTTATCAGAGGTGATTATCCTTGTGATTATTTCTTTATGTCTCATTGATTATGTGAGTAATGACAGTTAGGACATTAGCAGTGGACCTTGCAGAGTGAAATCCATAGGAGTCAATTCAGTGTACATGGCAGTGGAATGAAGGATTGTAGTTCACCTGAACATCTTCCATGTGATAGAGTAGTAACAGACTAACAACATTTTGTCTGTAGGAAAGGCTGTAAAGTAGGAAATAATTAATCACTAACAAGGCAGCACACAGCACTTTTAAACTGTCCAGACTGGGAAGTGAGGATTGGGCGGTAATATTCCATGTTGATCTGGCTCTCACCTTCTCCCAAATCCCTTTTACTTCACAAATTTTTTTTATTATTGCGTTGCGTTAGACCAAGTGTGGAGGGGAGATGAGTGTATATGGGGGAGGGGGGGCTTAGTTTTCACAACCAGGTTTTTTTTTGGTTTTTTTTTACAGTAAGTGGCAACATTTGTATTTATTTCTGAGATGAGTAATTTTCAATAATCTTCGAATTATTTCGAACTTTTGTTCTCATCTTGGTTGATATAGTTGTTATAATAGACAACGTTTTGACCAAGTACCCTCTGGTCATCATCATGTCTATAGATTGGTGGATATTGCGAAATATCCTGTGAAATCAATTATTGTTCTTTCATGTTAGAATTTGGTACTCTCACTACCAAGTCCATGTACAACCAACTACTATATCCACTATGCCACCATCCTGAAGGACTTTAGTGATGTATTTTTGGAGCCTTTTATATTCAGTGTCAGGTGGATTTTCACAACTGGATTATATTAGTGGGTTCATGCCACTTGTCATAATTTGTATTTATTTCTGAGATGAGTAATTTTCAATAATCTTGGAATTATTTCGAACTTTTGTGCTCACCTTGCTTGATATAGGCGTTGTGTCTATTATAACATCTATATCAACCAAGATGAGAACAAAAGTTTGAAATAATTCCAAGATTAAGTGGAAACATTCGTAAAAAAAGCATGACCAGTTAAAGTTTCAAATAAACATTTTTAAATTTATGCTTTCTCTTCTGTTTACGATACTAAGTCTTCTACCCTTTAAAGACAAAAGAAATTATTTTTAATGATAGCTCATCATACTGCATCCACCAGAAATACTTTTTTCATAAAACAGTTACATGTCTCTAAATGTTTCAACTGAACGAATGTTTTTGAAACATTCTGTTCAGTATCTGGTAGCAAGTGACGTCTGCTACCACTTCACTTATTTGCACATTGCCCTGCAGTGTTTGAACAGTAATCATGAGAAGTAGCTGATGACCAATTTTTACGTTGGTATAGTCACAGTGATAATAATAATAATAATAATTAGATCAAATGTTAGGGAAAATAACTGAGTTGAAAATATTGTTTCTGTTTTATATATTTTCAAGAGAGTAAAACTCGGTACTGCCAACTCAGCACCAGGACAACCTTACTTTTTTAATTTTGAAATTTAGTATTTAATAAATTATTTTAATTTTTATGAAAAAAAAAAAAATCAAGCAAAATTATGACAGTAAGTTTTTTTTACTCTTTATTTATATAAATTTTAAAAATTAAAAATTATTTATAATCATTTTTATTTATATTAATTTTAAAGATTAAAAAAAAAAATTAAATTTAATCATTTTATTTGTATTAATTTTAAAAATCAAAACAATTATTTTATTTATATTTATTTATTTTAAAATTAAAAAATATTGAAAAAGGTTAAGTTTTCCTGACAGCAAGTAGTCTCAGTTGTTCAGATGCCTATATTTTTAGCCATTTTTTTTATTAATTTCAAACATACGCACCGTAATGGGGGTGCTAGAGGGTGTCGTCAGTGATGTTATTGCGAGGATCACTAGGGGGTTTCGGGTCTTTCAACATCATACCCGCCTCACCACGCTGACCCGACCAGAGATGATCAGTTTCTGGCCCACTCATCATGAGTACCAAAAAGAAATGTAGACAGTATGTAGAGGAGTATTTGGCTTATGGCTTTGTGGAAAGCTCATTTGATCAAAGGTAACACGTGCCTTATTTGCAACAACTCATTTTCTAATAAAGCAATGAAATCTTCAAAGTTTTTAGAACATTTCAAAAGAAAGCACCCTGATAAAGGGAACAAATTCACTAATTTTAAAAACTCAGCTCCTCATTTTTACTTACTACCACAACTGCATATATAGTTTTTGGTCATATTTATAACACATGAAAGTCCAACTTTTGTGAGGAGGTTGCATAGAGTTGTTATGTGGTATAAAATCACACTGATATTGTATTTACAAATAGTAAAACATGATTTGAAACTAGGTGTCATAATTTCACTATTAAAATTGCTAGTTGTAACACATCTCTTCTGAGGAACTCTTCTCATGTCCTGGTTTTCTGTCAACTACAATCTTCAAAACTTTAAATACATTATCAGCTGTCATTTTCTATCCCCTTAATTCCTGTTCTTTTAGTATCCTTTCCATTTCTTTCACATTTGTTGACCCCTTTGCATTCAAGTGGCTTTGGAACTCAGCTCTTCAATTTCCAATTCCAGTCCATTATTCATTATACTATGTACATATCCAAGATTACAGCACCAGATATTCCCAAGTAGTCACCCATCTAAGTAATAACAAGGCTCAACGTTGCTTAACTGCAGTGAGTGCATGAGAAGCAGTATTTCCAATGATATGGCCGTAAGCTGATAAAACCAGAATCAAGAATGTTAGTCTGTAAACAACTCAGAGAATAAAGAATTTATGACCAATATTTGAGGGTCGTCTACAACAAAAAAGTAAAATGAATCTTATTTTCCTAGTTTTGTCTTTGTAAGTAAAAAAAAGAAAAAATTAATATTTTTAATTTCAATCAGTCAGTTAAGCACCATACGTGATACACGATTGGGCGATCATGTCTCGAAAGAGACATGACTGACTGGGCAGAAGATTATCCCGCAGTAGGTTGCCATTGCTTTCTGCAGTAGACTGGTTGCCAACCAAGGCTATAGAACCCAATCTATCCTGTTATCTAACCCATAACTGGAAGGAAGAGATGGATTAATACCTTTCCCAAGGGTATTTGCGCGTAAGTGAAGACAATGAATTCAGCTGGAATTCGAACCCCCCCCCCCCGATTTCTCGTTCCAAGCCGATATCCAATGCACCACAACGCACATCCTTAGAGTTCCCAAATACCAGCATTGTTGTTACTTCAAAAAAAGTAACAAAATTTTATCAAATTTAATCAAATTAATCTTAAGTAAACATACAAAAACCATACAGCTTACTTCATATGAGATTCTAATATGGTCTAAGATGAGTCTCAGTCAATAATGCTGGCAAGTATACAATACTAAAACTTTAATCTTGTGTGTGTTCCAAAACAATAGTTTAAGTGATACATAATATCTCAATCAATTTAGAAGTATATTGTACTTTGAACACCTGTTGAGTGCAGCAGCAAATTTCATTAATATTATACTATATAATATTATAGAGGTTCATTTTTTTTAACAGCATTTTTAATAGAAAATTTAGCATTTGTTTTCAAAACACATTCTTATATCAATCCATATATATATAAAGAAACACTTGCATAGTATATTCCACCTATTAAGGATGTGTAAAATAACGAACATTCATAATACTTTATAAAAACAATAAATTTAATTCAATAGACAACATTAGAACTTTATTTTTTTATTAACAACTACTTGAAAGTTGAAAAGGCTGTGTGTGTCACATGACTTGATAGTAAATAAACATATGCACACTGATCTGCAGTTATTACGTATTTGGAAATAAATGTGTGGCAGAAACAAGTATGTATAATATAAAAATATACTAATTATTTTGAAAAAAAAAAAAAAAAAATACGCTTTTTTAATCTATCACTAAATTTTTACACTGTTTCAACTATCAAGCCTCATGGAACAATAAACATTTAGAATCTTTAGTATTAATTTTTTATTCAAAGTACCTTTTATGGAAAAAATTTCTCTTAACGTGAAAACATATCTACTGATATGGTAAAATAATTTATTTTCATATTTTAAATCAGAATATATTCACATTAAGGCATTTTTTTGTGCTTTTCATTTGTTTTCTGGGCTGGCAAATTATTTCACTTATACTCTATTATAGCAAAGACCATTGCATGTATATATATATATATATATATATATATATATATATATATATATATATTTTTTTTTTTTTTTTTTTTTTTTAACTGTTGTATCATTTGGGTCTGACAAGCTGCAAGGTCATCACTGTGCGGTGAAATATGTATTACCCATGAAATTGTAGTATATCAAATTTTTTTAAAATTATATTACTCTGTTAAATTAAATAAATGAATTTAACATTGAGTTCTTTTGAGTTTGTCTATCAGAATTTACCTGAATAATATACCAAGTATTCTATGTTATATATTTCTCTCCTGTCAGAAAATGGTGCCTTATTTTATTTTTTTTTGCAATAATTATGTCATCGAGTAGTGAAGAATATATATCCTGTCTATTATAATAAAAGACAGTTGTGTGTTATATATTTCCCTCCTGTCAAACACAGGAGGTTGAATTATTTTGTTTTTTTCCTTGTCTTAATGTAAGATACTCAATTGTAGGTACATCAATATATATTTTGCTGTCATTTTTTTACAGCATGGGCCCACTTCTTAACTACAAAAATAATAAATATTTCTAAAAAAAAAAAAAAAAGAAAAAAAAAGACACCTATTTTCAGCAATGTTTTAATGTCGATTGAAGCAATGAAACAGTAAACCTACTCCTACAGTCTTTAAATACAAGTTAAAATGTGTAACTAACAATAAAATAGATAACATTGTTACCTTATCTTTCATCATGAACTTCTTTATAAAAAAAACAAAAAAAAAACAAAAAAAAAATCAATGGGTTTATGGGTGGTCTAGTGATAAATAAAAACCTGAGACTTAGTCCATTTTACCTACCACAAAGGTTCACATATTAATGTTGGCAACTGTTTACTTGTATGAATCTTAGGATCATTTGAGTTATATTTGATTTGGTTGGCTATAGGGTCATTCCAGCCAGATTCAACAAGGGTCCATCCTGAAGATCCTCAGTAACTTTGATAGTTTAAGACATTTCAACTTTCCTGCACTCTTATTTACATTGTCTTTCAGAAAATGTATAGTTTTACATGGTTTTAACCAAGTGAACTAATGCATTGTGATGTAATGGATATCGGCTTGGAATTGGAAATCAGTAGAGCTGAGTTCAAATTCCAGTTGAATTCGTTGCATTCTCTTGAACACAAATACCCCTTGGAAAGGCATGAATCCCTTTCTTCTCTCTCCAGCTATGAGGTTAAATAGCAGAACAGATTGGGTTCTATAGCCTTGGTTGGCAACCAGTCTACCACAGAAAGTAATAGCAATCTATTGCAGAAAAATATTCTGTCCAGTCAGTTATGTCTCTTTTAAGACATGATTGCCCAAATGTGGCACTTAACTGACTGAAAATCCATTACAACAGCTGAAAAAATTAAAAAAATTAAAAAAAATTGCATTTTTTTTCATATTTTGCCCTTCTGCTGCTCAGAAATGCAGAATGAGGGAATTTGGTGTATTTTTTTTGTGGCATTTTTTATGCACACTGCATGATGAGAGAAGAGGAAGTAGTTTGCATGTGTCTTCAAGCAGTGGCAGCAAGCCAAAATCTAGGATTTTAACTGTAAAAGAAAGTTTTGGCACATTTTTTTTTATGACAGAATAGTGTGATTAGTTGATTGAATTTGAGAGACTTATAATGGTTGTGATGAAGGAAAAAAAGTTCCAATGGCAAGCAATGAAAGATGCTTCCAATGAGAAATCTCTAAAAAACAGAAAATTCAATGTTTTCAAAATCTTCAATATCTTTATAATATTCAGAGTGGCATAAAATCTGTTTAAAATGAGATATGCTAAAATTTTCAGGATTAACAAATGGTGAAAATTTGGATGAAATCTGAAGATCTTCAGGATGGACCCATGAATGTCACCAGAATGAACCTATAGCCAACCTAACAGCTTGACCCTGATGTCTAAAAGTTAGTCTATAAATTTAACTTCATGGAAAGATGAACATAAAGTAGTTGGCACTGACTTTTGAGGTCAATTTAGGGTTAAACTGCAAAACCATACTACATAAATCATAAGTGGCTGAATTGTTGGTATCTATTAAAACATTTATGAATTAAAAAAAAAATTAAAAAAAAATCACAGCTAAAGTACAGTGACCAAACATCTAGCAACATAGAAAATTGAATCAACGGAGTTCCAACAACTGAGATAATCAATGACTTCTTTGCACTAAAAGTGTAGCAAAATGGGATTGTGCCGCCAATTGTTGAGGTAAGTAACTTTTATACCCACCCCAAAGAGGCTTGAGGCAGGTAGTGAATTAAGTAATAAGTGATGTAAAGTCTTATTTTATGATGTGAGGCCTAGGAGAAAAATGAAGGAAAATTGTTAATTATATCAAAGTGGCAGGGAGAGGATATTAAAAAAAATAAATAATTAAAAGTTTTAATTATTATAATAAATGAAATTAATAATAGACTAAAGGCTACAGTAAAAACCGAACCAGTAGATAACAAACACATTAAATTGTTATCTAAATAAATGTCCGTCTCACCTGCTTCATCCCCTACTGAAGTGGGTTGACATGACAAATATAATTTGGATAGTTTCAAAGTTTTCAATAGAAATTATCTAAGGAACAGAATCATATTAAATTCTGTTACGAAAAAACTTAGCCAGAAACAAAACTTGGCTATCAAAGCATCTGGTTTTCAAGAACATATTCAGAGCTATTGAAATTTATAAGCAATTCCATTTAATACATTATTTTGTTGAAAGCTATGTAATATTAATAAATAAAACTGGTGCATAGGACCTTTTTTTCATGTGATCATTACCAGAATCTCACTTGAGGTCATTTTGAAGGGAGCCGAGAGATTTCGTCATAATACTACTTACAGCAACTTTGATCCATTGACAGGACATCTCTAATATAGGTACTGTCACAAATTTTTGAAAATTATTTGTTTATTTACTATTTCCAGTAAGCAAAATACTCTAGCATATTTCAAACAGAAATTATATTATTTTTTGAAAAAAAAAAAAAAAAAAAAATTTTTTTTTTTTTTTTTTGCTAAAATAGATGGACACTTTAAATGTCTTTCATTGCAATGTAATTCTCTGTATTAAAAAAGAAATCTTTCAAAAATGAAACACTTTTCTGAAACTTTGAGGAATAGAGGAATATTAGCTAATTAAAAAAATATTTACTAAATTACTTTAAAATAACATTTAAATGGATTTTAAAACAAAACAGTAGCGATGATTAAGTATTTGTTACATAATTGACTAGTGATAACAAGCACTGATAAGGTGCTTTACAGCTTTATTGTTATTCTACAGAGACCTTAGCTGTTAAAACATAATTTCAGAAAATGACAGGTGAATGCATTATATATACCAAGATAATTTTTAAAAATAATGATTTTAAAAGTAATTTCATTTGTGAATAAGTCCTGAAAGTTCCATTAAAAATCTGACAATTATCTGATTTTTGCAAGAATTTCCAAATGAATGTGCCACAGGAAAAAAAAAAAAATCGAGTTATTTTCTATTGTAAACTTTTGTAACGATTTGGCTACCAGTTAATAACAAGATTTTTTTATCAAAATTAGTAACGTGTCAGAAAGGATTAAAATTTTTTTTTTAAATATTTATATTTTTCCTCTGAGTAATAACAAACATTTTGATGGAAAAGAAGTTCGTTTTTATTTTTTTTAAGTTTGGCACTATTTTTCTTTATGCTGTTTTTTCAGTAGAAGTACCGAAATGGTCGACCATACTTTAAAAAATGAACACGTTACATATTATTGCATATACAAAAGAGATTTTAAAAATTTTAGTGGAAAATAATTATTAAGCTTTCTAATTTTTGATTAGTAAATAATTTTCTTTTCACTTCTTAAACATATCACCCAACCGGATGATGAAAGTAATGCAGAGTTTTAAAAGAAAATTATTATAATTAAAATTAAAAAAAAAAAAATTTAAAAAAAAAAAAATTAAAACGATTCTTGTAGAAATTAATTATTTATCGAAAAAGTTGTAATATTTGGTATCTTTGTGGGTATAATTGACAAAGAAGTGGATACAAATATTAGCGTTGAGAGGAATATTTTATTTTCTCATTTTTACATACTTTCGTGTTAAGTGTCTGCTAGCAAGAGAACACACGTTACCTGCTTAGAAGCTAGAGAGGGACTGGCTAATCCTTTAGGTCAAGCATGGGTCAGGGAGATAGAGAGAGTAGGGGAAAGAGAAATAGTAGCAGAGAAAGAAAAGGGAATATTTGGGTATCTTAGTTCTTGGGAGTTATTTAGAGACAGAGAGTAAAAGAAACAATGTATTCTCTGCATGGTAGTAGTATCTGACCTGAGGTCATTTGGGTTCATTCCGACAAAGTTTTTTTTTTCCTTAAGACAATTGAAAGCTTTTCTAAGGTCATACTTTTTTTACTCAATTGCACTTTTTTTTATTTTACGATTCGGGACAGATTTTTAGGAAATGAGTGTAAATAGTTCGAAAAAAATAAGTTTCAAAAATTGATGATTTACATTTTTCAAGTAGTCCTGCTTAATAACAAAGTATTTAATATCTTTAATTTCTCGAAATTTCATTAAATTATGTGAAGGACGGGGGTAACATATGTACAAAAAAATCAACCAAGATTTTCAAAAAAGAAATCTCAGAAGTCAAAACTAAGTTCAATCATTTGTGAATATTCCTGAAGATTTAATTAAAATCCGACAAGCATTTGATTTCTGCAAAAAATTTACAAATCAATGTTTGACACCTGACAAAGAAAAAAGGGCGCTAATCGTTAATTGCGTCAACGGCTGACGCAAAAATACAAAACAAAATTTTGTTTTGAACCTACAAGAAATGATTTTAAAAAATTAATAAAATAAAAATACTCTTTTTTTTCTCTCTTAATAATAATAACAACAAACATTTTGACGAAAAAACTGTTTTTATTAAGTTTAGGACCTTTTTTCAATTTCAATGCTATGCTGTTTTTTTAGCGAAAAAGTGAAGGTACCTAAAAGTGGCTGGGGTGATAGGATCACAAAGAAGGCCAAAAAATCGTAATAAATACTGTAGCTGGCATTGAAAAAAAATTTAATTTTAAAAAAAATTCACATACAGTAATTATTTTTTAATAGAGAAAATTAACCGGGTTTGTTTTTTAATTCTAAAACAATTTAATTTTAATGAGTTAAATGATGAGCAACAAGAAATTGTGTAATGATATGATAGGTAGGGAAATGTTAAATGACCACTGAAATGAAATCGTACGAGAAATAAACAGAAACCAAAATAAAAAGACTAAAAAACTATTTTCGGGAAGCGAAATAGCTCTAAGTTTAGGTCAGGATCATAAAAGAAAAATTCCTACTAAACATTTATTAAATTAATTAATATATTTTCGATTTGTTGGACTAAATAACCACAAAGTTGGTTCACTATTTTTTGAGAAGTTGATATTTAATTTCAAGGTTTATTCCTAAAAAAAAAAATCATTCTGTTCGTCGCAAAAAATATAAGACGAGTTAAATTTGTAAATTTTAATTGAAGTCCAAATTAGTTGTGATCAAATATGGATTGTAATCAGACAGAATAAAATAAAAAAACGTTTCAATTTCTCAATCTGTTTATCAAAGTAAAAGATAGCATGTTTGTTTTTAAAGTTTTGTTGGCCTATGCTTCTTCGTAGTTAAAAAAAAAAAAAAGCTAATCGGCGATTGATTTACTTTTTTGCTACAAATCGACGAAAACTTTTTGCTTTACTTCTGTTTTGTTTGATAATTTTCTCATGACATCGCTGACAAACAATACCACTTACTAAAAAAAAGTAAAGCTTCCTTAATTAATTGTAAATTATTAATGGCTAAATTTTCAAAGTTATTTTTTTTAAAAGTTTGTAATTTTGACACAAAAAAATGAATCAAAAGTAACTTTTGAAAAGTTACAAAAATCCAACTCGTTCACAAAAGAGATTTTTTTTATATAGAATTTGGAAATTTGGTTATTCTTGCCGTGCTAAAAATTGACATTTTTAACTTCGTTTTTTTGTGCTTACAAATTGATTGAACTTTTAATCGGGGTGTTTCGTTTAAGATACAAAAAAACTTTCAAGTTTCAAATAACCTAACCATCTAGTTACTAGTTAGGGCATTTTTCTAAGATTTTTTTTCATATATTTTTTCTACACATTTTGCAATTTTTAAGCAAACATTGCAGTTTAAAAGACATTTTAATTTCATTTAAAAAAAAAAAAAGCGGACCTGAAGGAGACTACCACCACCTTTAAATTTGATTATCAATTTTTTTTTTTGCTTTTTTCAATGCAATCTTATCGATTAAACCCTAAACTTTCCGACTGACAAAAAAAAAAAAAAAATTGTAAAAATTTCAACATTTAAATAATTGGGGGGGGGGGGGCGGCTCAGTTTTTCATACAACCTTAAATCGATCCTTCCTGCGCAATTAACTTTTTTGCTTGCGCATATTCAACAACTGAATTCTTTGCGAAATTTTTGAATAAAACCATTCTTGGAGTTTCCGAGGAAAATGCCATCGTAAGAACTGAAGAAAACTTGAAAAAGACAAAAACAAGAGCAACAACTCGCCCCAAAAACAAAACAAAGCGACAAAAACGCGAGTGGTTCCAAAATGGAGGGTCGATTTACTATAACGTTGTATGAGAAACTCAGCCACCCCTAAAATTGTTTAAATATTGAAATTTTTCAAATTTTTTGTTAATAATCGGAAACTTTATGCAATAATCTTTAAGACTGCACTGAAAAAAGTAAAAAAACAATGAAAAACGACAAATTTAAAGGTGGTTAAGTAGTCTCCTTCAGGTCCGCCAAAAAAAAAGTAAATAAAACGGTTTTTATTTACTTTTTTTTGGCGGACCTGAAGGAGACTACCACCTTTATTAAAACCTCTCTAGCTAGTTAGTACGTTAAGAAAAAAAGATGACTTAAAAAATTCTGTTATAATGTTATTAACTTTTGTTTTAAAGCACTATTTTTATTTAAAATACTTCCAGATCAAAGGTTTTAATTTTCTAAAAGTTAAAATACAGAAAAAATGTATGTAAAAAAAAACAAAAAAAAAAAAAAAAAACACTAAATCTAGAGAATTTTAAGTCACTTTTAAAATTTAAAAATACCTTCTCCAAGAGTTCTAAATCTTTATGAAAGAAGAAAAAAACTTTCTTATACATTTTTATTTTTCAAAAGCATAATTTCCAATTTGTAACCCGAGACAGTCTCCACGGCTACAGAAAAGATTTAAAAGTTCATTTTTTTTAATAGTTTTTCTTTCGAAAGCTTGATGGATTTTGTACAACAGGCACTGCGAAGTGCAACCAGGAATAATCATCATCTTCCAGTTAAATTCATAATTGAAGCCAAAATAAATGTGATTTCTTTTTTTAAAAAAAAAAGAACCGACAAACAAAAATTGTAATTTGGAATGCTAGCCTTATGGCAAAAGCACTCAAAATATAACGAATTTCAATTTTTATAATTTTTTTTTTTTTTTCATTCTAAGAAATCACATGGTATGAATGAGTGAGTTTTGTTTTGGTTACCGTAGGGTGGGATCAATTTACATAGCAAACTGGACCCCCCCCCCCCATTAACATTTTTTTTTTATTAAAGAAAATTGATATTCCTGAACTGAGATGCTTATTATTAATATATTCTATATAAGTAATTTGAAAAAAAAAATCTGATTGCAATGCCTACAAAAACCACAGCTTATAACAGGGAATAAAAAGTAAAAATAAACTTAGCCTTTAATTTAAAGGCTAAGTTTATTTTTAAGGTTACAAATTTAAAAATATGTCGTACACCAGCACTACTAATCCTAATAAGATTCTCTTGACTCTTAAAAAGTACACTTACGCAATTTAATATGTCAGTAAAATAATTAAAAAAAAAAACAAACATTATTCATCAAATTAAAAAAATGCGAATATTAACTACACGTACGAGACTAAATATTTATCGATAAAAGTCAACTAGTTTTTTTTTATTTCAATATTAGTAGAAGAAAGAATAATAAATAAGAAGTAAAAATGAATTTTGTTTGACATTTTAAATTTAAACAGATTTTTATTTCAGGATTTTTTTTTTTTTTTTTTTTGACAACTTGAAAACAAGTTCAGACAAAACAAGCAAATATTTTATTAAATCATCAACACATAAGAATATTAACATATTTGTTAAATTAAAATAATCTACACTTACTGTTTAACATCCTCGGTATCCTTTATTTCCATTCTGATATTTATTTCTGATTCAAAGCAACAAAAAATGAAAATATTCCGTAGAGTTCAAAACAGGCGCCATTAGCGAGAGAAAAATTTATCTTATGTTCCTTACGTTCTGGACAAAAATACTGTAACAATAACAAAGTGAGAGAAAAAAAATAAATTATTTATATGTCATCTTTCATTATTAATTACTTTTATTTCAAAGAATAATACATTTATATCAAGCTTAATAGATATTTAAACGACATTTAAATAATGCTAAAAACTAAGCTACAAGACCGCTTATGATCATTGTAAGACTTGATCAACACAACACAATTAAGTTTTCGCTTTCATATTTTTTCATTTATGACAATTTTTTTCTGTCAATCCGCACGATTCACTTCATATGTTTGTAGAAATGAAATCTATTCATAATATATTTTTTGTTTTATTTACTTAAAAAACCCTACTAAAAAGTTTTACAACGAATGTTGATATTTGATAAAAAACTTTTTTTTTAGTTTTTTTTTTTACTTTTTCCGCTTTTCGACATTCAGAAATTTTTACATTATTTATGTTTACTACTGATCTTTGTTACCAAGTAATATCCTTTAGAAAAAACTAAAAAATGGATTTTTATCCTCAATTTGGACGAAATAAAGATGTTTTCGGCGAAATACATTTTTTAAAAAATTGTGATATGGAAGACACAAGGCACCATAATCACCATATTTTTGTTACCAGAAAAAACTTCAATATGGCAAAGGTATCACAAATAAAATAAAAAGATTTCCATTTTCCCGGTTGATCAATCAGCTTAGACATAGCACAAGGCCGGAAATATGGAGCCCTCCGTGAAGATTAAACTAATAATAACTATATATCCAGTTGTAATTTCTAGGTAGACAAGGTTGCAACCATTCCACGTCAAAGTGTCCTAAAATGGACCAATAAATCCGTAGACTTGACAACTTACTGGAAACTCTTTCTTTTTGGTAACTGTCACTTCACTGACGCCCAGATCAAATTTTAAAGATAAAGATTGTTTGTCCCTTTAAAAATCATTTTCTGCTAAGATCTCTCTAAAATGGCAGATTTTTCAAAAACCCGTCATTACAGGCAATTCTGCTGCTCTTTTCATTTGTCCTATAGTACAAAAAGAAATTGCAACACACAAACTACAACACAATGGCTATGTCCCATCTTTTGTACCTCACTGTGAATTGACTGAGCCATTCAAAGTAGATGGTTACATATAAAAAACCACAGTTCATGGGGATATGAGTGGAAGATAACAGTTGACCTGTAGTGAACAAAACACGATCTAGATTTAAAATTCAAATGCTAAGCACTGACTCATTGATTTTGTTAGAAAAAGAAGATGAATTTACAAACTTTGTTTAGCACACGCTCAAAAGCGAATTTATAATAAAACTCATTAAATTTCACACCTTGATGCCAAAATGTTTTTCACTCAATAGAAAACTAGGAAACATCTAAAAACAAAATTCAAACAATCTTCAATTATTAGAAACAAATTCTTTTATGAACCCTTTTTGCCAGCCGACACAAAGTTTGTTCATCATCCAATGGAAAGGTCAGACTCACAACCAAGAGTGAATTCCCAAATGACCGTTTCAAGTCCCACAATTAAAATAAAAGATGAGCCAAGTTCGCCTGTCGCTAGAAGATGACGAACCTATTAGCACATCCCTTGACAAACGTCAAGCAATCACTATTATTACCTCTCTCTTTCTCTCTCACCTCCTTCCTCTTCATCGTTCACCCGTCTGTCTCTTTTTATACTTGATAACCAAATGGAAAACTTTAAGACTGAGTGAATACTTCAAAGACATTCCTACCCTACGATAATGCTCATGCATACATACACACAAGTTACTACTACAACATCTTAACTTCATAATACTGTTTCTCAATGAACATTTAACTTCTACCAATTCATGTTATTTTTTTTTATATTAATAAATTTATATTTAAACATAGAAAAAGGTATACTTTTATTCTTCCACAAATCCATCTTCTGATAACTTTCTGATAATTCTGATAGAACATGTAAGTTGTAGGAAGTTCGGTTATGTTTGACACAAGGCCAGTTTAATAAACATTAAACATCTCCCTTACTACTACAGACCCTAAACTTCGACAGGTTAAGATTGTAATGATTTGAGAAGCATCCTTTTCTTGGGAATTAGTTCCACCACGCAGCAGTTTGTGGGAACAAGCTGTTTGAGTAGAACTTACATCTCCCTTGTGGAATATGAAAGAAATGAGGGTGATTCACTGCAATGTGTATAAGCATGGTTGGCCTTAGCCATGAAAGTTAGAACTGCTAAGGGAACATCTGTTCATTGCAAATGATCACAAGTGGAATGACTACATCAGATCCATAGCTGCATCTATTGCAAGGATGGGTGGGTCACTGTATTGGGCCAGGATGTTTTTCTCATCAGAATCTGTTTTGCACATTTATAAATCTACCATTAGTAGTACATTAAATACTGTTGCCATATCTGGTTGGGTGTTCTTGCTATTCATCTTGGAGGTTCTCGACAAAATCCAAAAGAAGATCTGCAATATAATCGATCCTGACCTGGCAGCTTTCCTTCAGTCACTTTCTCACCAACATGATGTGGCTTCTTTCTGTCTTTTCTACAAGTATTTTCATAGCAAATGCTCTGACGAGCTTCTTTCCCTGATTACATGTATTTACTTGTGCTGATAAATTGGCATCTAAGGTCCTATCCTTTTACCATCAAAATAGCTAATTGTAACTGCTTCTTCTATTCTAACAGTTTTTTTTTCTTGCACTTTCCGTTTGTGGAACTCCCTTCCATTTGCTTTGTCCCTGATAGTTACAATCTTCAAAGTTTAAATGCAGTGTCAATCGCTATCTTCTATCGACTTGAATCTCACACCTCTTATCATTTCTTCAGCATTCCCTGTACCTTTTTTTTTCTCTCACTGTAACCCCTCTGTGCACCAGTAGCAGTCCTGCTTTGTTTGGTGTGAAATGAATATAAAAAATCCTATCTACTCTAGTTTATAAATATGTGAAGTTATTTACTCTTTTTTATAAATATATACAAAGCAACTTTAAAAACTTTAATTTAAAAAACATTTTCAAGTTTTTAATTGTTTTAGATTTTGTGTACTAAAAATACAAGTTCTGTTTCTTTTATAATTGTGGCATGACTCATGGAATGAGAACAATCTAACCCAGTGATCGAAATAAAGAATTCGGTTCAAATCATCTGAAGAAGGTCAGAGTGTACAACAGTCGAAACTTTGTGAATATGACAATAAAGATGAGGACAACAATCCAAACAATGTGAAAATTCATCTCAGATATGTTTCACTATTGTGATTTCTTACTTTATGTTTAGGTGTACTGTTAACTTGATTTTTACATACAGTAATGTCTTTTGATGTGCAGATGCGTGCTGTGGTGCAGTAGATATTGACTCGGAATGACAAATCAGGATGCCAAGTTCAAATTCCAGTTGAATTCCTTGCATTCACTTACACACAAAAAAACTTGGGAAAGGTATTAATCCGTCTTCCCTACCTGAATGTCTTTTGAAAAAGGTTTTTTTTACGTACTGACAGCTTGCTTTTAATATTACATGCTTAAACTTAACTATCGCCTTTTTCACACTCCACCCACGTCTTTTGAACAGGTGAAGAGGCTCATCCCTTGTTTCCTGTTTAGGATGTGGTTCCTGGCTTTCTTTTTCTTTTTTTTCTTCCAATCTCCTTTCACTTTTTTTTTCTTTTCACTTTTTTTTTTTTCTCAATTGGAGTAGATAGACTTAACTATCATCCGGCTCACACTCCACCCACGTCTTTTGAACAGGTGAAGAGGCTCATCCCTTATTTCCTGTTTAGGATGTGGTTCCCAGCTTTCTTTTTTCCAATCATTTTACTCTTAAGTAGCCCTATGCACATCAGTGGCGTCACCACCTTGCTTGGGGTGATATGATTAAAAAAAAAAAATACACAAATCATTTTTTTCTTGAATATGCTCTGCTGAATTGATTGGGGATCTAATTTGCGCATGTGTCTTTTATGCTGTTAAATATGGTATTATGATACTAAACAACTTATTTGAAACCTCCAAACAAACAAAATATTCTTACTTAATTAGCTATTTTTCTACCTGGCTATCTTACCTTAGACACACTTCTGCTGTTAAGGCTGCAGTACATGTGGTGCAACTATGACCCTAACAGTTTAGAGAACTTGTGATACTTACAATCAGAAAGTTGAAATAAGAAAAGAAACTAAATATTCCAAAAGATTGATTTGATTTGTTTTTTACAGTTTATCAACTTTTTGTGGGTTAGTTAAGTCCAGAACATATTTTGGATTTAAAGAATAATTCTATTGTTTTGCAAGTAAGTATAATATTAACATTTCTTTTTTAAGAATAACAATGATTTTTCTAAATATAAGGCCTACTATTTATCCCATAGATGAGAGGGAGGAGGTGTTGGCATATAAGCTAATGTAAATATCATCAGTATGTGTCATTAATGCAATATGTGTGCAACTTTTGATGTCAAAATCCATGAAAATTTTTCATCCTTTAATTTGCATGCAGAACTACATTTTTGATAAAGACTTAACATTTTCTAATTTCCAAAAAATAAATCAACATTTAAAAATGCTAAACTGATATTTATTAACTTTATCTAGCACAGAAGCTGGGTGTTTGGTTCTTAATGGCAGCCTGATTTAATAAATGCATGCCTCATATCTTAGCGTAAGGTCAGTGGGTACATTCTCATGCTGATTATTATTATTTTTGTCTCTGTGATGCCAATTCTTGTACGTTTCTGATGAACTAAAGGAGTCATTTCATGCAATATATCTCCCATCAGTCAAAAAATAATGAACACTTGAAGATGGTCAGATGGTCAGTCAGTTAAGGGCCATACTTGATACACGTTTGGGCGATCATGTCTCGAAAGAGACATGACTGACTGTGCAGAAGATTATCCCTCAGTAGGTTGCCATTGCTTTCTGCAGTAGACTGGTTGCCAGCCAAGGCTATAGAACCCAATTCGAACTCGGATCCCCAATTTCTCATTCCAAGTTGATATCCACTGCACCACAATGCACAAACGCACATTGCTATTACTATTCCAAATTTTTAAGCAAGCTACATTCTTTATTTCCACCATTTCAGACCTTCACAACTAAGACCTAACTATCCACATACCCAGCACCAAATCATCTTCATGTTCCTTTTGTTTGGAGGAAGTTCCACTTGGACAGTTTCTTTCCCAGAACAAAGACTTTGTGGAACAGATTTCCAAGAGAATGCTTCCACTACAATCTTAACCTCTTTAAGTCTAGGGTTAATCAATATCTATCTTACATATCCTCACAATATTAATTTCTTCCTCTTCTTTATACTTTTACCACAACTGCATTCAGTTAATCACTGTGTTGAATGGCTCTTGGACCTTTTATATAAAATATATTTATAATATTTAGAAATCAAACTAATTCTATTTTGGATGAAAGCAAACAATGTATACAGGGATATTGTAAAAAGGTGGCTCCATTTAGAGTGGGGTGGTTACTGAGTTGTACAGGAAACCAATCAGCTTATTCTTGGCCTCAACAAACTGAGCGAAGAACAACTTTAAAAAATACTAGCAATATAGCCCGGCATTGCTCAGGTGTAATAAAAGCTTTAAAACTAATCCATGGTCCTGGAGCTCAGACTCTTTGGACATTGGCATGAAAGACTAAAAAGCAATAGTTGTTTCCAGTTAAAGCAAAACCGTAGACTGAAAGAAAAATGAATGGATGTAAGTCAAATTTTGATTTCCTGGTATCGATATCAAATAAGTTTTTTTCGTCGTAATCTGAATTTTGAAGGCTAAATAAGTCCTCTGAGTAAATGGTATCATGGCTGAGACTAAGAACTACAATTATACCTACTTAGAGCCAAACCCGAAAGCAAAAACTAAAATGAAACGGCTGAAAAAATACAGATATACAGGCAGATAAACAGACACACACGCAAACATCTTGCCTTTTATATATATATATATATATATATATATATATATATATATATATATATTATCAATTTTCTGCACTATTGTAAGAACTGCAATCTTGAAACTTCTGAATATCATTTCTTATGTTTTTGTCTATGAGTGTATCAAATTGGATTAAAATCGGACAACTCCTTCAAAAACCCGATTTTTTCGATGATTGATTTTCGATATTATCAGGGGTACCTCAACACAAAACCTAGCTAAGAACACTCGCAGATGCTTATAGTACAACTGTGTAAATTTTCAAGGCAATCGGTTCAGCCATTTCGGAGTCTATAGGTAACGGACACACACATGCGCACACACACACACACACACACACACACACACACACACACACACACACACACACAGATAAAGTTCCATTTATAAATAAGTTTAGATTATTCAATTTGTCATAAATCTCTCGACAGATATTTTTCTGGTTCAGTGAATCAACTATAGATAAGAATTAAACAAAGACCAAAACAAAAAAAAAACAAACAAAATAATAAAACAGGTGTTGAAATTATATGTTTGGTTAAGTCTATCACTTTAATTCAATGATTTTCTCTACCATTTTTTTTACACATGGACCACATTTACTCTTAATTTTTTTCTGGACTCACATAACCATTCAATGAAAAAAAAAATTTATTTTATTTTTACTAATAGAAATTATATTATAAAAATAGTAAAGGTATATGCTTTACTTTGAAGTAAAACTAATTTGATTTTGGTATAGTAAAGGCCTAACTCATTGATTCTGGTATAGTATGTGGCCTACCCAGTTTGAATATGTCTTACCTCAGTACGGGTATATTTATAGACACAAATATTCAGCTACTTATTAAAACTAATTATTTTTCCTAGCACTTACCAGACAGTTATAACACTTCCTTATAATACACATTTTAAGGTAGGCCACATCCAAAAGATAGGCCACATCCAAAAGATAGGCCACGTACTATACTGCCACCACTAATTTAATGAAAATAAACTTGTATTTAACAACTAAATTCTATAGAACATTTATGTACACCAGTACATATATTGGCCTTTAAGCTTAGACAGCTTTGCTAGAAATTGCCCCTGCTACTGAAGAGATAAATACTGTTAATATTACCTTTATATATAATATTATATAATTTGTATATCAAATTGATTTTATTATTGATACTTTATTTCTTTTAATATTTTATATCAATTAATTTATATTAATATCTTTTTTTTATTTTAGTAATATTTAAAATTGATATTATTATTTGTTATTAAAATATTAAATTAATTCATATAATAAATTATACACTTTATATAATTTTCCTTTACATATATAATTGTTATTTTATATAACATTCTCAGTTTTTATGCAACTTTTATAATCAAAATATCCAGTAAAGTAAAACGGATGCTAACCAATATCACTGGATCTCATTTTCTGCTTGTTTTAGAGTTGTTTTTCTATTTTTAGTATTTTAATATGGCGTAAATTACTGTAAACATTTCCAGTTCTCCGTTGTGACAACAGTTCCGAAGTGTAATTGTTCTGAATTATTAATGAGGACCCTCAATTTGCTATTTGTTTGTGTGAAGTCCTAGTAATGTTACATGGACTGCCAGGATCCATATTGATTCCATTCAAGAACCACTACTTTAACTGGTTAAGTAAGTACACTATGTAAGTTGTGGTGCAGTGGATATCATCTCGGAACGAGAAATCGGGGAGCCGAGTTCAAATTCCAGCCGAATTCATTGCATTCACTTACACGCAAATACCCTTGGGAAAATTATTAATCCAGCTATTCCTTCCAGTTATGGGTTAAATAATAGGACAGATTGGGTTCTATAGCCTTGGTCGGCAACCAGTCTACCGCAGAAAGCAATGGCAACCTACTGTGGGATAATCTTCTGCCCAGTCAGTCATGTCTCTTTCGAGACATGATCGCCCAAGTGTGTATCATGTATGGCACTTAACTGACTGAAGTACACTACCAGCCATAATTATTAGGCCAGTCCCAGTTTTTTTTTTAAAGAAATGATGTATTTCATACTATTTTTAGTATTTATTGCCAAATGAAAATAGAATAGTTCTTTAGTTATTATTACTTTGCAAAATTTTACAAGGCAAGGAAGCAAAAATGAACTTGTTCGGATCACCTTAAATTTTCTTGATTCTTTCATTGATGAAACTGCAATATAGGTAATTATTAAATATTTATAAATTCATTTGATGCACATGTTATTGTGCAATATTAACAAAAGAACCATTCTATTTTCATTTACAATTTTCCACTTGGCAATGAATACTAAAAAATTGTATGAAATACATCATTTTTTTAAAACACTGGGTGACCTAATAATTATGGCCGGTAGTGTATATATTCATATATTTATGCATGTATAGACTGCTAACAAGAATTGTTTGAAAATCCGATTAATTTGACCAATAATTTGTCAAAGACAGCGAAAAATCTTAATAAGATAGCAGAAATTATTAACAAAGTAGAAAATTTAATCAATTCAATTAGTAATTCTTCTTCTTCTTGCATGACACTAGCAATCATTACTCTCCACAATTTCCTGTCCTTTGTGGTTCTTAGTAAAGTTTTTCTTTGTGTCATCTTTCCTAATCCCTGTCTGTCAAACATTTACACAAGATTATTAGGTAGATTATGTGCTACTTTCATGTCTTCCCTCTTGCCTTCAATGTCCTGTGAGTGTCAACTTTTCCAAGTCTTCTTTCCTCACTATGAAATTTCAACTGGTTTCGTTAAGTATAAATGTCCACTTTGTTTCAATTTTCTCTAAAATTTCATCATTACTTATTTGTTCAGTCCATAATATTCTCAGCATCCTTTTGCAGAACCACATTTTTCTTGCCTCAAGCTTTTTCTTCATCTTTGAGAAGATTGTCCAGCATTCAGTACCATAAAGGAGGACAGATATTTCATAACAGCTCAGTATTCTTCTCTTAATTACTAACAAAATTTTCCTATTTCTAAATACTTTGCTTAGCTTTTAGATGGCATCAGATTTCGGTGTGACACTTACCATTCTCTTTTAAAACATTTCCCAGATATTTAAAATGCTGCATTGTTTGATTTTAGCATCTCCTATTTGTCCAGTCAATTTTGTTGCATTCCCTTATGCGCAAATACCCTTGGGAAAGGTATTAATCCATCTCTTCCCTCCAGCTATGGGTCAAATAATAGGACAGATTGGGTTCTATAACCTTGGTTAGCAACCAGTCTACTGCAGAAAGTAATGGCAATCTACTGCGGGAAAATCTTCTGCCCAGTCAGTCATGTCTCAAAAGAGACATGATCGCCTAAGCGTGTATCACACATAGCACTTAACTGACTGACTGATTTGTAATTTGCATGATGGGGTATCACTTTTGCTTGCTAACAACCATGTGTTCTATGTTCTTACAATTGATGTTTAGTCCTTTCTTCTTGCTTTCTTTTGCTAATTTTTGTAGGAGTTCTGGTAGTTTCCTTCCTGTGTCTGCTATCAACACCAAGTCATCTGCATATGTTATGTTGTTAAGAGTGTCGCCACCAATAATGAATCCATAAGTATTCTGTAGAGTTATTATCATGGTTAAATATAATTAATAGAAATGCCCAAAAAACAGAATGTTTCTAATAATCAATAAGAAAATAAAGAACAAGGAAAAAATAATACTAAGCAAACAATATATACCAAAACAAAATTAGGCAAAAAGTTAACAAACTAAAAATGGTATTAACACACGAAACATTACAGACAATTGACCACAGTGTTCTGATTTCAAGACAAGAACGAACAAAAAATATGGTAGATGAGATCAAGAAGTGGTCTGTTTTATTGATTAGGAAGAAATCTCAGCATGTCAATTGGAGTAGATAGACTAAACTATCGCCCGGTTCACACTCCACCCACGTCTATTGAACAAGTGAAGAGGCTCATCCCTTGTTCCCTGTTTAGGATGTGGTTTCTGGCTTTCTCTTCTCTTTTCCAATCTTTTCACTCTTTTCTTTTTTTTCAATTGGAATAGATAGACTGAACTATCGCCCAGTTCACACTCCACCCATGTCTATTGAACTGGTGAAGAGGCTCATCCCTTGTTCCCTGTTTAGGATGTGGTTTCCGGTTTTCTTTTCTTTTCCAATCTTTTCACTCTTACGTAGCCCCCTGCACATCAGTGGCGTTACTGCCTTGCTCGGAGGGATATGATTAAAAAAAAAATGCCTCCGAACAATTTGTTTATAAATTTGGGGAGAGGGATGTTTTTGCACCTTTCATTAAAAAGGGAAAGCTCAATTATCCATGATTTGGAACCATTCAAACATATCTTTTCAACACCTGTCCAAGATGCCCAAATAATTGAGGAAGAATTCTATATACATTTTCTGTTGTTTATTAACTAGAAGCAGGAAGTCTATTACAATAACAGATTATTCCAAACCTTGAGCACCCTTAATTTTAGTTTCCTCAATCAAGTTCTGACGCAAGAAGGGCAATAACCAGTTTGCTCATTGTATATGATGTTTTGATTTTCTCTTTTTTTTCTTGCTCCTAATTTTGTATTGCCAAATACCGTAGTTGTTGTTTTCATTTTTTTCAGCTTATGGCCACATCATGTTGAAACACAGGTTCTTGTATGATCACCAAAGTTAAGCAATGTAGAGCTTAGTCAGTACCTAAATGAGTGACCACATAGGAGTACCAGGTGCTGTAAGTTTGGATGTGTGGGTGATTTTTTGGGAAATAAAAATGAATCCACCTCTTTCCCCCAGCTATGGGTTAATTTTTTTTTTTTTTTTTCTAATCATATCACCCCAAGCAAGGCGGTGACGCCACTGATGCGCATGGGGCTACTTAAGAGTAAAATGATTGGAAAAGAGAAAGCCAGAAACCACATCCTAAACAGGAAACAAGGGATGAGCCTCTTCACCTATTCAAAAGACGTGGGTGAAGTGTGAACCGGGCGATAGTTAAGTCTATCTACTCCAAACGTATATCTTCTTTATATGCTTTGTTCTCTTAATATGTAGGCAATCATGGCTTTCCACAACTTTCTGCCCCTTGTAGCTCTTAATAAACTTTATCTTTTTGTTATTTCTTCCAAGCACAGTTCTACTATTTATTTACTTCAGCTCATTAAATATGCTATGCATTGTTTTCCTCTTTTACCCGGGTTCTCTATAGGTCCCTGTGAGTATCATATTTTCCATGCTCTTTTTTCTTGGTATGTGCCCGAAAAAACTCACGTGTCTCATCCTGATGTTAAGTATTAGTTTCCTTTTTGTTTCCATTTCCTCCAAAACTTTGTCATTACTCACATGTTTAGTCCCCAGTATCCACAGCATCCTTCTGTAGAACCACATTTCTAGTGCTTCAAGTTTCTTCTTCATCTTTGAGGAGACTGTCCAGCACTCACTATCATACAAGAGGACAGATATCACAAAGCAGTTTAGTACTCTGTTCCTAGTTTCTAGCAACATTGATGGACTGGGGTAAGAAGTGGCTCCTAAATTTTAATGCTTCTAAAACAAAACTCCTATCTGTCAACCATCACAGGAAATTTCTCCTGCCACCCATAAGCATGGACCAAACAAGTTTTCCTCAAAGCAATACACTGTGCCTCCTCGGCCTTACTCTATCTTCTGACCTCAAGTGGAATCACTACATTGAATCAATAGGTAAATCCGCTGCTAGGAAGGTTGGGTCACTGTGTTGGGCCAGGAAGTTTTTTTCTGCCTGAATCTATTTTGCACATATACAAATCAACCATTCGACTGTGCATGGAATACTGTTGACATATCTGGAAAAGAGAAAGCCGGAAACCACATCCTAAACAGGGAACAAGGGATGAGCCTCTTAACCTGTTCAATAGACGTGGGTGGAGTGTGAACCGGGCGATAGTTTAGTCTATCTACTCCAATTGGAAAAAAAGAAACCAAAGTGAGAAGATTGGAAAAGAGAAAGCCGGAAACCACATCCTAAACAGGGAACACGGGATGAGCCTCTTAACCTGTTCAATAGATGTGGGTGGAATGTGAACCAGGCGATAGATAGACCTATCTACTCCAATTGAAAGAGAGAAAAAAAAATACATGGTAGTGAAAGTCCAGTCAAGAGATTTCTGCTAAAATCAAAAGAAAAGAATTACATGGGTTAGTAAATAGTATTAAGACAGGTCACCATGTAATGGAAATGAAATGAAATAATGAACGCTTGTTATCAAAGAAACTTTTATATATTATGACACACACAATAATACATACAGACAAACAGGTGTCCATTTGTGGAGAAATACATACCTATTATATCTAATGCAAAGCAAAGTATTAGAAGGAGCAAAAGGAAAAAGTCTTACATTTAAATTGAAGATATTTCTGTTTGGCCATTGTTATGACACCAGATTTGGAAGGGCCAAATTCATCTATATCCCTAATGTATATATATATATATATATATATATATACATATATATATATCTTTCATCTATATCCCTAATGTATATATATATATATATATATCTTTCATCTATATCCCTAATGTATATATATATATATATATATATATATACATATATATCTTTCATCTATATCCCTAATGTATATATATATATATATATATATATATATATATATATATATATATATCTTTCATCTATATCCCTAATGGGTAAGGCAGGCTTCATCTATGTTTCAACGGGACAGCAGGAGTTTTATGTTCCAGCATAATATGGCGGCAGGTAGATTCTGCCTAGGTTGTTGGCCTAGGTGAAAAGGAACAACCTTTTTCTTTAGTTGCTGTTAGCATACACCTTGGTTCCCCCTGATTGGCTGGTGTCAGCCATAAATACAGACAAAGGCGAGGATGCAGAGAGGTCTACGCCCATAGGTCTACAAGTCTACAACTAGAGGTCTACAGGTCTACGTCCATAGGTCAACTGCTAGAGATCTACGACTAGAGGTCTACAGGTCTACAACTATAGGTCTATGTCTATTGACTACGCCTACGTCTCAGGATACTGCATACGACGAGTTCCAACCATTATGTCTACATGCTAGATTGTCCTACCTGGTTACATTTGCCTAAACTGCTTAGCCACCTCAAATGATATATATATATATATATATATATATATATATATATATATATATATATATTCCTTTCCAGGACATATCAGTATCTAAATAAAAATTAGAGACATGTCAAATTGTTCAATTTTAAATAAATCAATAATGTTTTAAAGCAATTTTTTATCATCAACTTGAGATTTTTTTGTTAAAAATAATTAAATAATTTTAACACATTCAATATTATGAAAAAAAATATTGAATTTTATATAGTGACTTATTCTTTATATGGTGACTTTTATATAGTAACTTTTATTTTTTATATGGTGACTTTTATATAGTGTTTTTCAAAACATAGCATAAGCAAAACAAATTCATGGATCTGGACAAAACAAAAGACTGGTAATGATGTCAAAATCTGTGAAGGTTTTTCACCCTTTAACAGTCAGTTGTACTTAGTTTAATTTCTAACCTATATAAATGTAGGTGGAAAAAAAATTAAATGTTGATAAGATAGTGAGTGCCACAAAGCACTACTTGGGGCACCCAATCAGGATTGGTTCCCTACTCCAAGTCTGCATGAGGTGTGGGGGTTCAGGAGTAATAAACAGAATAGCATATCAGGAAGTCATGCAAACAGTGAAACATTGTCCACAAACAGTGAAACTTTGAGAGCTGATATTTACAGGGTTGGTTTGAGTGTGTTGAATGTTAAAGGGTTCAGCTTGAAATTCCATGAAGGCTATTTAGATCAACAGACACCTGAAGAAAACCATTGATAATAACAACAAAGATGAGGACCTTAGTCCAAATATGAATAGCAAAATATTCAATAAGTATAAATTTTAAACATGTTTTCAGTTACTATAAGCATCAAATAACCTTGATAAGGTTTCTTTTTTCTCTTCCTTTTCTCTCTCTTTTCTTTTTTCATTAAATCTCTTTCTTCTCATGCTTTTTTATCATTATTTTTTATTTTTCTCTCTTTATCTAAAATATATTTCTGATTAACTCTCCAATTTTGCTGAGCATTAAATATAGCTATCTCAATAAGTAACGATAAAATGAACATTTCACACAACAAAAATTTATTTTCAACATAGCCGTTTTCCTGGTAAATGTACTTCATAGGAAGTATTCATTACAGATATCAGGTATTATATAGTGAAAATTTCAGATCAAAATTCAGCTAATAACAAGATATTAGGCTACAAAACTATGGATCCCCTTTTATGTGAATTCTCATCATTAAAGATTTTTTTTTAATATACAAACATCAATTTTGAATGTTAGACTAAAACAAAATCCCAAATAATCAAATAATCTGATTGGCTTAATTATAGGTAAACTACAATCAGCCAGTCAGAATGTATCTTTTTGTGGCTAACAACCAATCAAATTTCATCTTTCAGCACATTCTTTGTTTGCAATTTCCACCATCAAATGACATGACAGTGTATTGACAAAACATAATTTTATTTTGTTATGCATAATTATATTTGTGGCAATCTTTTTTATACTAATGGTGCGATCAATCCCTGTGTCCCCAAGAATTTTGATACAAAGTAGCCACAGAATGTGTGAGGGGAGGCTGCTTATTTAATTTCTTTCAATTTGCAATTAGTTTAAAATACTCTGGTGGGTAGTGCATTTGAGCATAAAATGAATCCTTGCTTCTGTCAAGCAAAATAGCAAAATCGTTAAGTTCTAGCTTTTTTTATTTGCAAGAAGTTGGGAAATCATAAAATGAACATTATTTTGTGTAAGGTTTTATTTTAACATTCCTCATAAAATGCATCTTATTTAAATTTTTTTCTAGCTTTAGATGTTTCCGAAGGGAGTTCAAAACAATTATAAAAACATTACTTTTTAGAAAAAAAACAGGAAACAAAAAAATCAAAATTACAAAATTGTATAGTTTTAAAAACCTGTTGAGTTTTATTATTATTTTTTAAGATATAAATATAAAATTCCCTGATTTTAATTTTGTCGTTAAAGGATTTTAAGAGAAAAAATTCTTTGAAGAATCTGAAATTTAGAAACATTGTTAATTAGAATGAAATAAAAGTGGAAAGTTTTTTTAGAAAGAAGTTAAGAAACAACTTATTTTTTTTTTAGTCATTTGATCTCAGGCAAGACAATAAAGCCACTAAGATGCAAAGGGTTACTAAGAGTGAAGGAAACGGAAAAAAAAATCACTGCTGAAGAGAAAGAGCAATAAAAGAATCCTGATTCAAGGAGACAGAAGATGACGGTGTTTATTTAAAATTTTTAATGATCATAGTTGAGAAGAAGGCAAGAAGTCAGAAAAGAGCTCTATAAGCGAGAAGTGTGAGAGAAGAAGCCATTAGAATAGAATGCTTATGATTATCAATTTCAACAGTGAAATTATGATATCTTGCTGCCAATCTAGTACTATGCTTAAATTCATGAAATCAAGCTACCAAAGAGGTGAGCTCATCAAAACAATTGGTATAGAAATATTGAAAGCAAAGGTATGGGGAAGCTATATTACAGCAGTGAGAAAGTGATTGAAACTGAGATACCAGGTCAGGGCTGATAACATTGCATATTCTTTGGATTTTGTCAAGAATCTCTAGATATATAGCAGAAGCAACAAACCAGATATGGCAGCTATACTCAATGCATAAACAAATGGTAAACTTATAAATGTATGAGTTAGATCTGGCATAAAAGATTTTCTAGCACAACATAGTGAACTGATTTTCCAAGCAGCAGAACCAGCAATTGATTCAATATAATTTTTTTATTTCATATCATTGAAAAGTGTTAGATCAAGAAGGTGCAATAGTTTGCTCTCTTGGAGGTTGGCATCAGCCATACTGATGAAAGACAAAAAAGGTTATCTATGACAAAAGTTTAGTTTTAGGAGCATTACATTTTTTTTTTTTTGTTTTGTGTTAGAAACAAATATACATTGGCTATTAATTCAACAGCCTCAACATTTTTGGGAAAGACATCAGAGTAATTAAGAATCTCTACTGGCAGCAAACTGCCTGCATACAGACAGGTAACGAATTCAGCAGATTCACAAAGATAGAAAAAGGTGTAAGACAATGTGTCTTTTCACCGGATCTGTTCAACTTGTACAGTGAGAATATTTTGAGAACCCTAGATGCTATACCAGGATTTGTAATTAGAGGCTACAATTTGAACAACATAAGATACGCAGATGATACAATGCTGATTGCAGACACGGAAAGGAAACTACAAGATCTCCTACAGAAGGTAGCTGAAGAGAGTGACAAAAAAGGACTACAAATAAGCTGCAAGAAAACTGAATGCATGGTCATCTGCAAAAAGAGCAGCCCAAAATGCCAAATACAGGTGGGGTATACTAGAATCAAGCAAGTACAAAAATTTAAATACCTAAGAAGTGTTTGAACAGGAGATGGAAAGTGTGACACAGAGATCTGAAGGCAAATTGGCATGGTAAAGTATGCGTTTCAGAAGCTGAGTAAAGTACTAAGACAGGAAAATTTCACTAGAAACAAAAAAAGAGAGTGTTAGATTGCTATGTGATGTCAGTTCTTCAATACAGCAGTGAATGTTGGACAATATCATCAAAGATGAAGGAAAAAAGTGAAGCAGCAGGAATGTGGTTCTACAGAAGGATGCTGCGAATATCATGGACCGAGCATGTGAGCAATGATGAGGTGTTGGAAAGAATGGCGATGAAAAGAAAATTAATAGTGAACATCAGGAAGAGACAACTGAAGTTCCTGGGATATGCAATGAGGAAGTGGGGCTTGGAGAACCTGATACTGACATGCCAGATATAAGGAAAAAGAGACAGGTGAAAGCAGCAGATAACATATTTGAAGGGCCTGAGCAGGTGGATGACAGAACGGGGGTTACATGGTGTAACAGGAGAAAGCATGCTAAGAGCCACCATGGATAGGGAGACATGGAAAGCCATGATCACCTACGTCCTGAAAGGACAGGGCACATAGAAGAAGAAGAAGAAGAAGAAGAAGAAGAAGACTAACACTATCTTCACCTTTTTGTTGTCTATCTTTGTAGGATTTTATACTTGAAGAATTTTGGAAGAGATAAAAATAAAAACAAAAGTCCAGTGGTCAAAAGATGCAAATCTGTTAGCAACAAAACTGTTCTTCACACATTGCATTGAACAAGAAATATTTTAACTGACCAATTCAGGGCACTTGATTTATAGCTGAGTCAGAAAGTCAATAAATGGTTGAGGTGGAAAAAAAATTTGCATGACATTCTTTATATAAAGTGAGATGACATGCAAGCTTTTCTTTTTCACTGGCAGATAATACGTGATATGTTGTCACTTGTTTTGTTGAGATAAGTCTCTATTTTTTCATGACAGATTTATAATATATATTGTAAGAAAATCAGATGTGTCAAATAAAAATATAGAATAATTATCTTGTATAAGATGATTTTTCTATCTTTCTTCTTCAATCGTACTAATTAAGTGAAAACATTTCTCTCTTTCAATATTATTAAGATAAATACAGCCACAAAAATATCTAAATTTATTTATAACTGGAACTTTGTCTGTGTGTGTGTGTCTGTGTGTGTGTGTGTGTGTGTGTGTATCCATTATTTATAGACTCCTTAACGGCTGAACCGATTGCCTTGAAAATTTACACAGTTGTACTATAAGCATCTGCGAGTGTTCTTAGCTAGGTTTTGTGTCGAGGTACCCCTGATAAATATCGAAAATCGATAATCGAAAAAATCGGGTTATAAAAGGAGTGGTCCGATTTTAATCAAATTTGATACACTCATAGACAAAGACATCAGAAACGATATTCAGAAGTTTCAAGGTTGCAGTTCTTACAATAGTGCAGAAAATCGATAATATATATATATCTATATATATATATATAAAAGATGCCGGGTCTGATCAAAATCAGTTCTTCAGCTCTTTTATTTTAGTTTTTGCTTTGGGTTTGGCTCTAATTAGGTATAATTGTAGTTCTTAGTCTCAGCCATATACCATTTACTCAGAGGACTTATTTAGCCTTCAAAATTCAGTTTACGACGTAAAAAAAACTTATTCGATATCGATACCAGGAAATCAAAATTTGACTTGCATCCATTCATTTTTCTTTCAGTCTACAGTTTCGCTTTAACTGAAAACAACTATTGCTTTTTAGTCTTTCGTGCCAACATCCAAAGAGTCTGAGCTCCAGGACCATGGATTAGTTTTAAAGCTTTCACTACACCCGAGCAACGCCGGGCTATGCTGCTAGTCATATAATAATACAATAATATGGATGCATGGACAACGGGTTAGAACACTTTCTGACTATGAGATCTAGGTTAAAATTTCACCATCATTGATTTACTAAGTGACTTCTTGTTATCTGCCTGGGAGAGGCGAAGTGCCTGAAAAGCTATGTTCTTCGAGTATATACTGCATACTCACTTTGATGGAAACAAAATTGGATCAAAGTGACAATCTTCTCAACTGCTACAATAACTGTCTTTTTCTCATGATACAAATGACAAACTTTTTCTCTCTGATAAAACTACAGAACATAAACTTGACCCAAAGTGACTTGCTATCCTCATTAATTAAATGACAATGTTTTCCCTAACAAAATGACAAAATGCAACAAGTATATTTAAATGAATAAATATACCATGTCTATTGAACAGGTGAAGAGGCTCATCCCTTGTTCCCTGTTTAGGATGTGGTTTCTGGTTTTATCTTTTCCAATCTTTTCACTCTTACGTAGCCCCCTGCACATCAGTGGCATTATCGCCTTGCTTGGGGTGATATGATTAAAAAAAAAAATACAACATTTTTTAGGTGATGCTGGCCATGGAGTGGAGTAGGTGGATCAGAGGGTCAGCACAAATGCATCAAAGCAGCAACCATTGGGCTGTGCCTGTCCTCAACTAACCTCTTCAATTGCTGACTGCAAAAAACTACCCATTAAATGACTAAAACTGCTGACTACTGCTGTCTGATTTTACTTAAATAGGCAAACTTCATTGACACTTGACACTCCCCAGATGTGTTTTGTTAATTTTCAGTGTTGACTTATTTGACCTCTGTCATCAAAACAAAATTCAGCTTGCCACCTGCATTCTACACTCACTGACATTCCAAACAACATTTATTTTTCCTCTAAATCTTGCAATGCAAATACACTTCTGGGCAAAATTCCACACTGACCAAAAGATATATAACAGCTATAAAGTTGATCAAAGCTTTGTGAATGAATTTAGTTTGACAAAACTATTTGGAAGCTGTCAATGGTTGTGCTAGCATGAAGTCACAAGTCATTGTGACTGAGTGTTTGAGCATCCTGGCCTTATTAAAACTGCTGATCATACCAGATTGTGCACTCTTTCCCAGAAACTGTAACTAAAGTCTGCTTTACATTTTAGAAGGCTCTGTGGATGTTGAACAAAGACAAATGTACCTGTAACAGGGATTGGTTTGTCACTCTAGCAGATGGGTATGCAGGAAAAATTAGTAGCCAGCCATTATAATACATTTCACCCATTTTGAAATACTATTTTAGTAGTTATTGAGACATTTTTATTCAAGCATTAGATATTTTAGACCTAGTAGACAAAAATACATCTTTGAAAATGTTTGAGGAACTAAGTAAATACAAGGACCTCGAAATCAGTAGAATATTTCAGCTATTGTGTCCTCTAACCTTCATTAGGTTTATGTCAATCTGTATAACCTACAGGGAATTTCAAACTGAACTCTTTATCTAATCCACAGGACAATAGCCTGATGCATTGGTTCATGATCTTGGAGTCATACTCCTTGTGAGTTCAATCCCTGGACTGAGCAGTGTATACCTCGACTCAGTGGAAACAGGGTAAGCAATAACTGAGCAGTACAAAAATAAGAACTAAACGAGACATACCTCGATATGAGCAGTGAAATGAGAACAGTCTGCCTCTGAAGATTAAATAAAGGTTTCAGTTTTGAATTTTGTTGTCATTTATCCAGACTGACATACACATGATGAAGGCCGGAGTGCACAACAGCTGAAATGTTGTGATAACAACAACAAAGATGAGGACAACAGTCTGCATGCAAATAATGATAATTTCTCATCCCAGAAATTCAGACAGAAATTGCTACATATTTTCCACTAAGTATGTTTTTTCTGTGATTGGAGATGTGTATAGAAAATGGAACTGTTGTGAGAAAGGTGCAAGGTCAATCTTCTTATCAATTTTGTGGTGGTATAGCCAATGTAATTGTTTGTGAATTTGGATAGCTGAGGAACACAGTTCTTCAAAGGACATATAAATTTGTAAACAACACTGGTTCTCTGCAGTTTAGATTTTGTAGGTAAATTATTGAAAATGTTCATAGTAATAATTATTGAAAGAGTATATGCATATATACGTATGTATGTGTTGGTTTGGTTGGAATGTCTTTGGATGGAAGAAGAAGTAAAAGGAATCAGCACATGAGAAGGAAAGAGAAAGAGGACAAATGTCCTGTCAGCTTAAAGCTTCTTCCTTTACATTTTAGCTTGTCGTCTTTGCTGCTTCCATCCTCTGACTGTATGACACTGATCAAGCCATTTATATAGTCCTTTAGAATTTTGCACTTGATCGCGAAATTCCTTTTGGTCTTGCAAGTTGCTTCCATTGGTCAAAAATCAATTTAACACCTACTTGCGACATCTGGTTTCTTTAAGCACATGGTCAATCCTTTTTCTATTTGAGAAAAACCAGGATTTCACACATCATTGTGAATTTTTGTAAAAGTGAAGAAGAAAGGTTGATTTTAATTCTTAATTTCCTATCCCTACAAAACAGACCTGGTAGAGGAAGATGAATCTCGATCAAGAACTCCATTAAAGGTGACACAAGACAAACAAACAGAAAAGTGCTGCAGACTATCCAGAATATTCAGAAGAAGCAATAGAGCAACTAAGGGTGTCAAACTTCCTAGGTTCAGGGTGGTGTAGCATGGTAAGCAAATGAGATACACGCATAAATAGAGCAAACCTCAGGCATCAAGAGAAGGAGAATTCGTGTAGCTTCCTCCGATATTTACATATCACAACAATTGGTTTCTGGGGTCTTTGTAAAATTTTTAATTTGTACATTTAAAAAAAAATTGTAATTACCATTATAAATTGGAGGAAATTTATCATTGGGGATGATAAATTATAACTCAGAAATGAAGGAACCCGGAAAAGTGACAAAAAAAAAAAAAAAAAAAATTAGCGGAACATGACCTTGGACTCTGAGAGCAACTGTGTTGATTATTATAAAACAAAAAATATCCGAGAAAAAATATTCCTCAGTTTTTTATAAATAATTGAAAATATATCATTTGGCAATTCAAAATTTTAAAAAATATTGTAATTCTTCAATAAATAATACAAAGATAAATTCAATTTTTTTTTAAAAAATTTCAGTATGCCCCTACCGCTTATATCATCATCATCATCATCATCATCATTTACTTCGGTTCGTGTGACGTTGAAGGAAAACGTTCATTTACGTTTTTTTCCATTCCTTTTTAAATCCGGATACATGCTGATTTCACCTCTGCACGACGTCACGTAGCATTTCTCTTTTCTTACGTCACATCTCCACTTTACATTTTGCCTCCCTTTCTTTTTCGCTGGAAAAAATGTGACAATGACAAGAAGCAGGAGGGACGGTACGTCGCGACATAAACATAAAAAAAAAAAAAATCAAAAGAAAGTTAAGAAAAGAAAGGAAAAAAAAACGGATAAGAAGGTTACGCCGTCGAAAAGACGTCTCTTTCCTCATGGCGTCAATACCGTCTTAGCGTTTGTTCCCCAGACGCTGAAATTGTGTATGTGTGCGCGATGGAGAGTGAAAAGAGAAATGAATGGGGAAAGGGTACATCAATGAGAAATGACAGACCAATCTGCAAACAGGCAGGGCAGGTAACAACGATGAGGCGACAAGAAGAAAACTTTGACGTTCTACTTCTTAGGCGACATTAGTCAAACGACGATAAAGAATGCTTTTCCTTAAAATGAATTGTAACTCATGACTTTCGTTAAATCAAATCAACTTTACTTTAAAATAACTGAAATGTTGAAAACCCGTAAGAAAGTTTTACCGTCCTTAACAGTCTGCCTTTGGTACAATTCATTAACTTAGATTGTGGCAGTAGGTCACCACTGTAGCAGTAGGGAGATGGTTAATGTTTATTAAATTAGCCTTGTGTCAACCGTAGCCGAACTTCCTACCACTTAGGATTATTCGCTATCATCAGAGGGTTGGAGATTGGAATGTGTGGAAAAATAAAAGTATAACTTTTGTATGTTAAAATAGAATTTTTTTTTTTTAATCGTATCACCCCAAGCCACTGATGTGCAGGGGGCTACATAAGAGTAAAAAGATTAATTAGAAGAGAGTGAAGAGGAAGACGAACCAGTTAGAAAGGAGGAAGAGAAGGATGGGAATACAGATGTGATGACAGTTGCAAAGGTGGAGAGAAAGGAAAGGATATACAGGGTGGTGTGGAAAGAACTAGGGTCAAGTAGTTAATAGATGAGTATTGACATTGCATTTAAATTCCTGGAGGTTGTAGCCGTCAGGAAAGCAAGAATATGGAAGCGAGTTCCAGAGGCGGGAAGTGCGAGAGAAGAAGCTGCAGGAGTAGAATTGTCATCTGCATTTGGTTAATCTAAATGTGAATGGGTGAATATTGATAGAAAAGAATAACATTAATTGGTAGGAGTTAAAGGTTCAATAAGAAACAGTATTAAGAAGATAACGGTATCAAGAGTTCGTAGTAGTAACTTGTGTGTATGAGTTTATGTGTATGTAAGCAGGAACGCATGTATGTATGTATGTATGTATGTATGTATGAGCATTATCATTGAGTAGGATTGTCTTTGAATTTATCACTCAGTCTTAAAGGGATTTGTTCAATTATCAAGTATAAGAAATGGTAGACAGGTGAACGATGAACAGGAAGGAGGTGAGAGAGAAAGAAAGAGATAATATTAGTGATTGCTTGATGTTTGTCAAGGGATGTGTTAATTACACTCATCAACTTCTCTCTGGCAACAGTTGAACTTGGTCCATCTTTTATTTCGTTTGCGGGGCTTGGAAAGGTCATTTGGGAATTCACTCCTGGATGTGATTCTGGCCTTTCCATTGAAAACCAAACAAACTTCGCCTCAGCTCACGAAAAGATCTGTAAACGAATTTGTTTCTGATAATTGAAGATTATTTGAATTTTGTTTTTAGATGTTTCCTAGTTTTCTATTGGCCAAAAAACATTTTGCATCAAGGTGTGAAATTTCACAAGTTTGTTTTGGATTTGCATTTTGCCTGTGTGCTAAGCAAGGTTTTGTAAATTTGAGTAAATTTGTTTATTTCTAATAAAATCAATGAATTTGAATTTTAAATCTAGATTTTGTTTTGTTCACTACAAGATGATGAATAATTTTAAGAATTTAAATACACTGCACACTGCTAAAATTTTAAATAGGTGACAGGAGTGAAGGTGTGATTCATAGGATATGTGGATAGCATAACAATGGTTATCCACACACAAAGTGGAATTGCTGAGTCACATTCAAGTTCAGGCCAGAGTCTATATGTTCATTTTACACTTATACCTTGGGTAAGGCATGAATCCATTTCTTTTCCATTCAAGTACAGAACAAGGTACACAAGGATCTCTAGCCTTGACTGGTAGCTAGTCTAGTGAAAAGACAACTCTAAAAAAAATTGGGTGAAAGCAATAGGAAATTATCCCACTATATTTCCAAAGAGATCATGTCAATTCACAAATAAAAGAGAAAAGTAATCCAGCAAGAGACATAGGGTTGGAAGGGTGACTCTTTAATTGAGCATGTCAGCTCAGAACACTTGATAGTAAGTCTCTTATCTATCTGATCAGCTATCTCAGTTTGGGACAAATGTGGGCTGAGAAGCATGATTTAAGACATTACTAATTAAGGTAGGATGTAAATTGTGGTGCAGTGGCTATCAACTCGGAATGACAAATCGGGGTGCCGAGTTCAAATTCCAGTTGAATTCCTTGCATTCACTTACACTCAAATACCCTTGGGAAAGGTATTAATCTGTCTCTTCCCTCCAGTTATGGGTTAAATAATAGAACAGCTTGGGTTCTATAGCCTTGGCTGGCAACCAGTCTACCGCAGAAAGTAATGGCAATCTACTGCGGGATAATCTTCTTTCAAGTCAGTCATGTCTCTTCCGAGACATGATTGCCCAAAGTGTGTATCACGTGTGGCACTTAACTGACTGAAGGGCCACAAAAGGCCATAGTACAGCCCTATTCAAAAGGTTAGCGAGAGTGAAAGAATCTGTGCAAAACAATTACCAAGGAAAGAGTACAATAAAAGAACAGAATTCAAGAAGATAGAAGATAGCAATTGACATTGCATTTAAATTTTTGAAGATCAGAGATAACAGAGAAGAAAGACACCAGAAGAAAGTTTCACAGGCAATAATTGTGAGAGAAGAAACTATTAAAATAGAACTTGCAGTTACATCTGGCTATTTCAACAGTAAAACAATAAGACCTAAGGACCAATCTAATATTACGCTTAAATTCATGTGGTCAAGGTACAGGAGAAATCTCATTAGAACAATTGTGTTATAGTGGAAAATCCTATCACCCCAGACAGTTGATTCACCAAAGAGATTAAGAAGTATCGAAGTAAGGAAGTACGGAATGATTTGATTTCTGCTCACATTCCATCTTGACTTACCGTTTTATGAACTCTCTGTTAATTGTACTTTTCCGTACAATAAACTCTGTTATTTGTTTACCCCTTAAGTGTTGTGTAAATCTTTCCACTCGGAATTTACCTTGTTATTTATATAATTCTGATAATATAACAAATTGCTATGAAAGAAAAGATAGAGGAAAGCTATGTTACAGGAGTGAGAGAGTGACTAAAGCTGAGATGCCAGATCAGGACCAATAAAATTGCTAACTCTTCCTTTACATAGGTCTACAGTCATTGGAGGAACAATTTCTTATCTCATCAGACTTAATTTTTAAAATTTTTAAATTCACAATAAAAATGAATGAAAATGAAACAGTTATAGTAAAAAAAAAAAAGACAACATTGACGGTGGTAATAGTGTTATGTATTTCCTTTCTCTCGCACTTCCCACCTGTGGAACTTCTTTCCATATACTTGCTTTCCTAACGGCTGCAACCTCCAGGAATTTAAATGCAATGTCAATACCCATCTCTTATCCACTTGACTCCAGTTCTTTCTACATCACCCTGTATATCTTGTTCTTTTCCTTTTGCTTTACCTTCGCAACTGTCTTTACACCTGTGTTCCCATCTTTCTATTGCCCTTTCTCTGATGTTCCCTGTAACTGGTTCATATTTCTCTTCACTCTCCTTCTTTTTAATCTTTTACTCTTATGTAGCCCCCTGCACATTAGTGGCATTATCACCTTGTTTGGGGTGAAACGATTAAAAAAAAAGTGAGTTGGAAGTCAAGTCTCACTAGAGTGGTTCCATACAGAACTGGTACAAAGATCTTGTCTCTTCTCTGAATCTATGATACAATCCCCTTCGATCTACTACATCTCAATTGTCATAGGAAGTATTCATATAAAACACAAATTTTATTGTAAACTAATAATCACTAATGTGATAGGTACCGACGTGGCAGATCAAGTCGAGCCATTTTCTCACCGACCAGATGTCGCTTCCCTCTGTCTTTTCTATAAATATTTTCATGGCTTCTGCTCCGACGAACTTAAGTCACTGGTGCCCCTGCCACAGGAGTGTACTCGTGAAACCAGACTGACAGCAGGGTCCCACCCATTCACAGTTAGAACAACCAAGCCAACAATTCTACTCCAGCAGCTTCTTTTCTCGCACTTCCAGCCTGTGGAACTCCCTTACAGATACTTGCTTTCCTGACGGTTAAAGCCTCCAGGAATTTAAATGCAATGTCAATACCCATCTCTTATCCACTTGACTCCAGTTCTTTCTACACCACCCTGTATATCTTCTTTTCCTTTTGCTTTACCTTCGCAACTGTCTTTACACCTGTGTTCGCATCCTTCTGTTGCCCTTTCTCTGATGTTCCCTGTAACTGGTTCATATTTCTCTTCACTCTCCTCCTATCTAAACTTTTACTCGTATGTATCCCATCAGCCATCAGTGGCGGTTCACCTTGCTTGGGGTGAAATGATAAAAAAAATTATGGAAACATTCATCAGTCATTGACTAAACAGCCAGTGTTACTGTTGGTTGAAATTTATTTAAATTTTCTGTTAAAATAATTTTTAAAGAAAATAAGTTTCTTAATTCCAGCAGCTGTTGTTCTTTCTCTTATTAAGAGGTTTCCTTGCTAACCTTTTGTTTGAAGTAGGGTGGAATGTCAATATTTTGATTTATCATTATTTTTTTTATGATATCCATTTCAGTAGTTAATGTTAAAGAAAGTTAAATGCAAATGAAACTTTAAAGAAAGAAATGAAAATACTAGAAAATCAAAAAATTAATAATAGTCAACAGTTTGAACAATGGCAGTGTATTAGAAACCTTGGTCATGATTTGGGACTTTGCGTTAGCATAATCATTGACAACTTCTAAACAATTACATCAAGCCAATTTTACTCACAAGGGTTGGGTCAACCCGTAATTTGATTATTAGGCATTTTCAAAATTTGCCACTTGCTAGGATCCCCTCCCCAAGTTAATAGCATCAACAGGTCACCTTCCTGAATTATCAATCATGGTGCAATTTGAATTTTGGTCTCATGATCAGGAAGTGAATGTGCTAACTACTGGTCTATGTGCCCATATATATATATAGATAAGTCAACTGTTAAAATTGACACAAAATGTCTGTTGTTTTTAATAGTATTTGTCTTAAAGAATATTTGCTGCCTAAATAGACAAAAAAATAATTATTAAAATATTTAAATATATATATATATATATATATATATATATATTATTAGTCATTTGTATGTTCCTTTTACATACCAGATTTATTCAACATGTTTCTGTTCAGAAGACAAATCTTTGTTAATTGCATGCATGGTGACAACAAGCTTTTATCTCCTGCCCTTGTTCAACGGTCAGTAAATCGATCTCACAGATGATCAAGTGCTGACACCGAACCCAATAGCATACATTTGTATTATTATCAACTATTGTTTGTTTCTTTTTTAAAGATAAGAAAACTGAAATATTCAGTTTTAATTTGACTAAATTAAGATTATTTTTAAAATCTATTGCTTCATTTTCTTGACAAATTATTAAAAAATAACTAAATCACCTGCAATGATGGAGATATATAGAAAATTAAGTGCAATATATATATATATATATATATATATATATATATATTTAAATTTACTCAATGAAATGGCCATATGATTGTGATGCCTTATGCCCAGGGCTGATTGTTCGTTGTGACACTCGTCCTCGCCGATGGTCATGACGATCCCAGTTGTGACACTGCCACTCGGCTGCCTGGTTGATTTGGTCGCTGTTGCTGGTCGTGACGATCATGTCCAATGACGTCATCACAAAAGCTGGTTTATAAGATGTCTCTTGCAACAACGAGCCACTGTCCCACATTGTGAATTGATCCCAGACGTCGCGTCGTGCAATCTTAGTATTTGCCTTTTAGAGTCAGTCCGAACACTGGTGCACACCTGTGGTTAAAAAAAATAAATACGGCACCAAAAAAAAAAAAAAAATTAATAAATTAAATGAACAAGTTCGAACATGCCTGGAGAGTTACGAAGAATGTCTTTATATAAAAAAAACAATGTTTTCTTTTTTTTTTTACAGGAGCAGACAATACAGTTGTCAGAATCGTAATACTGTTGTCGGAATGCTGGTTTACAACAGAGAGAGAGAGAGAGAGAGAGTTTAGAAATCTCAGAGCATTCAAACCTTAAATAAAAATGTCTTTTCTAAGTTTCATTAAAGTAGACAGAGCTTTTCAAATTTTGTTGAGGTCTTTTCACATATTCTCTAAAATTAGAGCTGTCCATTTTAAAAAAAAATAACAAAGCTTTTTCGGGTTCTTGTCGGAACTTGATGGGATTTGCTGAATCAGAGGTGGCCAGTGGCGGCGATGGTGTTGCCAATGGTGGCGGTGGTGTGGGATTGGTTTCCTTGTCGTCTGGAAGCTCACTCCCGGCTAACTGATAAAAATTATTTTCATAGCAGTGCAGGCTTTTTGTCGAGAATAATCAGAAATTTTAATTTTTCCAAATAAGTTTTAAAACAATAACATTTTTTGGGGATTCCTATTGGAGGTGCATCATTCAACATTAATTCCTTAGATTAATCGACGGCAGACTTCATTTGATATTAACTCTTTAGCCATAAGTTCTGTGGTAGGCGACCAGCCATGGTCATGGCTCCCCAGTTGGGAACCTTTTTCCACAGTCGTTACATTTCGACTGATAGCTACTCAACTGAAAAAACTCACAGCTGACAACAAACTGAAAAACAACTGATTTTTCTCACCAAGTCCGGATTTTTATAACCCTTTTCACTCCTCTCGGGGGATCCAGCCAACTCGAAGCCTTCGCCCAATGAAATCATTTTCCGCCCACTTGATTCGCAGAAGGGGTTAGCTCGACAAATGAGATATTGCAAGCTCACATCATATTCAGATTTTCCAATTTCCCACAAATTTCTGTTCTCAGGAAATATCTGTTGAGGGACTTGAACCCTGCCTGACCCCATCAAATAATCCTGACATGTGACCATTTCGTCAAACTTCCATCTGGTCCAAAATAATATGTATCGTATATGACAAAGAAAGAAAATTATATTTCTCTCCTTCCCTCAAATTGTCAACTAATTTATCTATTCCCCGGATTTTACAAGTACATGATAGTATAAAAATAGCTAATTTTTCTATTCTCTGTATTCCAAGTATACGATAGTATTAAAATAATTTTTTTACAGAAGCTCACATCGCATATTACAATAAAGCACAACCAATAATACTACTAATTTTAATTTCTCTCTCACCGCTGTAGTAAACTAAACAAAAGAAAGTATCCCCATGGGATATAATGTCACACTGATCTTGTAAAATTTTAATTTTTTGTATGCAATAAATATTGGCTCTGTAAACATATAAATTTAATTGCATTGAGCTCTCTGACTGGATCAGTTTTAATATTTAATATTCATAGGATCCATTGGGATTTACCTCCAAGACATTTCTTTGGGATTTATAGCCAATATATATATATATATATATATATATATTTTTTATTGAAGAATTGTATGCAATATCTCTCTCTCTCTCTCTCTCTCTCTATATATATATATATATATATATATATATATATAACATAGTACACGTGGTATGTAATCCAGGTAAATTCCAAAAGAGACAAACTCAAGAGAACTCAATGTTAAATTCATTTATTTAATTTAACAGAGTAATATAATTTATATATATATATATATATATATATATATATATATATATATATATATATATACAGTGGGGTGAAACAAATATTTGTACGCATGAAAAATTGTATTTTAATGATTGTAAAACCCTTAACTGAAACAAAATTCAATATATTTTATGTATAAAGATACATACTATTAAAAAATAATAATAATCTAAAATAATTCTTATTCTAACAGAAATTAATGCATTATTTTAATTTTAAGGGGTGAAAAAAGTATTCGTACAAATCAATTTTAACGAATATTTTATGGTATTATTTTCTAGAATTTTCAAGTAATGTTATCAGTAGCTATAGTTAACGCTATTAGCCACTATCAGAGCATTCTGCAATAGTTTATGCTATTAGCCACTATCAGAGCATTCTGCAATAGTTTATGCTATTAGCCACTATCAGAGCATTCTGCAATGGCTAGTCTTACAAGAAGGTTCTAATAATGCCTAAAGGGAAAGAATTGACTATTTCCCAAAGACAACTGATTTTGTCTCTTTGGAAAGATGGGAATAGTTATAGAACGATTTCTAGCAACCTGAAAATTCCTTTTACTACAATTGCTTCGTTCATTGTGCAGTTTAAGACTCGTAACAGCATTGAAAACCTTAGATGAACAGGTGATCCGAGGAAGATTTCTCCAAGATCAGCAAGGATATTAGGATGCCAGATCCAACAAAATCCACAGGTTACCCAAGAAGAGCTGCAGGAACATCTGAGTTCATCTGGGATTAAAGTAACCAAACGGACAATAAGTAATGAACTACACAGAAACAGTCTGAAATCACGTAGCCAAGGAAGACTCTACTACTCTTGAAATGACACAGAGATGCTAGGCTAAAATTCGCTAAAGAGCATAAGAATAAAGAATGTACGTTTTGGGAAAAGGTACTATGGACTGATGAAACTAAAATAGAGTTGTTTGGTCATAATTATCGAAATCATGTGTAGAGGAAAGACGGTGAAGCCTACTTACCAAAGAACACTGTGCCAACTGTAAAGTTTGGTGGTGGCAGCATCATGATATGGGACTGTTTTTCTGCAAAAGGTGTTGGTAAAATATCAGTAAAAAATGGTAAGATGAATGCTGAAAGCTATCAGAAAATTCTGCAAGACAATTTAATGACTTCTGTTGAGAAGCTTCGGCTACCTTCTGATTGGATTCTTCAACAAGATAATGACCCTAAGCATACCACTAGATCTACAAAGAAATGGTTTGTTGAAAGTAACATTAATGTCTTGCAATGGCCAAGTCAGTCCCCAGACTTAAACCCAATCGAGAATTTATGGCGATATTTGAAAATTCAAATTGTGAAAAGAGCCCCAAAAAATATCAAGAATTTGAAGACAATATGCCAAGAAGAATGGGAAAATATACCAGTCAATGTGTGCAAATCATTAGTTGAGACGTACAGAAATAGACTGGTAGCTGTTGAACTGAATAAAGGATATTCCACAAAGTATTAAATTAAATTAATATGCTTTTGTTGTTTTGTACAAATACTTTTTTCGCCCCTTAAAATGAAAATAATGCATTAATTTCTGTTAGAATAAGAATTATTTAAGATTATTATTATTTTTTAGTAGTATATATCTTTATACATAAAATATATTGAATTTTGTTTCAGTTAAGGATTTTACAATCATTAAAATACAATTTTTCATGTGTACGAATATTTGTTTCACCCCACTATATATATATAACTTGGCTTTTCACCCTGTATTTGAATTTCAGTAAGGTTTTTAGACAAATCACCCCTGTCTTAAAACTTTTGCACACCACCGGTAGTGTGCAAAAGTTTTAAGACAGGGGTGATTTTAAACTTTTTTTGATGACTCATAAAAGATAAAATAGTTCTTGTCCTAATACTTTTGCACAGCACTGTATATATATATATATATATATATATATATATATATATATATATATATATATATTGATTGTTTAATTACTTAGTTTTTGGTCAAAATAAAGTTAAACCAGTACACATCTGTATTAAAAAGTGTTCAATACAATTATATTGTAGAACTTTTGAATATTCTTCATTTGTAAATGAGATATTACAAGAACAGACCCAGACATAACATAGAGTATAATGAAAACAGCCAAGTCTTACAATGGTGGCAAAATATGTAGACTGTGCCAGGAAGAAAAGTTAGCAATTATGCTATTCCCAAACAAAAATGAACTATTGAATGAAAGAACAGAAATTATGATTAAGTGTAATCATACCAAAAAATACCTATTAGATTTATACCACCGTGGATGAAGACATCATAAGGTCTTGTAATTTTAAAAATTGCATGTTCAAAAATTCCTTGCTACGTGTGCGTTCAAAAACAAATCAACATTATGTGAGTGTTCTTAAAAAAAGAAAGTGGTAAATGGTAAAATCAGTTATTGCAAATTGCCTGAAGACACCACATGGTAGAAACCTAGGTCGTGTAATAACTCATTTACAAATTATATATATATATATATATATATATATATATATATATATATTATATCATAAGGTATATATTTAGAAAATTACATGTAGTACATATGTATGTATTAACAAATAATTAAATTTCATATTGTATATTTGGGCAGCAGTCCTCCTTTTTTGTATGTTTTATTAAAAGACAAGCACAGAATATCTTGTGAGTTTTTTAATTTTTCTTGTTTCCTATACATTTTCTTTCCTAAGGGTTGAATGGGCACAGAAATTGTCCATAAAGACAGTTTTTTCGAGTGGTTCTGGCTAATATTTTCAACATTTTCAGGGGAAGGGTTTAAATTTTCTATGGTAACAATGATTATTAATTAAATAAAAACTCACAAGATGCTCTTTGTCATCTTTAGCATTATACACACACACACACACACACACAATGTGTGTGTGTGTGTGTGTGTGTGTGTGTGTGTGTGTGTGTGTGTGTGTGAAGGGTTAATATACAAGGAAGAGGCTTGGGTACTCTAAATAGGGTCACCTCCTTTTGTTAATATGCCTTGATGTAGTAGGAGTGTAAAGGTCAATTGGCCCTCCAGATTGCAACAAGAGAAAAAAGAGAAAAAAATAAACAAAAGGAAGTAAAAAAAATTAGTAAAAAAATAAGAAGGAAGAAAGAAATGAAAGAAAGAAGGAAAAGGTTTTTTTTTCCAAAGACCAAGTTCACATGTATCAATATGGCAATAATGTGTGTATATATATATATATATATATACACACACACACACACGTGTGTGTATATATATATATATATATGAGGAACAAAAAATGAGAAAGAAATTGTTTACCCACACCCTGGTCGCTCAAAAAACAAATTACTTCCCTCATCAGGGTTAGTCTTGGAAAGGACAACTCTATCATCTAAACAGGAAACTTAATCCTTGAGTCAGAAGATCACACCTCAAGCTAAAAATCATACATTAGTTGTTGTTGTAGTAGTTGTGGTAGTGGAGATTTTGACATTCGCCTCAGCATGTTTTCAAAATTAGGGCATTTTTGGATGAACAGAAAATAAATAAGACATTTTTTACCCAGATTGACAAGATTTATATCTATCTCATTATATATCTAATAAAATAAGACAGAATCATAAAAAATATTATATATCTAATAGTTATAGAATCATAAAAAACATCATGCATATAATTAAATAAGATAGAATCATAAAACATGATATATCGAATAAAAACAGAATTGAATCATAAAAAATATATCTCTAATAAAATAGGACAAAATTATAAAATTTGTTTCTATACCTAATGAAATATGATAAAATTATAAAACATATATACCTAATAGGACAGAATCATAAAAATATTATATATAATAAAATAGGACAAAATCATAGAGATTATCAAAATCAATACTTAGCTCTTATAAAAGCTCTTATGAAATTTAATACCACACATCCATATACATGCATATGTAAATGTATGCTTATATTTAGCCCATATAAAAATGTTTAAATATACATAATCATACACTCCTATATCAGTCAGTTAAGTGCCATACTGGATACACGCTTGGGTGATTATGTCTCGAAAGAGACATGACTGACTGGACAGAAGATTATCCCGCAGTAGGTTGCCATTGCTTTCTGCAGTAGACTGGTTGCCGATCAAGGCTATAGAACCCAATCTGTCCTGTTATTTAACCCATAACTGGAAGGAATAGATGGATTAATACCTTTCCCAATGGTATTTGTGTGTAAGTGAATGCAATGAATTCAGCTGGAATTTGAACTCGGCTCCCCAATTTCTCATTCCGAGCCGATATCCAATGCATTCCAACGCACATCCTACACTCCCATATACATTGATATAAGCTTATATTTAAAAAAATATAATAGGGTATTTTTTTTTTAATCATATCACCCTGAGCCACTGATGTGCAGGGGGGCTACATAATAGTGAAAAAATTGGAAAAGAGAAAGCCGGAAACCACATCCTAAACAGGAAACAAGGGATGAGCCTCTTAACTTGTTCAACAGACGTGGGTGGAGTGTGAACTAGGTGATAGATAGATCTATCTACTCAATTTGGAAAGTGATTATATATTTCACTGCTATGGATTATGAGTCAACCACCAAAGGCAGAAACAAAGTTGAATGATAGGAAAATTAATTTGAAATTAGTTTATCTTTTTTACCTGACATGATTTATTGGCCATTTTAGAGTTTAATTGGGAAAACCTGCAAAGAAGGGATCTGGATTCCTCATGAGCCTTCACTTGAAAACTGAACATAGCATTCCACAATTTACACCAGTCTTTAGCCAGGAATGCCTATCTTTCATTTTTGCATTGCATTGTGACAGGCGATGAAAAATAGGTTTTGCATGTCAGCACAAAAGGAAAAAGATAGTGGTTATCATCAAATAAGAAATCAGAGTCTACACTAAAGCCAGAACTCCATTCCTAGAAGTCCTTGGTTAGTTTCTAGTAGAATTTGAAAGGTGTTATCTGTTATGAGGTACTGGAATATGGAAGAACTATTGCAACAGATGCTAACTGCCAGCATTCAATCAGGTAAACCTAGAATTAAACAGAAAGTGTTATGCTTTGGTAAATAGAAAAGTTGTTATTCTCCAGGGTAACAACATGAAGGCACACTCTGCAAGACAGACCCCACCCCTGTTACATGTTAAGTGTAGCAAAATAAAAAAAAATGATTGACCAAAACTCAGAATTAAATCACATACAAATATTTAATTTACAAATAATACAAAACGATATATATATACAAAATTTACACTTTTTTGCATTCCAAACAGAAATGTAGCATTTACTACTGGCAGGCGAAGTGTTATGAAAGGGAAAGGAAGGGTCAGTATCTTTACTCAGTTAAGATAGCGAAGAAGTTTAAGTGCTATACTTTTAGGAAATCCTCAAATGTGTACATAAAGAATAATTATTAGTTTGGTCAATGAGAGAGTCAAAAATATCTATTTACCCATATAGTTCCATGAGGTTCTCTTTCTGGTTTTAGGTGGTTGGAGACTTTTCTTAGAGATTCTTTTGGCTAGATATTGTGGTGATACCGACCAGGCAAAAGCAATGGACTGGATGTTTGCACTCTCACAACCAAAAAGCAAATGACCATAATTTGTCGGTGCGCATCCGGTCTTACGCAGATGTTCCGGTTGAAAACTAAAAATTAATTAATTATTAAATTTCCAGTTCGCGAGCCTACGCGGATTTTATTTATCAGTCAATGGGAAGCCCACAATCAGATACAGATGTGAATTCCCAAATGATCTGCTGCAATCCAAAAAGTCGAAATAAAAAGCTGATACAGAAAGCTTTGCCAGACAGACAGACTCAAGAGAGACGAGTGTAATTCATATCTCCCTTGATCGACATCAAGCAACTTACTATGCTCATCGCCTTCACTTTCCTTTTCCTTTTTCGCTGTCTCAAAACTACTTACTGACTTAAGGAGCGACTATATCAAAGACATTCCTTACTTACAATGCTCCCACAAACCTAAGTATTAATTCTCTTTTCAGCATTTTATTGCCATGAACATTTTAATGTCCGTTGGACCCATATTTAAAGGATTACTTTAATTGTAAAAACCTTAATTGATATATGTATATATAAAATGTTATTTCAACTCAAAAAAAAAAAACAAAAGAGAAAAAAAATTAAACTGAAGCTTGACTTAAAATTTTCGATTCACTAATGTCAGTCAATAGAAATCAAAAGAATTCGAAGATACTGCAGGAATATATAAAAAAAAAACAGTCGGATAGTCACTTGTGAATTTCAAAGAACGACAAACCCACTATAAACTGGTGACTACCCGACGTGAGTTCAACACCCATATATATATATACACTAAGAATTTGAACTTTCAGTGAAATTTGAATATTTCTCTGCAACACAAACTCAACATGGCAACGGACGTGGAAGAAACTACAACAAATCCAAACCAACCAACCCGTGGCTATTCCCACAGTGAGAAAAAAAATTCTCTAACAGCATTCGCCCTTTTAACAAGAACCAAAAACCAAAAGATTCCATCGAATCAAGACAGGATTTCGATAACTCCCCATGTTGTACCGAGGAAACTAAGTTCGGTAGAATGGTTAACTGGAAGAAAGAAAACACATATTTTTATTCCTAACAACAAAAAAAAACAAAAAAAACAAACAAAACAAAACAAACAAACAAACAAAAACCCCCCAAAAACTCAGAAAAACAAAAAAGAAACAGCAAAACAAAACAAAAACTACTATTTGAAAAGAGAGAAAAAAAAAGAAGCAACAACAGATACCAAAAAAAACAACTCTGTTTTCTGGGGCGAAAGTTATGTGGTGATACTGACCAAGCAAAAGCGAGGGACCGGATGTTTGCACTCTCACAACCAAAAAGCAAATGACCAAAATTCATCGGTGCGCATCCGGTCTTACGCAGATGTTCCGGTTGAAAACTAAAAATTAATTAAATATTAAATTTCCAGTCCGTGTGACTACATGAATTTTATTTATTGGCCAATAGGAAGCCCACAATCAGATACAGATGTGAATTCCCAAATGATCTGCTGCGATCCAAAAAGTCGAAATAAAAAGCTGATACAGAAAGTATCGCCAGACAGACAGACTCGAGAGAGACGAGTGTAATTTGTATCTCCCTTGATCGACATCAAGCGACTTACTATGCTCGCCTCCCTTACCTAGCTTTTCCTTCTTCGCTGTCTCAAAACTACTTACTGACCTAAGGAGCGGATACATCAAAGACATTCCTTACTTACAATGCTCCCACATACCTAAGTATTAATTCTCTTTTCAGCATTTTATTGCCATGAACCTTTTAATGTCCGTTGGACCCATATTTAAAGGATTGCTTTAATTGTAAAAATCTTAATTGATATGTGTATATATAAAATGTTATTTTTCAACTCAATTTGTATTTCTTGAATTATAATCTTTTTATGACTTATCGTGGGCTATCTACAACAAGGCCAAATTCCGTTAATCTGCAACATTATACAACTACCTTCCAAAAGAACACCTACCCACTATAATATAAATCCTTGAATCAAAGCCAGAGTTGATAATGTCAGCAAATTCTGTGAACGACTGACTACTCTTTTCCCAAAATCTATTTTTATAGGGGATAACACCTAATTTGCATATTCGAGAATCCTTTAGAATTCACTAAATTTTACTCAAATTTTCTTGGACATTCTAGCATCTTCCAAACGTTCTATTTCTAATTTCCTTATTTTTTTGACTACTTCCTGAATTAAAACTTTTTTGTAATAACAAGTAGGACTCAATAAAATCCCTTACTACAACTTTTTAGACATAATTAATATTATTTTTATATATAAATACATCCTTGTAACACCCCCAACAAAAAAATCATAAAGATGGAAAGTTTTTTACAGCCTCCATACTCACCAGATTTAGTATTTGTTTCATTTGTTTCAATCACTGTTTCATAAGTCATATTTCATGAAATATATCTTTCAGATGCTCTGGCACATATATTCAGTAATTCATTAATATTTTTAGCCATAGATTGTTAGGTGTTTCAGATCTTACAACATTATACCTCTTCTCTACAACAACCCAATTGATATTGATCAGATATCAACTTGTATATCAGCCATCAGCTACAACTCTCTTCTAATAGTGGAATGCAATCCCAACTGTAACTAAAGAACAATTTAAGCCTTTATGGTTTAATCACAATAAACTTTTGGTTCACCAGTTTCTGCATTCTTTTATAAAAAGAAGAAAATGCAGGAACCACTTACTTAGCAAATAGTGTGACACTCTAGTCTTACATTTGTAAGTAATGGGCTTTTGTTTTGCTTCCTGAAGATAACATATGTATGCTGATAAGAAAAAAACCCTCATGATATTACCTAATAATAAATTGAGCCTCTTAACTTACCTTTCAATTCAATCATACTAATCACTCAATCAAATAATAATTGCTGAGTAGACACACACACACACAAAAAAAAAGCATGCACATTTAAAAACAAAGAAGAGGGAAAGTCTCTCAACTTATGCTCAGAGTAAAACCCAGTTTCTCTTAAATTTGACTTTCTGCTTCCTGCTTTCCTGCATGCTGGAAATCCTCTTCAGTCATTCCTGTCTTTAAGAATTGTGGTGCACCCTCGGACCCATCCAACTATCGCCCTATCAGTCTTCTACCGATATTCGGGAAAGTATTCGAGGCTATAATCAATGCTGAAATAGTTCATCATCTCACCGCCAACAAACTGTTCTCTGACAGGCAATATGGATTCCGCTTTGACAGGTCCACGGCCGACCTACTAACAACCGTAATGGAGTACATGCTACAGGCCCTTGATGAGTCCGATGAGGCTTGCGCGGTTGCTCTGGACATCTCAAAGGCTTTCGACAGGGTTTGGCACTCTGGCCTCCTATGCAAACTATGCGGTTATGGTATTACCGGTCGCCTGCTTGACCTAATCCAATCTTTCTTAAATAACCGCAAAATGAAGGTCGTTCTGAATGGGCGTGCCTCTTCGTCCTACAGCACGAATGCTGGTGTCCCACAGGGCTCTATCCTGGGCCCGATGCTCTTCCTTATTTTCATCAACGACCTCCCAGATGAGATCAAGTCCTAAGTAGGCATCTACGCAGATGACACTACAATATACTCCCGCTCCAGTAAGAAACCTGTCGTGGTGGACAGACATAATCTCACTGCTAACCTTGAGTGGGATCTATACTCTGTGGTGAACTGGGGCAAGAAGTGGCTTGTCAACTTCAATTCATCTAAGACCAAGCTGTTGTTTGTCAACCATTACAGGCAACCTCTTCTGCCTTCCATAAGCATGGACCAAGTGATTCTCCCTGAGAGTAATACACTATGCCTCCTCGGACTTACCCTGTCCTCAGACCTCAAATGGAACCACTATATTGAATCCATAGCAAAATCTACTGCTAAGAAGATTGGGTCACTATGTCGATCCAGGATGTTTTTTTCACCTGAATCCATCCTGCATATATACAAGTCAACCATCCATCCGTGCACGGAGTACTGCTGCCATTTATGGTCAGGTGCCCCTGCCATTCTCCTCAGTGTTCTTGACAAGCTCCAGGGGAGAGTCTGTAATGTGATAGGTACTGATCTGGTGACTCGACTGCAGCCACTTCCCCATCGTCGAAATGTGGCCTCCCTCTGTCTCTTCTATAAATACTTTCATGGCTTCTGCTCGGATGAGCTTAAGTCACTGATGCCTCCTCAACAGGTGTTTACCCGTGCAACCAGACTGGCAACTGGGTCCCACCCATTCACAGTCAGGTTAGCCAAATGCAGACGACAATTCTACTCCTGCAGCTTCCTCTCTCGCACTTCCTGCCTGTGGAACTCGCTCCCGTATTCTTGCTTTCCTGATGGCTACAACCTCCAGAAATTTAAATGCAAAGTCAATACTCATCTACTAACCACTGGCCTCTAGCTCTCTCCCCTCCCCTGTATAACCTTCCCTTTCTCTCCACCTATGTATCTGTCATCGCACCTGCTTTCTCAGCTTTCTATTGTTCCTTTCTAACTAGTTTGTACTCCTCACTCTTTTCTAATTAATCTTTTTACATTTATGTAACCCCCTGCACATCAGTGGCATTTCTGCCTTGCTCGGGGTGAAATGATTAAAAAAAAAAAAAAAAAAAATTAAAAATTTGCCTTCTCATTGGGCTGTACTCATTGAAATTAAAGGGAGTTTCACTGGGATTTCATTTTGACAAATAATGATAATAATAAAGGCTGTTATATATATATATATATATATATATATAAATTCATATATATATGTTATATATATATATATATATATATATATATATATATATATATATATATATTTTATATTTCTTTTTATAATCGTGTCGTCCCAAGCAAGGCATTTTTACTGCCACTGTTGTGCAGGGTGTTACATAGGAGGAATGTTATGAGAAGGAGTGAGAGGTTGCAGGGGGTGACAGGAAGAGAGTAGGAGAAGGAAAAGAATACTGATGAGATTTGGGTGGACAGAGAAAAAGCATGAGAGAGAGGATGTAAGTTAGTGACACAGGAGAAGACTATTGACTTTACATTTAAATTCTTGGAGATTATAGATGTTGGGAAAACAAGTATGTGGAAGGGAATTCCACAGGCGGGAAGTGCGAGAAAAGAAGCTGATGGAGTAGAATTTGCATTTACAATTTATTGGTTTCACAGTAAAAGGGTAGGACCTAGTTGCTAATCTTGTGGCTCAAGGAAATTCATATATAGGGGGTATCAGTGAGCTAAGTTTATCGGAGCAGAAGCTGGGAAAGTATTTGTAGAAGAGACACAGGGAAGCCACACTGCGTTGGTGAGAAAGCGACTGTATCCTAGCTGTCAAGTCAGGATCGATCATATTACAGATTCTCCGTTGGATTTGGTCGAGGACACCTAGGTGGATAGTAGGAGCACCCGACCAGATATGGTAGCAATATTCAATGCACGGGTGGATGGTAGATTTGCATATATGAAGGATTATATCTTCTAAAAGCTATGCAAAGTATTAAGAAATAAAAAAAGATTTTGTTCAAAACAAAGTTCTGCCACGTAAAATCAATCCTCCACTAAGGCAGTGAATGTTGGACAATTTCTTCACAGATGTAGGGGAGACTTGAAGCAACAGATATGTGGTTCTACAGAAGGATGCTGAGAGAATACTGTTGACAAGACATGTGAGTAATTATGAAATCTTAAGGAAAATAGAAACATAAAAGGACACTTATATTTATAATCATAAAGAGACAGTTAAAATTTCTGGGATACTTAATGAGGTATCAGAGATTAGAGAATTTGATACTCACAGGGCATATAAGAGAAAACAGGGAGTAACTTACTTAAATAGCTTTTGTCTGTGGATATCAGATCTGAGAGTAGAAAGGATAGTAAAAGTGCAAATATTGCAAAGAGTTATGAAGAACCGGAAGTTGTGGAGAGCCATGAACACTCATGTCCTGAAGGGACACAGCACATAAAAAAGAACTACCATTACATTCATTACTAAATGATGAGGACTGTTTATTTTGTTGTTTTTCAACATCACTTCAAGTTAAAAGAAAGTGGGAGGTTTTATTAGCTTATTTTTTCATCTGGATTTTTTATTGTACACACCATGAATTTAAAATTTGATTTGTTAGTTGTCCTGTAGATGTTGCGATCAAAGAAATAATAAATAACATTTATTATGTGGTAGGAAAACAAGTAGACATCCTGAGAAATTTACCACAAACAGATTTTCTAGTTTATATTTGTTGTTATTTTTCTTATTGTTTTCTCAACTAGATAATTAACACTGTGATAATCAAGGGCAACTTCAACAACACATCTACATAAGTGTCAGTTCATGATGAGGCATATTTAGAGCATTTGTCAAAAGAAAAAGATACTCCCAGAAATGATGGAAGCAGATAAAATGTGCAGTTGCGAGTAATGGATAATGGCTCAGAATGTAAAATTAAAGAGCCAAGTTCAAATTCCAGTCAGACTCATTAAATTCGTTTAGTATTTGTCTATATTTTTGAGATGAGGCAATGTTTACACTATTTACATTATTTGGACTATTGTTCTTAAGGATACATGGCCGAGTAGATAAAGATGTTGGTTATTTCCTGACTTGACTCTTAGAGTTGTGAGTTCAATACCAGGTTACAGCAGTGGTGAACAAGTAAGTTGCAGGATTAGAGGGAGATAGCATGACTTCCAATCGAGGCTTTACGCAATGAGGAGGATATATCCCAGTGATTGTAATAAAGGGTTCGGTTCAAAATTCCTAGCACCTGAAGAAGGCTGGAGCGTACAATGGCTGAAACGTTGTACAAATGGAAACAAAGATGAGGACAAAATTTCGAATAATGTAAATACTGTAAATTCACTTACATGTAAATATTCTTGGGAAAAGTATGAATCCATCTCTTCTCTCTTCCAGCTATGGGTTGAATAGCAAGACAGATTGGGTTCTATGATTTTATTTGACAATCAATTTACTTCAGAAAGGCAACCCACTTAATATTTAGAGTTAAATTTGTTATTGAAAATAGCAAAGAATATAAGTTCTGATGAATTAGTTCAAACTCCATTGTGTTTTAATAAGCTTAATAGATGAAAATCTTTACATCTATACCTCATTCTTTGTGAGAGATACAATTTCAAGCAAAATTTTATAGCTCTAAGCATGGCTGTATCTGACTACCGGGCACACCGGGCTCGGGCCCGGGCCGATCCGTGCAATCATACTGAAAATCCGGGCAAGGAAAAATGTCTACATCAGAAATCAAGCTAAACATTTCACGAAGAAAGAAAGAAAGAAAGAAAGAAAGAAAGAAAGAAAACATTCAAATGAATGCAGTAAAAATCTGTTTATTTATTAATTTTGGGAGAAAAGACTGGTTATACTCAGAATGTCCGAACCCGATTTCCTGCTTTCGTTCACCTCCTGTGCCTAATTTCCATTGGAATAGCCGAAAAAATCCACAAAAATCATAGTTTCTGGAAACAGATGACACTGATGATGTCATCACATTGTCAACTAATAAATCCGGGCAATTTTCTCTGTGCCCCGTGTTTCTTTAGCATCAACTACAGCCCTGGCTCTAAGTATATTCATAGGTTAATGATGGTAATTAACCCTCTTCCAACAAGGGTCATTTGACCAGAGCCAGTGTAAGGGTCTCTTGGCCCCACCACCAAATCTATAATATGGGGCCCACCACTGTACTACATCTCAATTTTGATAAGGTTGTATTCATATAAAATACAAATTCTATTGTAACCTAATTATGTACAATAAGGGATCATATGCAATATAATTGAACAATTCAACTAGAAAATTTGAAAATAAATATATGGTATCTAAATACAAATTAGAGACATGTCATAGCAGATAATTCTTCTTCTATGTGCCCTGTCCCTTCAGGACATAGGCGATCATGGCTTTCCACGTTTCCCTGTCCCTGGTGGCTCTGAGCACACCTTCTCCTGTTACACCATGCAATCCTCGTTCTGTCATCAACCTGATTGGAGACCTTTCATTATGTATGTCTCCATCAACAGTAGCTATAAAAAAAAAATATTTTTAAATGATGCATTTTTTGGTGTAAAACATGAAATACTTCAGCTAAAATTTTAACTGATTTTGAAAATTATCCAATTCATATCATTAGCAACTTCATGATAATTTTTATTCAAACTTTACATCTTTTCTCAAAAGAGACATGACTGACTGGACAGAAGATTATCCTGTAGTAGGTTGCCATTACTTTCTGCGGTAAACTGGTTGCCAGCCAAGGCTATAGAATCCAATCCGTTCTGTTATTTAATCTATAACTGGAAGAAAGAGACATATTAATATCTTTCCTAAGGGTATTTGCATATAAGTGAATGCAAAGAATTCAACTGGAATTCGAACTGGATTTCTTGTTCCACTGCACCACAATGCACATCCAGAAGGGACTAAATACTCTAAATTATTCCAAATTAGTCCAAAGAAGCCCCACTAAATCTGAAAATAAACAAATCTCCCATGTTCTTATATCTTAATTTTTTTTTTAGTTTTATCAGAGGTCCAAGACTAAAGAGCCTTTGGGTGCATTCTAGGCTGCAACACATACCAACCCATATATAAATTTGGCACTGAATTTATCCTTACCTTTGAACTATATAAGCTATCTCATATCTATTCTTCTATATGGTAGTGTTACGTGTTAAGTGTAACAAAAGAAAAAAAAATGATTGACCAAAACTCAGAGCTAAATCACAGACAAATATTTAATTTATGATAAACAGAAAATAAGATATATACAAAATTTACAATTTTTTACATTCAAAACAGAAACATAGAGTTTACTACTGGTGAGTGTTACGAGGAGAGAAGGGGAAGGTGAGGAGTCAAGTATCTTTAACCAGTTAACTTAGCGAAGTAGTTTAAGTGCTATACTTTTTGGAGGTCCTCAAATGTGTTTATAAAGAATAATTTCTAGTATGGTCAATGAAAGAGTCAAAAATATCTATTTACCCATTTAGTTCCATGAGGTTCTCTTTCAGGTTTTAGTTAGTTGGCAACTTTTCTTAGAGATTCTTTCGGCTGGATATACAAATCCTGAATCAAGCCAAGTTTCTAGAAACTTCCAAAATGTTCTATTCCCAATTTATTTATTTAACAACTATTTCATGAGTTAAAACTTTTTTGTAATAACAAGTAGGACTCGATAGAATCCCTTACTATAACTTTTTAGACATTATTAATATTATTTTTATATAAATGCGTCCTCGTAACAGTAGTGAATACTGGACATTTTCTTTACAGATGAAGAAAAGGATTGAAGCAACACAGATGGATGAAAAGAAATCCATAGACATAACACATGAGCAATGAGGAAGACACTTTTTTTTTTTTTAATCATATCACCCCAAGCAAGGCAGTGACGCCACTGATGTACATGGGGCTACTTAAGAGTAGAATGATTGGAAAAGAAAAAGCCGGGAACCACATCCTAAACAAGAAACAAGGGATGAGTCTCTTCACCTGTTCAAAAGATGTGGGTGGAGTGTGAACCGGGCGAGAGTTAAGTCTATCTACCCCAATTGAGAACAAAAAAAGAGAAAAGAAAAAAAAGTGAAAGAAGATTGGAAAAAAAAAAGAAGAAAGCCAGAAACCACATCCTAAACAGGAAACAAGGGATGAGCCTCTTCACCTGTTCAAAAGACGTGGGTGGAGTGTGAACCGGGCGATAGTTAAGTCTATCTACCCCAATTGAGAACAAAAAAAGAGACAAGAAAAAAAAGTGAAAGAAGATTGGAAAAAAAAAAGAAGAAAGCCAGAAACCACATCCTAAACAGGAAACAAGGGATGAGCCTCTTCACCTGTTCAAAAGATGTGGGTGGAGTGTGAACCGGGCGATAGTTAAGTCTATCTACCCCAATTGAGAACAAAAAAAGAGAAAAGAAAAAAAAGTGAAAGAAGATTGGAAAAAAAAAAGAAGAAAGCCAGAAACCACATCCTAAACAGGAAACAAGGGATGAGCCTCTTCACCTGTTCAAAAGACATGGGTGGAGTGTTAACCGGGCGATAGTTAAGTCTATCTACTCCAATTAATATGGAAATGTTGAAAGAGACTGCAGTACATTATGAAAGAAGAGGGGTGCAAATGTTTATTACAGTTTAGAAAAAAAAATCTATTGTTTTCAAATTTAAAATCCGTTTTCACTGATTGTTTTCAAACATTTACACCATGGTTCCTAACAAACTGCATCTCCCCTTCAATTATATGAGAATGTTTCTTTTTTTAAAGTGTCATCATTTTTATATATTTTTTCAACAAAATGTAAAACTTTCTTTCAATCTTTATTACATTATTACTGAAGAGCTTACACTATATACATTATTCAGACTATTGTCCTCATCTTTGTAGCCATTTGTACTATGTTTCAGCCATTTTTATGCTCCAGCCTTCTTCAGGTGCTAGGAATTTTGAACCAAACCCTTTATTACAATCACTGGGGTATATCATTCACATTCCTTGCATGAAACCTCTTTTGGTAGTAGTCATGAGATCTCCCGTTAACCAGACTCTCTTAGTTACTCGTTCACCACTCACAATTCTTTGGGTCAAGTCACTGGAACTAACCAATGTCTATATCCACTGGGTGAGAAGGAAATAACTTATGACTACTACCAAAGGAGGCTTCACGCAAGGAATAAGAACGATATACCTCAGTGATTGTAATAAAGGGTTCAGTTCAAAATTCCTAGCACCTGAAGAAGGCCAGAGAGTACAACAGCCAAAATGCCTTACAAATAGCAACAAAGATGAGGACAATAGTCCGAATAATGTAAATAGTGTAAATACTACCTCATCTCAGAAATGTAGACAAATAGAATGATCTATTATTAAACGTCATACAAATGGCAACAAAGATGAGGACAATAGTCCCAATAATGTAAATACTGTAAATACTACCTCATTTCAGAAATATAGACAAATACTGAACAGGTGATTAGTTGAACTAGTCACTTTATTTTTATTTTTTTTAATTTGTATCTTGAAATAGTTTTGCTATGTTAAAACCTTGAGAAACTGTTGAATTCTTATGAGCATATTTGGTTTAAATGAAGCAAGAAGATCATTGGTGAGGGAAAGTGTTTGAGAAAAAGAAGAGAAAAAATGACAATGATGTAATTGAGATTTATATACTCAACAGAAAAATTCAAATAAAGCAGACATAAATAATCCTATCGTTTTCTATGTCCACTATAATAATAATAATGGCAAAATTAACAATCATTGAGGACATGGCTATGACAGAATTTTTGCAGTCAGTAAACTTGAACTCATGTTAAAATAGAAAAAAAGAACAAGAAAAGACAATTGTAAAATTGTGAAGTTGTTAATGAAATCTTAAGGTGAGTTATTGCCTACTGGTTAAGTCAGTCAGTTAAGTGCCATACATGATACATGCTTAGACGATCATATCTCAAAAGAGACATGACTGACTGGGCAGAAGATTATTTCACAGTAGGTTGCCGTTACTTTCTGCAGTAGACTGGTTGCCAGCCAAGGCTATAGAACCCAATCTATCCTGTTATTTAACCCATAACTGGGGGAAGAGACAGATTAATACCTTTTCCAAGGTTATTTGCATGTAAGTGAATGCAAGAAATTCAACTGGAATTCGAACTCGCCTCCTCAATTTCTTGTTCCAAGCCGATATCCACTGCACCACAAGGATGGTGCCAAAAAAAAAGAAAAACAATAATAATAATAAACAGCTACCAAAATACAAGGATCTTGAAGTGAAAATCTAAAAAATATTGCATATAAAGACATAACTAATTTTGGTTATAATTGGTGTTCTTCGTTTGATTGGAAAAGGTTGCAACAGACTCATTGAAGAGATTCTTAGTAGCCCGGTCCTGGTCATGTCAGTAAACTTCATCCAGCAGCAAGGCCTCTGATTGGAAGGTTGTGAGGAGCCTGGAATCACCTCTTAATTGCTGTTGTTCCCAGGTTCATTCTGACCTGGTGTGGTAGCACCTGTTAGGGTCCCAGCTATGGATAAATAGTTAACCCCCAAACTGAGGTCAAAACACTATGAAAGTATAAAAATAGACTTTTATATTAATATATACATAAAAATAGACTTTTATAGAAAAATATACATTTTTGAAGGAAAAATATTAGCAACAATACATTTTTGAAGAGAAATTATTGCCATAACACATTTTTGAAGGAAAAAAATTATACTCAGCAAAACATTTTTGACTACAAAACTGGAAGACATCTTCAGTTTTCGAAAATAAAAAAGAATAAAAACAAAAGTTTTCATTAAAATTGGACTAAATCAACCTTCTCACTTTCACTGAACATTAAAAAATACCTTAAAACCTCGCTTTTTTAGCATTAAATAACCCACAGAGGTTGATATACCATTAAAAAAAAACACAAACTCAAACTCTTAGTAGCCCATTCCTTAAAGAAACCCCAAACACCGGACACACAAGTATAGTTCACACTTTAAAAAGAGCTTTATCTATGTAAAATGTGAGTGATCTTAGGTTGTCTATAATTTTTTTTAACAAAATTGCTCAGTGAAAAATGTCATGGTGACATTTCTGATTTTAGATCTCTAGTTGGAACCTGGAAGGAATGGATTATATAACAGAAATCAAATTGATGTAAATAAACCAGACAGTCATAAAAGATTTCATAAAAAGAACCCGCCAACCAATTGATATGACTTGCCCACAGTATTTCAATGGTTTTAAAAAAGTATTTAAAAAACTGTTGAATTATAAGAACCTGTAAATCGAAATAACAACAACAAAAAAAAAAAAAAATGAAAACTTAAAACTGCAATTATTCCTGTTGTGATAGGGCCATTAGGCATAATGAAGAGTACTGAAAATCATGTGAGTAAAGTTTCTGGACAAATCAACATCTTAGAGCTACAAAAAATTACTTGGTGTGGAAATGCATATATCCCCCATAAAATCCTCTCAATCTAAATGAAACATCCCAAATGTATACCTAGAATAGATAACTCCCCTGTAGTGCCTTTTTTTTCACCCTGGAGGTGACCTGGTAATGAAGCACCTGAAATTACTCTATGGCAAGATGATACCATGAATAATATGAGGGTCATTCTATAAATAAGGTGAATTTTTCGGTATAAGGACTTCTAATACAGAGAGAAGCTTACTTTTTTTTTTTTTCAATCTAGTCTCACACATTTTTCCCATCTGTCCACAAGCTTCCATATTCCCTTAGCATAAAAATCTTTGGACTGATGTCTCAACCAATCGCTCCCAGCACTTTTGACTTCATCGTCACTTTCAAACTTCGTGCCTCTCGTGAATGCTTTCAAGGGACCAAACAGGTGAAAGTCTGAAGGTGCAAGGTCTGGGCTGTAAGGGGGATGAGGGAGCAGTTCCCAGCCCAGCTCATTGATGGTCTGCACTGTTTGGGCTGCTGTGTGAGGCCTTGCTGCTGACCTTCGAGTAGGCAAGGTCATCATGGACAATTTTGTGTGCTGTCCCAACAGATAAGCTCAAAGTCCTTGCAATGTCATCCACTGTCACCCTTCTGTCTGACTGAATGAGGTCATTGACTGATTCGATCACCTCAAGAGACCTCACTTCTGTAGGCCTCCCAGGCCTGTCTTCATCCTCCACACTGCTCCATCCTTCTTTAAACAATTTAACACACTTGTAGATATTTTTTTGCCTGAAACATGTGGCACCATACACAGTTGACATTCTCCTATGAATTTCAACTGGTTTGCACTCTTCAGCAACCAAAAACTTGATAACTGACCTCTGTTGAATCCTGGAGCATGCTTCTTGGTCAGCCATCTTTGTTAATCTCCAAAACTCTCAAAGTTTTTTTTCAATCTGCAAAGAAAATTAAATCCCTTTGAAAAAGAAGTAAAGGTAAAAAAAAGAAGCTTCTACCTGTATTAGAAGTCCTTATACTGAAAAATCCACCTTATTTATTGAATGATCCTCGTACAAGTCCTTATACCGAAAAAGTCACCTTATTTATTGAATGACTCACGTAATATCAGCATCAAAAAGAGCAAACAAATGTGTGGAACAAATTCCTGGTAACCCTAAAATATACGAATTGAAAAAATCTTAAGTAGTTCTCACACTTTCCCCTGATGCATGAATTTGCTCGAGCCACCTAATTAGCAACTAGGTCCCACCCTTTTACTGTAAAACCAATAAAATGTAAACACAAATTCTACTCCAGCAACTTCTTCTCTTGCACTTCCCGCCTGTGGAATTTCTTTCCGTTTACTTGCTTCCCTGGCAGCTACAATCTCCAAGAATTCAAATGCAAAGTCAATAGTCATCTCCTATCTCACTAACCTGCATTCTCTCTCTCCGTCCACTCCACTCTCATCATTATTCTCACCCTTCTCTAACCCACTTCTTGACACCCCTTATAACAGTGAAAGCAATAAAATGTAAACAGAAATTCTACTCCAGCAGATTCTTTTCTCACACTTCTCGCATGTGGAATTCCCTTCCATTTACTTGCTTCCCCGACAGCTACAATCTCCAGGAGTTAAAGTGTAAAGTCAATAATCATCTCCTATTTAGCTAAATTGCATCCTCTCTCTCATGTTCCGTCCACTCCACTCTCAGTACCTTAACCCTTCTCTTACCCACTTCCTGACATGCCCTGTAACCTGTCACTCTTTCTCATAATTTTCCTCCTATGGCAATAGACTACCTTATTTGGGGTGATATGATTATAAAAAAAAAAAACAAAAAAAAAAACATGTTTTTTTTTCCTCCCTGATTACTTGACACTTCATCTCTTTGTATCTTTTGATAAAAAAAACCTTGTCTCTTGAAGTCACTGGTTTAGAATTGGGGGCAACTTGTATTGCACAGAGCAAAAACAAAACAATAATAATAACAATAAATACCCTGATACTACCCAGGGCATGGCTCTCATGGCATCTGATCTTAGCTGATTGGAATTGTGAACATGTTGCATCTTAGTGAATTAATATGGGTGACAGTAATTATCTCATTCAGTCTAACAGATTTGGTTTTTTTCATTGATCGATTGATGTGTTTTTTGCGGCTTATCAACCCTTTGCATAGTTATTTAATGCTAGAAAATGTTTTTAGGTTTAAAGAATTTTTGAGGGATGATTTTTAATGATACAAGTTCTACTAATTAACCCGTAGCTGGGGGAGGAGAGGTGGATTCACATTTCTGTGTGTAAGTGAATATAACGAACCTGATTGGAATTGGAACACATCTCTCTGATTTCCTATTCCAAGCTGTTATCTGCTACGCCACCTGCATATTCAAGCTTATAGCACCTGGTATTCCCAAGTGGTCTCTCATTAAGGTACTCACCAGGCTCAATGTTGCTTAACTAGTGATCATACAAGAACTGGTGTTTCAGTATGATAAGCCAGGTCATATTTGCTTGTCAGTTGCCTAACAAGTCAGTTCACCTACAAGGTGAACATGTCTACCCAGGGTGGATGAATTGCACATCTATATTCATAAGTAAGAGTAATGGAAGAGCATCCTCACTGAGTGTTGTAAGGGTTTATTTTTAAATTTGAGGGATGAGGGAGCTGTGGCAAACTGGGAGTCACATCTAGATACTTAGGATCACCCTCATGTAGACTGGGTTCTCTGACCTTAAGTTACTAATTGAACTCCACTTGCAAAGTTATATGCTGCTCTATAAAAACCTGTCACCATATCACACACATTTGCCTGTGATGAATGTACCTTGTATCCCAGACAAGGTGTTTTTATTAGGTATTATATATTTGCATCCTAGTGTTAATTTGTTGGCATGCTGCCCTCTCTCAATAATAATAATAATAATAATAATAATAATAATAACAACAATGAATTAATTCAGTTTGGTGTCAAAATGGGTGTATTTTTTTTTTTTATAAGCGTTTCACCCCGAGCAAGGCATGTCACTGCCACTACTGCGCAAGGGGCTATGTAGAGTGGAGAAAGGATGATTAAATATAGGAAATGTCAGAGGGTGGGTGATAGGCGGGTAAGGATACCGAGAATGAAGGTTGGGTAGATGATAGTGTTCTGAGAATAATTGGGAGTTAGTGTGATAGGAGGTGTCTATTGACCCTACATTTAAACACCTGGAGATTGTAGGCTTACAGCCATATCATGTTGAGTACACAGGTTCTTGCTCGATCACCGAAGTTAAGCAACATTGAGCCTGGTCAGTACTTAGATGGGTGACCGCTTGGGAATACCAGGTGTTGTAAGCGTTTGATGACCGATGTGTGTGGTGGTGCAATGGATATCGGCTTGGAAAGAGAAATCAGTGAGCCAAGTTCAAATTCCAGTTGAATACCCTGCATCACTTAAGCACTGGTACCCTTGGGAAAAGTATTAATCTGTCCCTTCCTTCCAGTTATGGATTAAATAACAGGGTAGGACTTTGGGACTCTGACCTTAAAAAAAAACAAATCTTGATGAATCTTGATACTCAAAAAGAAAAAAGTATTACTAGACACAAAACTTATATAAAAACAACAATAAATTGTTGAAAGAAAAAGGTATTACCAGCAATCTTCTTCTTCTTCTTCTTCTTCTATGTGCCCTGTCCTTTCAGGACGTAGGCGATCATGGTTCTCCACATCTCCCTATCCCTTGTGGCTCCTAGTATGCTTGCTCCCATTACTCCTATCAACCCCCGTTCCGTCAACCACCTGATCAGGCCTTGCAGATATGTTATCCGCTGCCTTCCCTTGTCTCTCTTTCCTTCTATCTGGCCAGTCAGTATCAGGTTCTCCAGGCTCTCCTTCCTCATTGCGTGTCCCAGGAACTTCAGTTGTCTCTTCCTGATACTCAGTATCAATTTCCTCTTGGTTGCCATTCTTTCCAACACCTCATCGTTGCGTGCATGCGCAGTCCACGATATCCTCAGCATCCTTCTGTAGAACCACATTTCCGCTGCTTCCAGTTTTTTTCCTCATTTTCGATGATATTGTCCAGCCATATTAAAGAACTGACATCACGTAGCAGTCCAGCACTCTTTTCTTTGTTTCCAGTGAGATTTTCCTGTGTGTTAGTATTTTGCTCAGCTTCTGGAACGTGTCCTTTGCCATGCCAATTCGCCTTCGGATCTCCGTGTCGCACTTTACATCTTCCGTAAGGACACTTACTAGGTATTTAAATTTTTGTACTTGCTTGATTCTTGTATCTCCCACATTTATTTGGCATTTTGGGTTGTACCTTTTGCTGATGACCATGCACTCAGTTTTCTTAAGGTTTATTTGTAGTCCTTTTTTGTCGCTCTCCACCGCTACCTTCTGTATGAGGTCTTGTAGCTTCCTTTCCGTGTCCGCAATCAGCACTGTGTCGTCTGCGTATCTTATGTTGTTCAAGTTGTGTCCTCCAACAACAAATCCTGGCGTGTCATCTAGAGTCCTCAAGATATTCTCGCTGTACAGGTTGAACAGATCCGGTGAAAAGACACATCCTTGTCTTACGCCTCTTTCTATTTTTGTAAATCTACTGAGATCGTTACCTGTCCATATGCAGGCCGTTTGCTGCCAGCAGAGATTCTTGATTACTCTTATGTCTTTGCTGAAAATATCGAGGCTGCCAAGCATCTCCATCACTTCTTTGTGTCGTATCTTGTTGAATGCCTTCGAATAGTCAATGAAACATAGGTACAAATCTTTCTTCATTTGTATTGCCCTATCGGAGAGCATCCTAATCATGAATATGGCGGCCTTGTTCCAGTGTCTTTGATGAACCTGCACTGTTCCTGCCTTATCTCTGGCCCGATTTTGTTTCTCACTCTATTCATCAGGATTCTGACCATCAGTTTGGTTATGTGGTTCATTAAGCTGATAGTTCTGTGTAGTTCACACTCGTTTGTGCCTGGTTTCTTTGGCAGTGCTATAAATATCGACTTGCATAGGTCGTCTGGTATTATTCCGCTGCTATAAATTTCGTTTATTATGTCGGTAATTTTTTTCTATGCCATATTCTTCTAAGGCTGTCAGTAGCTCTATCACTATGCCGTCTGGACCAGCTGCTTTGTTTCTGTTCATTTTGGCCATTGCAACTTCCACTTTGGATTTTAGTATTTCCGGTCCATCCATTTCCTTGCATATTCTCGGTTGTTCTCGCTTGTCGCAAAAAAGATCCTTTATATATTCTTCCCATCACTGGAGTATTTCCTCTTTCTCCAATATGATTGTTCCATCCTTGGATTTTATGCATCCTGTTGAGGAGCAGGTTTTTTGTCCTGTTAGTTCTCTTATCTCTTTATGCTTTGTTGGTCCTGTTCAGTCTCTCTACTTCTTCGCATTTGTTGTTGAGCCATTCCTCTTTGGCTTGTCTGCATTTGTTTCGTATCTCCCTGTGAAGTTTCTTGTACTCTGCTCCATGTGTTGGCGTTATTTTTGTCTCCTTTGCATCATGTGGAGGATCTCTTCGGTCATCCACTCGTTTTTCCTTCTGCGTCTAATTTCCTTTGGGGCTATGTTATTCGCTGAGGTCACCATCACTTCTTTTAGTGACTCCCATTTTGAGTGCCTTTTTCCAATTTGTTCTTCATATTTCTTTCTCATGCTGTTATTGTATTCTTTCTGCAGGGTGAGGTCATTCTCTAGCGTGTCGTATTGTAGCCTTGGTGATGTGCTGGGCTTCTTCAGTCTTCGGAATTTCACCCTTAGTTTGCAGATGACTGGGATGTGGTCACTTCCGCAGTCGGCACCTGGGTATGTTTTGCATTGGACCACCGCGTTCCTGAATCTCTTGTTTATAGTTATGTAGTCTATTTGGTTCTTCGTGTTGCCTCCTGGGCTTCTCCATGTCCATAAACGTCATGGGTGTTCTTGGAACCAGGTGTTAGTAATTACCTGGTCATTATCTGAGCACCATTGGACCCATTTTTCTCCTTGTTCGTTGCGCTCCCCTAGTCCAGAGTTGCCGCTCGTGTCTCCTTCTCTATCTTTACCTACCTTGGCATTCAAGTCTCCCATTATAATCCTAATTTCTTTGCTTTTTAAATAAATAAAATTTAGTTGGCAATAAATGACCAACCGAGGTGTTGATTTGCCATAAAGCAAAACAACCAACCAACTTCTCGCTTGTGAAACTCTCTTCCAGCTCTTAAAAAATTTAAATGCAATGTCAATCATTATCTAGTCTTGATTACTCTTCTACTGTTTTTATCCTTTAATGATATTTATCTTTTTTCTTATTCTTTCACACTCAGTAAACCCTTGTGTCTGAGTGGCTTTACTACCTTGCATAGAGTTAAATTGTTAAAAATAAAAATAAAATAAAATAAATTAGTTTAGACTTGCATCAAGATGGGTGTATTGGGATTTATATATTTGTACCGCAGTGTTGCTCTCTTACTTAATAATAATAATAATAATAATGATAATTGTCTTTTATGTGCCTTGTCTTTTCAAGATGTGTGTTGTGATGCAGTGAATATCAGCTCAGAATGACAAATTCGAAAGCCGAGTTTGAATTCCAGTAGAATTCTTTGCATTTACTTACGCGCAAAAACCCTTGGGAAAGGTATTAATCCATCTCTTTCCTCCAGTTATGGCTTAAATAACAGGACAGACTGGGTTAACTGACTGACTAAATATAATAGTTCGAATCATGTTTAAGGCTTCTACTGGTCATAAAGTGGGGGATCGGTTTTCTATTGTTATGAAGTAACAAACTGATCCCTCACTAATTACTACATAATAATATGATACATCTCTTATCCCTCTATGAGTCAAATTACAGGACAGATTGGGTTCTATAGCCTTGGCTGACAACCAATCTACCGCAGAAAGCAATGGCAAACTACTGCCCAGTCAGTCAGGTCTCTTTCGAGACATGATCACCCAAGTGTGTATCACGTATGACACTTAACTGACTGACTTTTCAGGACATGGTTGATTGTCTGCTTCCTACATTTTGTCACTATTAGTTAGGTTTGCCTTTTCATTCTCTCTCCAAATTCCTGTTCTGCTATCAACTTACACAAACTTGATAGATACTTAATCACTGTTCCCTGTCTGTTCTTGCCTTCAAGTGTCAAATTCTCCTCGTCCACTGTCCTCATTATGTCAGCAAGAAAGTTTAACTTTCTCTTTCTGATTCTTAGTATAAGTCTCTTTTTTGTTACCATTATCCTTAAAACATTCTTGCTTAATCCACATTATTCTCAGCATCCTTCTGTAGAACCATATTTCTGTTGTTTAAAGTCTCTCCTCATCTGTGATGAGACTGTCCATCATTTACTGCCATATAGGAGGGCCGACATTACATAACAGTTCAGAAATAATTTAAATGATCTGAACAAGAAAATTATTAAAATCAGCAAGAATTGAGAAGACTTGCTGTCCCTCTTCTGGGAAATCGCCAGTTACAGCTGATATGAATATTAATAGTGCAAATATCTTTGTTGGCCCTTTTCAGGCACTTTTATTAGGCATGTGGTTGATGAGGTACTCCTGCTACTCTAAACTCTGAATAAGCAGAGGTCATTATTACTGGCCTACACTAACATCTCTAATTCCCTTCCAAGTGGAAAATGTTTTGTACCAAGTCAGGGACATTATTTCTTTTGTTGTAAACTCATTTGAAAGAATGAAAAGTTTGAAAAAAAATAAAACAAAAGTTTTAAGTTTGTGATAGGCACTTTTGTAATTTTTTTTTAAATATTGGAAAATTTGTTGTCATTTCTTTAAAAAAAAACCCCAAAGAACGACAAAGGCTGTGCATCAAAAGCTTTGAGTCAATCGAGTGAGTCATGCTTCTGTGGTTATCTGTTGATTGTTAATTAAAAAAAAAAAGAAAGTTGTAGAAAAAGACATTAAAAGGGAAAGACTATATATATGAAAAAAGAGTAGAAGCAAATAAAGAGAGAGAGAGAGAGAGAGAGAGAGAGAGAGAGAGAGAGAGAGAGAGAGTGTGTGTGTGTGTGTGTGCATGTGTACATATCCATCACTGAATGTGAAACAGAATAGAAAGTGTATGTATGTGTGTGAAAGGGAAATAATATTTATCAGAAAAGAGAGGGTATATAAATGAAAAGAAAAAAGATAGAGTGTTAGAGAGAGACAGTGTGTGTGTGTGTGTGTGTGTGTGTGTGTGTGTGTGTGTGTGTGTGTGTGTGTGTGTGTGTGTGTGTGTGTGCAAAACTGCATCATTCAGTTTAAAAGAGAGAATAGAAGGTGTGTGTGTTGGAAAGAGAAAGAATATTTATCTGAAAAAGAGGGGGTGCATGAATGAAAAGAGAAGAGAGAGAGTGTGTGAGTTCATTAATGAGAGTGGAAGACAGAATAGAGGGTGTGGCTGTGTATGTAAGCATGTATATCAAAAGAAGAGAGAAAGTGTATCTGTGTGCATGAAAAGGAGAGTGTGTATATGTGAAAGAGTGACAGTATGTGTTCATGTATGTGAAAGGAGAATGCATGAATAAAAGTAAGAAAGTGTGCGCATTAATGAGTTTGAAGGAGAAAATAGTGTGTGTGTGTGTGTGTGTGTGAGAGAGAGAGAGAGAGAGAGAGAGAAAGTGAATGTGTCTCTGAGTATGTGAATGGGAGAGAGAAAGAGCACACAACATGGTGATCAGGTCAACAGTGACAATAACAACTCACCCACACATGTGAGTCAGTCTGCTGTAGTCGTGCCATTGCTCGTTCAGTAATAAAAACTAAATATGTCTCAGAGTTTCTGAAAATAACAGAAGAATTAATTAGTTTGTAGATATGATTCTTCCATTACTGCTTCATTCATTTCTGAAAGAAAAATTTTCTTTTTATCCTATACTTTTCATCTTATTCTTTAAATTTCTTTTAATTCATTTCACTAATCTTTGCTTTCTTCTAATTACCATATCATTCTTCTTCCTAAATCATTCCTTTCTAAGTCATTCTTCTTCCTAAATCATTCCTTTCTAAGTCATTCTTCTTCCTAAATCATTCCTTTCTAAGTCATTCTTCTTCCTAAATCACTCTAAGTCATTCTTCTTCTTAAATCATTCCTTTCTAAGTCATTCTTCTTCCTAAATCACTCTAAGTCATTCTTCTTCTTAAATCATTCCTTTCTAAGTCATTCTTCTTCTTAAATCATTCCCTTCAAAGTCATTCTTTTTCCTAAATCATTCCTTTCTAAGACATTCTTCTTCCTAAATCATTCCTTTCTAAGTCATTCTTCTTCCTAAATCATTCCTTTCTAAGTCATTCTTCTTCCTAAATCACTCTAAGTCATTCTTCTTCTTAAATCATTCCTTTCTAAGTCATTCTTCTTCCTAAATCACTCTAAGTCATTCTTCTTCTTAAATCATTCCTTTCTAAGTCATTCTTCTTCTTAAATCATTCCCTTCAAAGTCATTCTTTTTCCTAAATCATTCCTTTCTAAGACATTCTTCTTCCTAAATCATTCCTTTCTAAGTCATTCTTCTTCCTAAATCATTCCTTTCTAAGTCATTCTTCTTCCTAAATCACTCTAAGTCATTCTTCTTCTTAAATCATTCCTTTCTAAGTCATTCTTCTTCCTAAATCACTCTAAGTCATTCTTCTTCTTAAATCATTCCTTTCTAAGTCATTCTTCTTCTTAAATCATTCCCTTCAAAGTCATTCTTTTTCCTAAATCATTCCTTTCTAAGACATTCTTCTTCCTAAATTCATTCCTTTCTAAGTCATTCTTCTTCCAAATCATTCCTTTCTTAAGTCATTCTTCTTCCTAAATCTCTAAGTCATTCTTCTTCTTAAATCATTCCTTTCTAAGTCATTCTTCTTCTTAAATCATTCCCTTCAAAGTCATTCTTTTTCCTAAATCATTCCTTTCTAAGACATTCTTCTTCCTAAATCATTCCTTTCTAAGTCATTCTTCTTCCTAAATCACTCTAAGTCATTCTTCTTCCTAAATCACTCTTTCTAAGTCATTCTTCTTCTTAAATCATTCTTTTCTAAGTCATTCTTCTTCTTAAATCATTCCCTTCAAAGTCATTCTTTTTCCTAAATCATTCCTTTCTAAGACATTCTTCTTCCTAAATCATTCCTTTGAAAGTCATTCTTCTTCCTCAATCATTCCTTTCTAAGTCATTCTTCTTCCTAAATCACTCCTTTCTAAGTTATTCTTCTTCCTAAATCACTCCTTTCTAAGTCATTCTTCTTCCTAAATCACTCCTTTCTAAGTCATTCTTCTTCTAAAATCATTATCATTTCTAAGTCATTCTTCTTTCTTTTATTTTTCTTTCATTCCCCATCTTTTATTTTATTCATTCTTTCTTTTTCTTTTTCTCTATCATCTATATTCCTTTTACTATGTACTGATTACTACATGTCTATATTAATTATGAAAATCAATATATAATTTAAGATTTGATAAAACAAATAGATTTTATCCTCTGAAATTATGACAGACATCTTTAAATCATATTTTATAAGTTTACAAACTGCAAACAAAATAAAACACCCTTTTATTAAATATTATTAAGATTCCAACTTAAAAGAAAGCAACTTAAATTTGAATTTTCGTTTGCTTATAATTTACATGAAAAATTTATGCATCATTTAAAACTTGTATCAAATAATCATGTTGCAAAGTTTAAACTTTCAATCATTTGTAATAATTAAGTTATTTTAATATCTTTAAATTGCCAATATTAGAAAATGAAATAAAATTTTATAAAAAACAATTATGCACAAAATCATACCTATAATAAATTTACATGACACAATGTATAGGCATAAAAGAGACACAGCGGAAAAAAAACAAAAAAGCAGATGCATTTGTCTTTTAAGGCATTCACTCACTTGAGTGCTATACATGATACACACTTTGGTGATCATGTGTTGAAACAGACATGACTGACTGGGCAGAAGATTATCCCGCAGTAGGTTGCCATTACTTTCTGTGGTAGACTGGTTGCCAGCCAAGGCTATAGAACCCAATCTGTCCTGTTATTTAACCCATAACTGGAGGGAAGAGACAGATTAATACCTTTCCCAATGGTATTTGTGTGTAAGTGAATGCAAGGAATTCAACTGGAATTCAAACTTGGCTCTCCAATTTGTCATTCCGAGTTGATATCCACTGCAACACAACGCACTTCAATTTTTCAAAAATGTATATCTTTCTATAAAAATCTATTTTTATGTATATATTTCAATAATAGCCTATTTTTATACTTTCACTAGCAGTATAGCCCAGCATTGCTTGGGTGTAATGAAAGCTTTAAAACTAATCCATGGTCCTGGAGCTCAGACTCTTTGGACATTGGCACGAAAGACTAAAAAGCAATAGTTGTTTCCAGTTAAAGTGAAATCGTAGACTGAAAGAAACATGAATGGATGTAAGTCAAATTTTGATTTTCTGGTACCAAATAAGTTTTTTCATCGTAAACTGAATTTTGAAGGCTAAATAAGTCCTCTGAGTAAATGGTATCATGGCTGAGACTAAGAACTACAATTATATCTACTTAGAGCCAAACCCAAAACAAAACTAAAATAAAAGGGCTGAAAAAATACAGACATACAGGCAGATAAACAGACACACACACAAACATCTTGCCTTATATATATATATATATATATATTATCGATTTTGTGCACTATTGAAGAACTGCAACCTTGAAACTTCTGAATATTGTTTCTTATATCTTTGTCTATGAGTGTATCAAATTTGATTAAAATTGGACCACTCCTTCTATAACTAGATTTTTTCGATTATTGATTTTCAATATTTATCGGGGGTACCTCAACACAAAACCTAGCTAAGAACACTCGCAGACGCTTATAGTACAACTGTGCAAATTTTCAAGAAAATCGGTTCAGCCATTTTGGAGTCTATAGGTAATGGACACACAGACACACACAGACAAAGTTCCATTTATGAATAAGTTTAGATAGATTTAGATTTAGATTTGATCCCAGTTTGGAGGTTAACTATTTGCCCATAGCTGGGATCCTAACAGATGCTACCACTCTGTGTCAGGGTAGATTGGGGAACAACAGCAATTAAGAGGTGATTCCATGCTCCTCAAAACCTCCCAATCAGAGGCCTTGCTGCTGGATGCAGTTTACTGTCATACCCAGGATCTATTCTCAACTGACATGAAATGAGAAGACTACATTGAATCAATTGCTAAGTCAGAAAGTTTGTTCACTGTGTTGTTCTAGACAATTTTTCTTTCCAAAATCTATGTTACATATCTATAAGTTTACCATTTGTCCATACTTAGAATATTGCTACCATATATGGTCTGGTGCTCCTCCTATATATCTAGAGATCATTAAAAAAAATTCAAAGAAGAATCAGCAATATTATTGATCCTGATCTGGCATCTTGGCTTCAGTCAATTTCTCACCACCATAAAGTTGCTTTCCTGTAACTTTTTATATCACTATTTTTGCATTAATTGTTCAGATTAACTCTTTGCTATGTTGTCTAGACTTTATGAATATAAATACAGTGCTAGACTGATGATAAGGTCTCACCCATTTACAATTGAGTTAGCTAGATGTAACCATCAGTTTCTTTTCTCGTACTTCCCACTTGTGGAACTCTCTTCCATTGACATACTTGCCTCTCAACTTTAATCTTCATGATGTAATGAATACCTCAAATGATATATATATATATATATATATATATATATATATATATACCTTTTCGGGACATTTAACTTCAAAAATTTAAATGCAATGTTAATCCTTTTTTGCTCTATGTCACTGCCTCTTGGTTAATCCTTTTTGGTTAGTTTTGTATCGAGCACTTTTCTTTCTTTGTGGTTCATTCCGTTTGAGGGTTTTTTTTTCTTTGCTGTGAAGTACTGTATGTATTGTCGGTGCTCCGCAGTTTTCTTTTTTTTTCCCCTCATTGTCCAAAGCTTTATAGCGGCGGACAATAACGGAGTTAGATTCTGCCGGTTATTCGTGGTCCTAAAAAATTACTTGTGTAAGATTTTAAGATTTGGATACGTACAGAGTCGATTTTATTATTATTATTATATATATATATATATATATATATATATATATATATATATATATATACCTTTTCGGGACATATAACTTCAAAAATTTTAATGCAATATTGATCACTATCTGCTGTTCTTCTGATTACTCTTCTCACTCTTTAATATTGTTTCTGTTTTCTAATTTTTCTGTACTCAGTAACACTTTGTGTTTTAGTGGCTTTAGTATCTTGCTTGGGGTGAACTCATTTAAAAAACTAAAAGTAAAAAACAACTTCTGGATTACTTTTTAAAAGAACATTTTAGCTGACATTATTTTTTATTACTATAAACATTATTCTATGTGGGTACATGTGTTTCAGTTGATATGCCTGTTTATTTTTATTTTATTAAATATTAAAATTAATAACAAACAGCCTAGTTTGAGAAAAGGAAAAGAAAATTTGTGTTTTTGACAGTGCCTTGCTATAAAAGCACAAATAGCAATTCAAACAAGTGTACACACTGAAAATAATTTTTCTAGTAATAAGAAATAACGTCAGGTAAAAAATCCTTTAAAAATTTACTGTTATTTATATTTCATATATAAAACTGAAACTAACAGGAATAGAATCATAAAAGTTCTGTAGTGGGATAAGAAATCAAGAAATTTACAAAAATTCACAATGATGTGTGAAATTCTGGTTTTTCTCAAACAGAAAAAGGATTGACCATGTGCTTAAAGAAAAATCACCAAATTTCGCAAGTAGGTGTTAAATTGATTTTTGACCAATGGGAACTACTTGCAAGACATCAGAACTTCATGAATGAGTGGGAAAAATCCAATGACAATAAAAGCAATCAGCTCAGCATCAGTCAGTCAGTCAGGGATGGAAGCAGCAAAGATGACAAGCTAAAATGTAATGAGGAAGCTTCAAGCTGACCCGGACATTCGTCCACTTTCTCTTTCCTTCTCGTGTGCTGATTTCCTTTACTTCTTCTTCTCCATTCAAAGACATTTCTACTGAATACATTCATACTTACGCATATACTCATTCAACAATTACTACTACGAGCATTTTCTACAAATCCTGATACCCATAACATTATCAGTGAACGCGAACTCTACCCTTAACTTCTTGATAATGTTTCTAATTGCACATTAATTTCTACAACTTGTGTTATTCTTTCCTTTTAATAAATTTCTATTTTAAAATGCAAAAGGCAATATTTTATTATTCCACTATTCTACACTAATTCACATGTTCCAACTGATAACCAACCTTGTGATGAAAACCTTCTGATGATGTTAATTCTGGAGAAAACTTGTAAGCTGTAGGTAGTTTGATTATGTCTGACACAAGGCCGAATCAAAGAAACATTAACCAGCTCTCTATGGCTTCACTAGTGATCCCCAATGGTTGAAAGGAACACGCACCCTATGGCTTCAGTTCCAGCAAGAAACGTGTTTTTGTTAGGTAATTTGAACCAAGTTCTGTCATGTTGTTCTTCCTGGTTAAACTGTTTGTGGCGCACTTTGGTTCAAAATGTGGTTTCTCTGATGAAAAAAAGACATACAGGTCCAATTCTCATAAGATGCACAATTATTCTTTAATAGCACTTCTCAATCTATGCCGATTGTTATTAATTTCACTATTTAGGAAAATAGAAGCATGGATAGCAACTTGTATAGCCACTAAAATTACCATTAATAGTAATAACAAAAAATCTGCCTCTAAAAATTTTGTCATAAATTTGTGAAATCTTAAGCAAGTTTCCAAAAAAATTGAAAATTTCTACAACTTTCACAGCTTCTGCTCTGATGAACTTAGCTCACTGGTAACCCCTATATATGAATTTACTTAAGCCACAAGATTAGCAACTAGGTCCCACCCTTTTACTGTGAAACCAATAAAATGTAAACACAAATTCTACTTTATCAGCTTCTTTTCTCACACTTCCCACCTGTAGAATTCCCTTCCATTTACTTGCTTCCCCGACAGCTATAAACTCCAAGAATTTAAATGTAAAGTCAATAGTAAACTTCTATCTCAGTAACTTGCATTCTCTCTCTCATGCTCCTTTCTCCATCCACGCCACTCTCACCAGTATCCTCATACTTCTCTTATCCACTTCCTGACACCTCCTATAACCCGTCACTCTTTCCCATAACTTTCCTCCTATGTAACCCCCTGCAAAATAGTGGGAGTAAACTGCCTTGCTTGGGCTGATATGATAAAAAAAAAACAAAAAATCTTCATGCTTCTTATGATCACATCATATTGAAACACTGGCTCCTGTATGATCACTGATGCAAGCAACATTGTGCGTGGTCAGTAACTAGATGGGTACTGGGAATATCAGGTGCTGTAAGCTTGGATATGCAGGTGGTGTAGTGCATAATGACTTGCAATTGTTAATCTGAGACATGAGTTCCATTTCCTGCTCAGTTCATTATATTCTCTTACTTGAAAATACCCTTGGAAAAGGTATGAATCCACTACTTCTTCTCAAAGCTATGGGTTAAATAGTAAGACTTGTATCTTATCTTCAAAAAAATTTCTTACAATCTAAAAATAATTTCTGGTTTTAGATAACCTGCAAAGGGTTAACTAGCAGGCTTCATCCATGTGTTTTTTCTAGTTGCTTCTATTATGCATCAAGCCTTCTGAGTTAGGACTATATTAGAAATTGCGTTAGTGACATTTTAATGCAGTCTTTGAACTTGATGTCATCAAATCATACCACTTATTCTAACCATTGAAGTCTGTGCTTGTATATTTTTGTGTTTAACTGCTCTTTCCTAAACCTCAGTGTCAAGGACATGAACCATACACAGGATGCCTAAGATTAACTTAAGGCATCCTACAACATCTACACATAAAAATGGACAACTTAAAGCTTCAGGAAAGTTAAGCATTAAAAATGACTTAGTATATTTAAAAGAATAAAAGAAAAATCATATTGAAGCCAGGAAGTTAAATCTAACTTTGTCTAAAAGAGACTTTATGATAAATTAAACTGGTATAGACTTGCTAGACAAATGCAAAAAAACAAAAAAAAAAAAAAGAATTAATATCTTTTTAGAAACAAAGAAAAAAAGGCTAAACTGTTATGCAATATCAATTCTTTTACATGGCAAGGAATGTTGTATAATGTTCTCACAGATGAAGAAAAGGCCCAAGGCAACAAAAATGTGGTTCTACAGAAAAGTGTTGAGAATTCCATAGACTGAAAATGTGTGCAACAAGGAAGCTATAAGTAAAATAGAAACAAAAAGGACGCTTTTACTTAGAATCAGAAAGAGAAAATTGGCATTTCTTAAACGCATAATGATGAACGAGTGCCTGGAGAATCTAACACTCAACAGACATATTGAAGGCAAGAGGGACATCAAGTAATCTCTTTAATAAACCTGTTTAAATTGATGGCAGAACAGAGAGTGGGTGAGATGGTAAAAAAAACAAACCTAGCTAATAGCTACAGATGGAGTACATGGAGTTTTAAAGCCCATGAAGTTAGTCAGTAGGAAAAGGAAAGCCCTAATTATAAATCTCTGCTGTCTTGCAGCCATATTCAAACAGAGAAAAGGCTATAGAAGTGAATCCAGACAGAAAATCTAGAGTAAAGTCCCAAAAGAGGTTGGCTGTCAACATTGACAATTTCCAGTAACTTCTTCAGTCAAGTCATTCCCAAATGTAATGCCTTGTTTTTCTTTGGATCTTGTCAGTATGGCTTGGTGGTGGGGGTGGTGGTGGTATGGGGTCATGAAGTCTAAGTAGTGCACATCCTCCATATATGACTGCCCAGGGCTGTGTCCTGGAGAGGTTACTTCAGTCTCACCACCAAAGGACTGAATTTTGACCAAACAGGCCTTTATCACATAAGACACTGATATATCCCAGAAAGGGATATATATATATATATATATATATATATATATATATATATATATATATATCATTTGAGGTAGCTAATCAGTTTTGGTAAATGTAATCAGGTAGGACAATCTAGTATATAGATGTAATGGATGGTACTCGTCGTATATAGTATCCTGAGATGCAGGCATAGTCAACAGACATAAACCAATAGTTGTAGACGTTTAGTGGTAGACCTATGGACATAAACCTCTAGTCGTATAGACCTATGGATATAGACTTCAGTCTGTATTTATGGCTGACACCAGCCTATCACATTACTGTAAGGGGGAACCAAGGTGTAAGCATATTTATTATATCAGATACTTAAACTGTATATCTGTATATCTATATATATACAAAATCTTTTATGAGGCATATTGACAGAAAATAAACAATTTAATTAAAGTAATTTTATTTGATTTCCTCAACAAATGCTTTAACAAGAAAAAATACTTGTTACAAAATAAATTTAATATTTAGTATAATAGCCTTTTGCTTTGATCACAGCCTTCATTCTGTCAGGCATTGACATTGCAAACTTCTTCAATGTATCTAATGGTATCTCCTGCCAAGCAGCTTGTATTTGTTCCCAAAGTGTGTCGTGTGAAGTAACATTACATTTATGAATTTGAGAGGGGAATAAGAAAAAAGTCAGTTATATCCAAGGATAATAGAATAATGTGTAGTTTCAAAATAATTTGTTTAATAGAAAATAGGAAAAATTAAATATAACTTCTTTTTAATACATTTCTTTTACACTTAGTTTTAAATAATCATTATTTATTAGCAATTTACTTGGCATTTCACCCTGTATTTTAATTTCAGTGAGGTTTTTAGGAAAATCATCCCTGTCCTAACACTTTTGCACACTACCAGTAGTGTTCAAAAGTGTTAGGACAGGGATGATTTTAAACTTTATTTTGATGCCTCATAAAAGATAAAATAGTTCTTGTCCTAATACTTTTGCACAGTACTGTATGATAAAAATATAGTTTAATGGTATGCTATATTTATGTGTTAAAGTACACAGTATTAGGGATAGAGTGGATGTAAGTATAAAAGTGGTCACTGATGTCAATACCTAACAGTGATAGTCTTTTTCATGTTTGAGAAGGAAAACCTTGAAGCTGATGATTGCATTTAAGCATGAAACAGACTGTCGCTGCTGAGTGTTGACTTCAATGTCTACTTTAAAGCAAACACAAATTTAAAGTACATAAACATAAGATCTAACCATCCCAAAAGCATAATCAAGCACATTCACAGAGGAATGGAACACAGGCTATCAAAAAATTTGTCAAACAAAACAATATTTGATGAAAAGAAAAGTAACTATTAAGCTGCTTTAAGAAAATCTGGCTATAAGAACATTTTAGAATCCAATTCCCAACCAAACAAACAAATAAAAAATGAAGAGAGAAGACGAAACATTATCTGCTTCAACCCACCATTTAACTTAGAAATAAAAACCAAAATAGCACAAATATTTTTTAAACTGATTGATAAACACTTTCCAAAAAGCTCAGAACTAAACAAAATTTTCAATAGGAATACAATCAAGCTAAGTTATAGCTGTACTAGTAATTTAGAAAATTTCATAAAGAAAAAAAATGCCAGAAATATAAATAGCATTGTACAAAACAAGATCATTAATAAGGAATGTAACTGCAAGGAGAAAAATAAATGCCCACTTCAAGTGCTTTGTAATACAAAAGATGTCATTTAGAAGCTTTTATTAGGTATAAATAGTTTGCATTCCTTTTAGAAATTATTATTAGAATTAAATAATTTCCATTTCTTTTAGAAGCTATAATTACGATTAAACAATTTGCATTCCTTTAGAAATTATTATTAGGCTTCAATAATTTCCATTTCTTTAGAAGCCATTATGACGCTTAAATAATTTGCATTCCTTTTAGAAACTATTATGAGGATTAAATAATTTGCATTCCTTTTAGAAACTATTATTAGAATTAAACAATTTGCATTCCTTTTGGAAGCTATTGATAGGCTAAAATAATTTCCATTTATTTTGAAGCTATTACTTGGCTTAAATAATTTGCATTCCATTTAGAAGCTATTATTAGGATTAAATAATTTGCATTTATTTTAGAAGCTATTATTAGAATGACACAAATTGAATTCCTTATAAAAGCTATTACTAGGCTTAAATAATTTCCATTTATTTTGAAGCTATTATTAGACTCAAATAATTTGCATTCCTTTTAAAAGCTATTATTAGGCTTAAATAATTTCTATTGCTTTTAGAAGTTATTGTTAGGCTTAAATAATTTCCATTTCTTTCAGAAGCTATTATTAGGATTAAATAATTTGCATTCCTTTTATAAACTATTATTTGGATTAAATAATTTCCATTCCTTTTAGAAGCTATTATTAGACTTAAATAATTTGCATTACTTTTAGGAGATAATATTAGGATTAAATAATTTGTATTTCTTTTAGAGATTATTATTAGGCTTAATCAATTTGCATTTCCTTTAAAAGCTATCATTAGAATGAAACAATTTACATTCCTTTTAGAAGCTATTGTTAGGCTTAATTTATTTGCAATTCTTTTAGAAGTTATTATGAGTGTTAAAAAATTGCAATAGGGTTACTTGGATTGAATATTAGACCATTGCAAAAGTTTGGGCATGATTAAAAAATTAAAAGCAAAATTTTCATTTATACAAAACATTTATTAGTCAAGTACATAGTCTCCATTTTTTTTTAACTACTGTGTCCCATCATTCTACAATCTTGTTGGTGCCATATTTGTAGAAACTGTGTTTTTTGTTGAAAGAATTTTGTGAGGTAGTTTTTTACTGTCTTTTTAGAGTAAAAATTTTTGTCATTTGGATTGTTCTGTAGAGACTAGAAACAAATGAAAATATGAAGAAGCAAAGTCCGGAGAATATGGTGGGTGCTGGAGGGTTTCCTCTTTTTCTCTTTTTAAGTTTCTGCAAGATCTGTTTTGCAACATGCATTCTTTATGTGTCCTAGTGGAAAAAAAAAACTGTTTCTGATTTGCCAAAATCAACCATTTTTCTTAAACTCAAATCTCTTCAAATGGCGAAAGGCAGTTGAGATATTGATTTTCAAACTCTTAGCAATCTCTCCCATCAAAATCTTTGGTTTGTTCTTCACAATGGTAAGCAGAGTGTCTTTATTGATGTCAGAAAGTCATATTAAGTGTGATTGATTGGTTAGGTTAAAACCACTTAAACAAAATTTGCCAAACCACTTTTTGACCATCCGCAGAGCTGAAACACGATTCAAATAAACCTTCTGAATGTCTTTTGTCACAGTTCTAATGCTTACTACTTGTTATAATATGACTAAAGTGCAACCGTTTATCTTACATCTTTAAACTATTCATTTGTGAACGAAATGTCAACATTCAACAAAATCTGACTCACAAGTAAATGATACGCGGTTTCAATTTAGAACACACAAGAATTTGGTACCAAAACAAACACCAGTGTCAAGTTGTGACCATTTTATGTTAATAATGGAAATCAGGCTCAAACTTTTGTAATGATCTGCTAATTTGCACTTAAGCTGTTAAAATGGTTAAAAGATTTCTACTTCTATTAAAAATTATTCAGTCAGTTAAGTGCCATACGTGATACACGCTTGGTCGATCATGTCTCGAAAGAGACATGACTGACTGGGCAGAAGATTATCCCACAGTAGGTTACCATTACTTTTTGCAGTAAACTGGTTGTCAGCCAATGCTATAGAACCCAATCTGTCCTGTTATTTAACCCGTAACTGGAAGAAAGAGACGGATTAATACCTTTCCCAAGGGTATTTGTGCGTAAGTGAATGCAATGAATTCAACTGGAATTTGAACTCGGCTTCCCAATTTCTCGTTCCAAGCCAATATCCAATGCACTGCAACGCACATCAAGTGTTAAAAAATGGTCACATTTTTGCGAGATATGAAAATGGTTAAATAACTTACATTTTAGAAACTATTGTAAAGATTAAATCATGAAAAAATAGGCAAAACACAAAGAAACCAGAAATAAACTATTTATATTTTGAGATGATTCACAATGCCAGTGTTTGCCATATAAATTTGTCTTGTGATCATAGTCATAGTTCATTGTATAAAAATTACATAATCACCAAATGCCAGAAAAGAACAAAAGTACAAAATGGAAGTGTCCCATTATACAAGTTCAGGAAAGAAAGGAAATTCTCTAGACATCTTGTATATTTTAAGAACTGGTTACATGGTCTTGATGTAGATGGACAACCAGAGGAGACTTTATGCACATGCGTGGACAGAAATTATCCCAATTATTACTCATTCAGTATTATTCTGTGCAGGGCCATACCTGATGCTAAAAAAACACCGGGCACAGAGAAAATTGCCCGGATTTATTAGTTGACAATGTGATGATGTCATCAGTGTCATCCGTTTCTAGAAACTATGATTTTTGCGGATTTTTTTGGCTATTCCAATGGAAATTAGGTACAGAACGCAAACAAAAGCAGGAAATCAGGGTCGGACATTCTGAGTATAACCAGTCTTTTCTCCCAAAATTAATCTAACAAACAGATTTTTACTGCGTGCATTTGGATGTTTTCTTCTTTCTTTCTTTCTTTCTTTCTTTCTTTCTTTCTTTCTTTCTTTCATTCTTTGTGAATTGTTTAGTTTGATTTCTGACGAAGACATTTTTCCTTGCCCGCATTTTCACTATGATTGCACGGATCGGCCCGGACCCATGTCCGTTGTGCCTGGTAGCCAGATACGGTCATGATTCTGTGAACATGTTTAGTGTAAGTATTACATTCATGATGAACATACATCAATGGAGAACATTCTCAAAAAAGTGAAATGGATGCAATGGTTAATGCCACAAGGAAAGCACTTTGAAGGAGAATAAATGCTCTTGCCTTAGGTAGGTTATTTCTTTAATAATATTAAAGGGTTAGATAGCTACTGGATTGAACTTGTACAAAAGGTATGTTTAACATCGCTAAGTGTTTAATCAGAATGAGAGAACTTTGAAGAGGACTAAAGTGCTTTTGCCCAAAGTAAACTATTTCTTTATCTAAACTTATTTCTAAATAGAACTTTGTCTGTGTGTGTGTATGTCTGTGTGTGTGTGTCTGTTACCTATAGACTCCGAAACGGCTGAACCGATTTTCTTGAAAATTTACGCAGTTGTACTATAAGTGAGTGTTCTTAGCTAGGTTTTGTGTTGAGGTACCCCCGATAAATATTGAAAATCAATAATCGAAAAAATCGGATTATAGAAGGAGTGGTCCAATTTTAATCAAATTTGATACACTCATAGACAAAGACATAAGAAACGATATTCAGAAATTTCACAGTTGCAGTTCTTACAATAGTGAAGAAAATTGATAATATATATATATATATATATATATATATATATATATATATATAAGGCAAGATGTTTGTGTGTGTGTCTGTTTATCTGCCTGTATGTCTGTATTTTTTCAGCCCTTTTATTTTAGTTTTTGCTTTGGGTTTGGCTCTAAGTAGGTATAATTGTAGTTCTTAGTCTCAGCCATGATACCATTTACTCAGAGGACTTATTTAGGCTTCAAAATTCAGTTTACGATGAAAAAAAAACTTATTTGATATCGGTACCAGGAAATCAAAATTTGACTTACATCCATTCATTTTTCTTTCAGTCTATGGTTTCACTTTAACTGGAAACAACTATTGCTTTTTAGTCTTTCGTGCCAATGTCCAAAGAGTCTGAGCTCCAGGACCATGGATTAGTTTTAAAGCTTTCATTACACCTGAGTAACGCCAGGCTATACTGCTAGTTAATATTAAAAAACTGGATGATTATAGACCAGAATTTGTAAAAATTGCACGCTTACAATTGCTGAAAATGGAAATGGTCATCAAATAATAGATGCAGATCATAAATTTGTGATGGGGTTCTCTGATGTCATAAATTTGTGATGGGGTTCTCTGATGTCATAAATTTGTGATGGGGTTCTCTGATGTCATAAATTTGTGATGGGGTTCTCTGATGTCATAAATTTGTGATGGGTTTCTCTGATGTCATAACACATGAGAGACCAAAATATTAACAACAGAACTATATGTCTAGATGCAACGTAATGTGTTGCTAATAGTTTGAAATGTGATTTAAATGAGCGTGAGTTGCTTTGTTTTAATGTAGATGGACTCCAACATCTGAAGGTTCTTTTTACTATGTGTATACATGAATGTTGGTGTATTATCGACTAATATCTGTCTGATTTCTATGTGCAAAGAGTATTGGGGAAATTCATCACCAAGGTGCGGGCAGAGTAGCAGAAGCAACTTTGCATAGAAATTGCGTTGTTTTCTGATTGGGGAAGAGCCAGAAATTACATGGTGCCAAGTCGAGAGAATAGAGAGCCTGTTAGACAAGTAGTATGTTTTTCTTAACCAGGAAAGCTTTGTGCAATATTATATATATATATATATATATAAAAAATATATATATATATATATAACATAGTGATGATCCACATATACTGTCTTAATATGTATAGGAAAAACTACTAAAAAGTTGTAAGTTTAAAAATGTATTTTTTTGACAGTATTTGTTTATTTCTATTATTATATTTTATATTTCAGATTGTCCTCGGTCCTTCATCAGAAACAAATGATTTTAAAATTTAAATTAGAAATGTATTTCACGAGAGCATCCGTGGAGAGAGAGTGTTTACATCACGTGACGCAGAAAGCGACAGATTTTTTAAAATATTTGTAAACGTAAACCTATCTTTAATAATATATATACTCTATATTATAATAACAACTGCTATGTATTTTTTGTATGTAATATATAAATATATAATATACTTTCCTCCTGTTGTTCTCAGGTGCTTTGATTATAATTATATATACATATATATACAGGCTGGTCCAAAATTAGGTGGACAGTAGGTGGAATAAGTTTGTGTATCAGTTATATGATTACAATGGTGTTCATTATAACTATAGCATTTAGTGGGCCCATGCCATTCAAAATGGCAACAAAATATTTATATCTATATGCCGTCTAAAAGGATGGCAACATATATATTGATGTATCTACTACTGATTATCTTACATAAGAAAAAAACAAAAATTATAATCAAAGCACCGAAGCACAACAGGAGGAAAGTATATTATATATTTATATATTACATACAAAAAAATACATAACAGTTGTTATTATAATATAAAGTATATATATATATATATATACTATACTATAGTCATCCGTAGACAGATCTGTTTTGCTGTATCACAGCTCATCAGTATGGTTAGACTCCGATTACTTTTTAACCCATGATTGACACCCAACCGAATTGGCGTCAGTCGGTGATTCTACCTCTGGGCTATGGGCGTTCAGTAGAAGAAGGCAAACTTTTTAGCACGTATATTATCATTATACATGCCCAATAGCCAGAGTGCTCTAATTTATTACTGAATGAGCGATATATATATATATATATATATATTTTCCATTTTTAAACGAGTTATTATGCTCTCTAGGTTTCTACCACGAGTGGTGTCTTCAGGCAATTTTTAATAACTAATTTTACTGTTTACCGTTTTCCTTTTAAGAATGCTCTTGTAACATTGTAGTGAAATAACTCATTTAAAAATGGAAAATAATCAAAAGTTCTACAATTTAATTGTATTGAACACTTTTTAATACAAATGTGCACTGATCTAAACCTATTATAACCAAAAAACTAAGTATTAAACAATTATATATATATATATATATATATTCTTCACTACTTGGCAGCATAATTGTTACAAAAAAATAAAACAATGAAGCACTGTTAAAGAGAAAAGGTGTGGTAAGAGCTTTCATAACTGGTAGTAAAGCTTAATCACTGGAATTAAAGAGAATGAACTGAGCTGACGCTACCTTGCTATGGTCTGTCTAATGAACTGAGCTGACGCTACCTTGCTATGGTCTACCTAATGAACTGAGCTGACGCTACCTTGCTATGGTCTACCTAATGGACTGAGCTGACACTACCTTGCTATGGTCTACCTAATGGACTGAGCTGACGCTACCTCTGCTATGGTCTACCTAATGAACTGAGCTTGACGCTACCTTGCTATGGTCTACCTAATGAACTGAGCTGACACTACCTTGCTATGGTCTACCCAATGGACTGAGCTGATACTCAATTGCTATGGTCTACCTAATGGACTGAGCTGACACTACCTTGCTATGGTCTACCTAATGGACTGGGAGCTGACACTACCTTGCTATGGTCTACCTAATGGACTGAGCTGACGCTACCTTGCTATGGTCTACCTAATGGACTGAGCTGACACTACCTTGCTATGGTCTACCTTGAACTGGAGCTGACGCTACCTTTTGCTATGGTCTACCTAATGGAACTGAGCTGACGCTACCTTGCTATGGTCTACCTAATGGAGACCGGAGCTGACACTACCTTGCTATGGTCTACCTAATGGACTGAGCTGGACACTACCTTGCTATGGTCTGCCTAATGGACTGAGCTGACGCCACCTTGCTATGGTCTACCTAATGAACTGAGCTGACACTACCTTGCTATGGTCTACCCAATGGACTGAGCTGACACTACCTTGCTATGGTCTACCTAATGAACTGAGCTGACACTACCTTGCTATGGTCTACCTAATGGACTGAGCTGACACTCACCTTGCTATGGTCTACCTAATGGACTGAGCTGACACTACCTTGCTATGGTCTACCTAATGGACTGAGCTGACACTACCTTGCTATGGTCTACCTAATGGACTGAGCTGACGCTACCTTGCTATGGTCTACCTAATGGACTGAGCTGAGCACCTGCCCTTGCTATGGTCTACCTAATGAACTGAGCTGACGCTACCTTGCTATGGTCTACCTAATGAACTGAGCTGACGCTACCTTGCTATGGTCTACCTAATGGACTGAGCTGACACTACCTTGCATATGGTCTGCCTTAATGGACTGAGCTGACACTCATCTTTTGCTATGGTCTACCTAATGACTGAGCTGACACTACCTTGCTATGGTCTACCTAATGGACTGAGCTGACACTACCTTGCTATGGTCTGCCTAATGGACTGAGCTGACGCTTGGCCTTGCTATGGTCTACCTAATGAACTGAGCTGACACTACCTTGCTATGGTCTACCTAATGGACTGAGCTGACACTACCTTGCTATGGTCTACCTAATGGACTGAGCTGACACTACCTTGCTATGGTCTGCCTAATGGACTGAGCTGACGCTACCTTGCTATGGTCTACCTAATGAACTGAGCTGACACTACCTTGCTATGGTCTACCTAATGGACTGAGCTGACGCTACCTTGCTATGGTCTACCTAGAACTGAGCTGACGCTACCTTGCTATGGTCTACCTAATGAACTGAGCTGACACTACCTTGCTATGGTCTACCTTAATGGACTGAGCTGACACTACCTTGCTATGGTCTACCTAATGGACTGAGCTGACACTACCTTGCTATGGTCTACCTAATGGACTGAGCTGACACTACCTTGCTATGGTCTGCCTAATGGACTGAGCTGACGCTACCTTGCTATGGTCTAATGAACTGAGCTGACACTACCTTGCTATGGTCTACCTAATGGACTGAGCTGACACTACCTTGCTATGGTTCACCTAATGGACTGAGCTGACACCACTCTTGCTATGGTCTACCTAATGGACTGAGCTGACACCTCACCTTGCTATGGTCTACCTAATGAACTGAGCTGACGCTACCTTGCTATGGTCTACCTAATGGACTGAGCTGACACTACCTTGCTATGGTCTACCTAATGAACTGAGCTGACGCTACCTTGCTATGGTCTACCTAATGTGAAAACTGAGCTGACGCTACCTTGCTATGGTCTACCTACTGGACTGAGCTGACACTACCTTGCTATGGTCTACCTAATGAACTGAGCTGACACTACCTTGCTATGGTCTACCTAATGGACTGAGCTGACACTACCTTGCTATGGTCTACCTAATGAACTGAGCTGACGCTACCTTGCTATGGTCTACCTAATGGACTGAGCTGACACTACCTTGCTATGGTCTACCTAATGGACTGAGCTGACACTACCTTGCTATGGTCTACCTAATGGACTGAGCTGACACTACCTTGCTATGGTCTACCTAATGGACTGAGCTGACACTACCTTGCTATGGTCTACCTAATGGACTGAGCTGACACTACCTTGCTATGGTCTACCTAATGGACTGAGCTGACACTACCTTGCTATGGTCTACCTAATGGACTGAGCTGACACTACCTTGCTATGGTCTACCTAATGGACTGAGCTGACACTGTTACCTTGCTATGGTCTACCTAATGGACTGAGCTGACACTACCTTGCTATGGTCTACCTAATGAACTGAGCTGACACTACCTTGCTATGGTCTACCTAATGAACTGAGCTGACACTACCTTGCTATGGTCTACCTAATGGACTGAGCTGACACTACCTTGCTATGGTCTACCTAATGGACTGAGCTGACACTACCTTGCTATGGTCTACCTAATGGACTGAGCTGACACTACCTTGCTATGGTCTACCTAATGGACTGAGCTGACACTACCTTATGCAGTGGTCTACCTAATGGACTGAGCTGACACTACCTTGCTATGGTCTACCCAATGGACTGAGCTGACACTACCTTGCTATGGTCTGCCTAATGGACTGAGCTGACACTACCTTGCTATGGTCTACCTAATGGACTGAGCTGACACTACCTTGCTATGGTCTACCTAATGAACTGAGCTGACGCTACCTTGCTATGGTCTACCTAATGGACTGAGCTGACACTACCTTGCTATGGTCTACCTAATGAACTGAGCTGACACTACCTTGCTATGGTCTACCTAATGAACTGAGCTGACGCTACCTTGCTATGGTCTACCTAATGGACTGAGCTGACACTACCTTGCTATGGTCTACCTAATGAACTGAGCTGACGCTACCTTGCTATGGTCTACCTAATGGACTGAGCTGACACTACCTTGCTATGGTCTACCTAATGGACTGAGCTGACACTACCTTGCTATGGTCTACCTAATGGACTGAGCTGACACTACCTTGCTATGGTCTACCTAATGAACTGAGCTGACGCTACCTTTGCTATGGTCTACCCAATGGACTGAGCTGACACTACCTTGCTATGGTCTACCTATCAAGAACTGAGTTGACGCTACCTTGCTATGGTCTACCTAATGAACTGAGCTGACGCTACCTTGCTATGGTCTGCCTAATGGACTGAGTTGACACTACCTTGCTATGGTCTACCTAATGAACTGGAGCTGACGCTACCTTGCTATGGTCTACCTAATGGACTGAGCTGACACTACCTTGCTATGGTCTACCCAGGACTGAGCTGACGCTACCTTGCTATGGTCTACCTAATGGACTGAGCTGACGCTGCCCCACTATTGTCTCTCTCTCCAGAAATGTGACAGCAGGGATATACATATATACATATATATATATATATATATATATATATATATATGTGTGTGTGTGTGTGTGTGTATGTACATAAATAAATACACAATGCGTTGTTTTATTTTAGTAGAGAGAATTATTTTAAATTTCATAACTATATTTATCTAAATTATCTGGCAAATGGAATTGCTGAAGAGGTCCAATTGATTGGCCAGCACATTCATTTGACTTGACTCTAGTGGATTTCTTGTTTGTGGGAGTACTCAATGACAGAGTTTATAGTCAAAAACCAAGAAGTTTTGATGATTTGAAAAATTACATTAGAGATACATTTCAAGAAATTAGTACACAAAGAGACTTTTGCAGAAATGTTTGTCAAAGCATGAGGGGTAGACTTCAAAGTTGTGTAAATTGACAAAATTTAAATGCTTTTGTATTATTGTATACAATACAATTTAATTGTTAATGTAATAATTATATTAGTAAATATAATTGTATAATTAATCTCAAAATAAATATTATCATTTACCATTCCCCTAATTTTGGACCATCCTGTATAAATCTTTAATCATCTTGCATGAAGTGAAAATCTGATGAGCCTGCACTACACATCTGTATTCTAGGTGCAACAAACTGGAAACTGATACTTCCTAGCAGAGTGGAAATTATCACACATGGACAGAAAGGGTGGTGTTACCTCTCACTCAAAAGATTATACCCATACAGTATTTGTTTTGGTCAAAAAAAAAAGTCTGATAGTTTGTGAACCCATCTTGTATAATAAAGTGGAAATAGCCAAATGCATGAAAGTAAAATACTACATTGAGTCATAAGCAATTATTATTTTTGGGAACTAATTATAATGATGAATGTATCAACCCAACTATCTGTTTCTTAAATATATAACAGCTGATGAAAAGTGGATTGCATACAACAATGTTAAATGCAAAATACAGAGACCTGACAAGGATAAATCTCCACAACCAACTCCAAAACTTGAGATCTATGGGAAGAAAGGTAATACTGTGCTTGTGGTGGGATCATTGAAGTATTAATCATTTACAGATGTTTAAGCCCAATGAAATATTAAATGCACATTTATAAATCCGGCAGCTGCAATATGTGCATCAAAGTTTAGTCAGAAAGTACCTTGCAAACCATTCTCTTCCATGACAATGTAAGGTAGCATGCAGCAAGAATAACATAGAGAAAATATTTTAGACTCAGCCTGTTCTACTCCACCCATGATATTCACCTGATTTTCTAGCAAGCAGTTACAACAAGATGCAATGTGACTTGGCATTTCATTTTCAATTCCTTTCCCATTGCCGTAATGTAGCTTTGCTGTGTTTTTTCTCTAAATATTTTCGGTAAATTTTCAGTTTAGGTACCCACGGCTTTCCCCCCTTCAAATTTATCCAAAATAGCATGATTTCTGTGCAAATCATTGGAGTATTAATCATTTACAGATGTTTAAACTCAAATCAACAATTAGTTATTGAAGAAACTTACCTTTTTTGCTTTGAAAGTCCATAAAAAAAAATGAACTATATCTCACACTTTTTCTCTCACGAAGTCATGTAATTAACTGCAGAATGACGTTCTACGTAGGCAGCAATTTTGGTCGAATTTCATCCTTTACTGAAACTTCCGGCGATGTACTTTCGGTTTTGAGAGCAATAAGTGTAGAAATACAATAGCGCATTGCTTTCATTACCAGAAGTACATTGCCGGAAGTACATTGCCGGAAGTACATTGCCGGAAGTATCTGTAAATGAAGAAAAATCGATAAAAATTAGTGCACATACGCAGTCCATCATTCTGCAGTTAATTACATGACTTCGTGAGAGTTACGGGAGAGAAAAAGTGCAAGATATAGTTTGTTTTTTTGATGGACATTTAGATAAAAAAGGTAAGTTTCTTCAATAACTAACACTTGATTTGAGTTCAGCATATACATTTTGCACGGAGATAATGCTATTTTGGATAAATTTGAAGGGGAAAAGTGACGGGATTTAAAACAAAAATTTACCATATTTTCATGGTAATTGTTCTGACAAACTTTCCTCAATGTGGTTTTTTTTTATAATCGTGTCACCCCAAGCAAGGCATTTTACTGCCACTGTTGAGCAGGGAGTAACATAGTAGGAGGTAAGTCATGAGAAAGAGTGACAGGTTACAGGCGGTGTCAAGAAGAGGGTAGGAGAAGGATGAGAATACTGATGAGATTGGAGTGGATGAAGAAAAGAGCATGAGAGAGGGTGAAAGTTAGTGACATAGGAGATGACTATTGACTTTATATTTGAATTCTTGAAGATTGTAGCTGTTGGGGAAAGCAAGTAAACATTTGTGTCCAATCAGCAGTTTGAAAAATCTCCTGTTACATAATGAGTGTGTTGAGTGCTCTTGGCTTCCTTCTCTCTCTGACAAAAATTGTGAAATATGTAGCCAACTCAATCACGTAGTTGGCTAATTTTTGGGTGGGAAGGTCACTGAAAGTTCAATGTAGAAGAGGGTAGGAGAAGGATGAGAATACTGATGAGAGTGGGCAAAGAAAGGAGCCTGAGAGAGAGAGAGAGAGAGAGAGAGAGAGAGAGAGAGGAAGGGAGGATGCAAATTCGTGAGATAGGAGATGACTGTTGACTTTACGTTTGAATTCTTGAAGATTGTAGCTGTCAGGAAAGCAACTAAAGAGAAGGGAATTCCACAGGTGAGAAGTGTGAGAGAATAAGCTGCTGGAGTAGAATTTGCGTTTACAATTTATTGGTTTCACAGTAAAAGAGTGGAACCTAGCTATTGATCTTGTGGCTCGAGCAAATTCATGTATGGGGGGTACCAGTGAGCTAAGTTCCTCTGAGCAGAAGCCATGAAGATATATGTAGAAGAGACACAGGGAAGCCACATTGCACCGGTGAGAAAGTGGCTGTATCTGAGCTTCCAAGTCGGGATTGATCAAATTACAGATTCTCTGTTGGGATTTGTCAAGGACCCCTAGGTGGATATCAGGAGCACCCGACCAGATGGCAGCAGTATTCAATGCAATGTTACCTAGAATTTATGAATTTGAGCCCAGTACTAGATTGGTATTTAGGTCTCATCATTTTATAGTTGAAATGAGTAGATGTAACCATAAATTCAATGCTAACAGTTTCTTCTATCACACTTCTTGTTTGTCGAACTCTCTTCTAGCTTCTTTTTTTCCAATTAACTTTGATCTTCAAAAATTTTAACACAATGTCAATTACTTTTCACTGTTTTCTTAATTCTTGTTCTTTTATAGTCCCCACTCTTTGATAGTATATTCTTCTCATATTCTCTAACATTCTGTCACCTCTTGTATCTTAGTGGCTTTATTGCCTTCTTAGGATGAAATGATTTAAAAGTTACCTTTGCAAACTCTGCGAGATACATTTTTGGAGAAAACTTTCTCTAATGAAAACTATATTAAAGAGTTTGCCATCAATATTTTCACTTGAAAATCTGCGGAATTTTATTCAAAAGTTATCAAAGAGCTACCTGAGAAGTGGAATCATATAATTGTAAATACCAGTGAATTTCTCATTGAATAAAATGTAATTGTACTTTATTTTTTGATGAAAAGTTGTACTTTAATTTTTGAAGAAAATTTGGTAAAGAAAAATGGAAATTATTTGTTTCAGCCTGATAAATTTATTTTTGTTTACTTGGTAAATAAATGCAGTTCCGCTTGTACTGTCATATCCCTAGATATTGTGACAAAACGTCTTGTCATTGATATGTTGGGATATATGAAGAAGAGTTGAGCAAATATTTCAGCAAACCAGGATTCCAAAATTATTTTACCATTACTCCAATAGCAGCAACAAAAAGCTGCTGTTACACCCATAATCAATGTCGTCACTAGGAATCATTATCAGTATACATGCACAAGTGTTTCATTTTTATGTAAGCACGATATATTTTGATTGAATTTTTTCTTTATATTTGCAAGAGGATATGAGAGGAAGAGAGGCTTGACTGACTCACTCTTTGTTTCTTTTTTACCAAATAATCTTCAAGTTGTATTTGTTAGCATATTTTCTCCTTGTAAAGTTTAAAAATGAAATGACATTAAATGGAGAGACAAGTGAATGAAATTCAGCTGTCTGTGTGTATCAAACTGATTTCAAAAGGCATCAGACTGCACATAGCATGATTACAACACATGAGCCTACAGAAGATTAAAATACACCAAAACCTACACACACGTTGATTCAAAAACATGCATGACTATACATACACTACAGGTCATAATTATTAGGCCACCCCAGTGTTTTAAAAAATTGATGTATTTCATACTATTTTTTGCATTTATTGCCAAGTGAATCATTCTAAATGAAAATAGAATGGTTCTTTTGTTAATACTGCACAATCACATGTGCATCAAATGAATTTATAAATATTAAATAATTACCTATATTGCAGTTTCATCAATAAAAGACTGAAAAATATTTAGGGTGATTCAGACGAGTTCATCTTTGCTTCCTCGCCGTGTAAAAGTTTGCAAAGTAATAATAACAAAAGAACCATTCTATTTTCATTTAGAATTATCCACTTGGCAAAAAATTTTTTTTTTTTTTTTTTTTTTTTATAAGCGTTTCACCCCGAGCAAGGCATGTCACTGCCACTACTGTGCAGGGGGCTACGTAGAGAGGAGAAAGGCTGGTTAAATATAGGACATAACAGAGGGTGGGTGATAGGCGGGTGAGGATACCGAGAATGAGGGTTGGATAGATGAGAGTGTTGTGAGAATAGTTGGGAGTTAGTGTGATAGGAGGTGTCTATTGACCCTACATTTAAACACCTGGAGATTGTAACTGTCGGGAAAGCAGACTTGTGGAAGGGAGTTCCACAGGCGGGAAGCGCGAGAAAAGAAGCTGTTGGAGTAGAATTTACGGTTACATCGTATTTGTTTAACTGTAAAAGGGTGGGACCTAGTTGCTAATCTAGTATCTCGTGTAAATTCGTGCTTGGGCGGCACCAGTGATCTAAGCTCATCGGAGCAGAAGCCATGAAAGTACTTGTAGAAGAGGCACAGGGAAGCTACATCACGCCGGTGTGAGAGCGGCTGCAGCCGGTCTGCCAAGTTAGTATCAACCACGTTACAGATCCTCCTTTGTATTTTGTCAAGAAGCCCAAGGAGAGCAGCAGGGGCACCCGACCAGATATGGCAGCAATATTCAATACACGGGCGGATGGTAGATTTGTATATGTGCAGAATAGATTCAGGTGGGAAAAATTTCCGGGCCCTGCACAGAGAGCCGACTTTCATAGCAGCAGATTTGGCAATGGATTCAATATAGTCATTCCATTTGAGGTCCGCCGAGAGTGTAAGGCCAAGGAGGCGTAGTATTTTACTCTCTGTGAGGCTAGCCTGTCCCATGCTAATGGGAGGTAGATGCGATAGTCTATGGTGGTTAGTTGATAACAGCTTTGTTTTGGAGGCATTGAAATTTACCAACCCTTTCCCCCCCCCCCTAAACTTTCCCCAGGCCCCAGGTGTCATCACCCTGGTGAGGAATACCGGTGGCAACCTGAGGGTCTGGGACCACATCCAGGAGGCCAAAAGACATTTTGCAAACATCACAATGGTTCAGCACAACACGCCTGAACTTAAAAAAATGGAAAAAAATTGTTCCGGGAGGTTCCCTGTTTTGCTCCACCCCTCCTTATATAGGGTGGTAAAACTAACCTATCCCACGGACGTCGGCGGCATTGTCCTAGACGGACGGATTACGTCCGATGTAGGAACCGGTTCCCTAGGACAGTCCGTCGGGGTCCTTTCCGCCAAGGATTTCCGCCCGGTATGTGAGTAGAGAGCTTTTTGTTTTTTCTTTCGTTGTTTTTTCGTTGCTCTTTTCTTTTCAGTTTAAAAGATGTCTATCAAAATAGCCAGTTTGAATGCGAAGGGCCTGAGGGATCGGGGTAAGGCGGCTCGCCTGCTTCGTGACCTCTTGTCCTTCGGCGTGGATGTGGCCGCGATCCAAGAGACTCACTTTGTTTGCGAAGTCGACTCGTGTGTGCTGTCTAACGACTTTGTCGTCTATTCAGCATACGGGAGCCGGCATGCCAGAGGTGTTTCTTTGCTGGTCAAGCGTACCCTGGACGCGAGGATCGACCTTGTCCATGTCGGTGCCGAGGGCCGGCTGATCGTGGCAGATATTGCAGTGAAAAGCAAATCGTTCCGGCTGATTGCGGTTTATGCGCCCAACGTTCAAGGTGAGCGAGTCTCTTTCTTTCGGCTGTTGGAGCCCTTCATGGTGCATTCAACACGGCTTGTCTTAGTTGGGGACTGGAATGCCATCCTAACCAACCCCCAAATGGGATAGAGGAAGGGGCGCTAGCGGGAGGAGTGGTGATCGTAGCCTGGTTGATCTGATCGGCGAATTTGGTCTCGTCGATAGATACCGGGTCGATCATCCGGATGGGAGCATGTGGACGTGGACGCATAGTTGGCCTTCTACCCGGGTATCCGCATACCTGGATAGGATGTTAGTGAGAGAAGCCGACATAGATTTCGTTAGAATGTCCAACGTTCCACTGGCTAGGCTACTCGGACCACAAACTCGTTTGTGCCCGGGTGGTGTTAGACTTTAGGCCTAGGTTGGCTGGCTATTGGAAGTTCAATCAGTCCTTATTGGACAGGCGGGACTTTCGTGACCAGCTGACAAAACTAGTTCAGCGGGAATTAACTGGGCGAGTCATCGGGAGTAAGGTGGTGGGTTAACCTTAAGGACTCCATTAGGTCTTTTGCCACCAAATATAGCCAGCGGCTCAACCTAGATAAGGCTGCGGAGGCAAAGACACTTAGTGCTAGTTTCGCCCGGGCGGAGGCTGGTGGGGATCCCCTAGAGATAGCCTTAGCCAGGGAGGCCCTGGAGCGTTCGACTAGCGGGCGCTACATGGGTCAGGTAATTAGGGCTAAGTTAAGCAAGATGTCTTCCGAAGCTGTGAACATGGGCGCAGAACTGCGCAAGGAAGAAATTCGCCAGGCCGGCGACCGGTACATTCGAGAGGTACGCGACCCGGAGGGACATCTCCTTAGGTCCACCGACGACATGTGCGAGGCGTTCCGGCAGCATTTCGAACACCGATTTACCAAGGAGCCCGGTCTCCGTGACGAGGAGTTTCGCAGCTATTTGGCTGACTTTCCCCGGCTTTTGCCGGCTGAAGCGGCTAGCTGCGAAGGGGAGATTACGGAGGACGAAATCTACGTGGCTTTGAAGAAGGTCGGCAGAGGCAAGTCGCCTGGTTTGGATGGTTTGCCCTATGAAATGTACTTGAGGATGTCGCACCTTTTTGTCCCGCTCTTGGCTGTCGTGTTCAACCACTGGTTTCGGCAGGGGTCCATCCCCGGTCGGATCACCAGGGGCGTGATCACGCTGCTGAGAAAAGGCAAGAAGGTTGGGAGGGAACTAGATGATTACAGGCCCATAACGCTGCTAAACACAGAGTTAAAGATTTTGGCCAAGATCCTGACGAATCGCTTGCAGCTAGTTGCCGAGTCTCTGTTGGGACCGGATCAGACTTGTTCTGTGAAGGGACGAACAATTCAGAGCAACCTGCACTTGATTCGCACGATCGTAGAGGGTGTAGAAGACGACGATGAGGCCGCGCTGATCAATTTAGATCAGTCCAAGGCATTTGATAGGATTGACCATGGCTACCTGGCTGCTGTCCTGCAGGCCGCCGGATTCAAACCCGACTTCAGCCGCTGGATTAGCCTTCTGTATCGCTCCCCCAGGGCTGTGGTACAGGTGAACGGGAAGCTGTCGGGCGCTTTCGCGCTGTCTAGGTCGGTCCGACAGGGTTGTCCACTGTCTTCTCTCCTTTATGTCCTAGCGTTGGAGCCCTTCCTTCGCAGGCTAAGGGACGAGACGGGCAGTCCGGTCCTACGTGGAATTGCTGTCCCTGGCGGAGCTCGAGCCAGGGTTTCCGCGTACGCCGATGACGTAACGACCTTTGTGTCCTCCCGCAGGGACATAGAGGCGGTACAGCAGGCGCTTGTACGGTACGAGAAGGTGACAGGGGCCAGAATTAACTGCGACAAGTCTTCCGGCTTGCGGTTAGGTGCCTGGAAGGGTGTTTCCCTCCCGGGGCCCTTCGACTGGACGGACGGGCCGGTCAAGCTCCTCGGAGTTTGGTTCGGTCCGGACTTACAGTTGGAGAAAAACTGGTCTGAAGTACTGGCAAAGGTCGGCGCGTCGGTCAAGGTTTGGCGTCGACGGGGTCTCTCCGTGAAGGGCTTGGCGGAGGTGTGTAACACATACCTCTTTCCCATGATCCTTTACCGGCTGTCAGTACTTCCCCTTTGTGACGATCATGAGAAGGCGCTCGAGCGTTTGCTATTCTCCTGTCTGTGGAGAGGACGCAAACACATGGTCGACAAAGGAGTCTGTTGCCTCCGTCCGTGTCAATGGGGTCTGGGGATGCCACACTTGAGGAGCCACGTGCTCGCTTCGAGGTTGGCATTTCTCAGGCGCGCGTTGGAGGAAGATCGGTTGCTCGCGGGGGTAGTGAGGGACATGTTCCCTTGCCTCACTATCACTCCCCCGACCCTATGGCTGACCGTCAGGCCTTGGGTGCGACCGAAATTCCTGCTCGAATGTCTGGCGGCCTTACAAGCCATTCCACGGTCCAGTGACCTTTCACAGCCTAGGAAAATCTTCTATCGGGGATTAGTGGAGGGTGCCGTGAAGGATAAACTGTGGAGTAAGCTCGGCATGTCGAGAGTGGAGTACCGCTCTCATTGGTCTTGGGCGCCAGGTGCGGATTGGCTCAGCAACTCTGAGTTTTCTCTGACCTGGCGATTGGCTCGGAATGGTTTGTCGCTCAATGACAAGCGTTTCGCAATGGGCCTGGCGGATTTGCCAGATTGTGAACGTTGCAACCTTGGAATCAAGGAGACGTCCGCGCACGCCTTCTTCCATTGTTCGCGCGTTCGCCCGTTGTGGGCGCGTGTCGGCGAGTTGACTGCTCGTATCTCGCCGCGGGAGCTCGTGCTCATTGATCGCGCATACGCTGTGGACAATGTGTCGCCCCCGTACTCTGGAGTGAAGCGCATGGTGTTTCTGTCGCTACTGGCCACGGCTAGAATGGTGATTTGGACGACGCGTCTGGAGGAGGTCTTGCGGGGAGGCCGGCTTTCGGATCAGGATCTAATCCGATATTTTGAGCACCAGCTCAAAATGAAGATTAGAACTGAACGGAAACGGCTGCACCCGACAGACTTTGGCAAAAGGTGGATATATGCAGCGAGCCTGGTTCGCGTGACCGGGGCTAGTCTTGATTTTCTCTTTTAGATCTGCAAAGTCACATCGGGGTGGATTCCCTTGGAACCCCTCCCGCGGTTAAGGTTAGCATTCTTTGTGTACCTAGTTAATGTGAGTAAATGTGTTGGTCCTAGCCTGTTCCCGGCTCCATTGCTTTTGTTATGATCCAGTTCGAGATTCCCATTTTCCATCGTTATTTTGTCCCGTTTTCTATTCTCGGCTGGGTCAGCCTTATATATTCTCCAGTCCCATTTATTTTAACCCTGCCTCCCCATTCCCCTTTAGAAAGAGAGCTACTTGATTTTGTCTTTTAAGGCAGAATACAGCGGCCTCTTTAATTATGTGGGTGTGTTTGGGTCTTACTAACATCATGTATATATATTCATTTGAAATTGTTTTTATTTTGGGGAATTTTTGTTTCTTCATACCCCCTTCCCATCATATCTTTTTCATATACAAATTTTTAAAGCTATTTTTGTAAAAATTGTAAAAACACAAATTTTTATGTACATTTGGGGCGTTTTTAGGTCCTCGGTATGGTTTTGCGGTATTTTGGTGCTAGAAAAGTATGAGTGTTGATGGACAAATGCTTATGGTGAATGAGAATCATTGTAACGCATGTATGGGTCGTGAATCTGATTAGCTAGGTATAAGATAGAGTAACTGAAGACCAACCCAAGTTTTCTTCCCCCTCCCACTTTTCGGCTTTATGCCATAATTCATGTAAAAATGGATAAATAAAACCAACCCTTTCCCCCCAACTTTTTGTTGTGTGGATTTTGTGTTGTGGGAGCCTAGTAGAGCATTTGTTCCGTCGTGATATTTGCTTGTACTCTGTCTCTCGGACATACCGATTTCCAGCCCGAGTTCATTGCTCGAGCCAGTGTAAAGTAGTGTTTTTTCGAAAACGCGAAACACCGGAAAGAAGTTGTCCAGCGATCGGCCACTCTGTGGCATAGCCATGGTCTAGCCACTTCCCCCCACTGTTCGTTGGAAGGGCTTAGCAGAGCATTTGTTCCCCCGTGATATCTGCTCGTGCTTTGTCTCTTGGACTTACTGATTTCCAGCCCGAGTTCATTGCTCGGGCCAGCGTAAAGTAGTGTTTTTCGAAAACGCGAAACACCGGAAAGAAGTCGTCCGGTGAACGGCCTCTTTTGTGGCATGGCCACAGAAGGGCCGGGGAAGTCGGTCCTCCCACCACGGCGTCGGTGGGAGGCTGGCAGGTGCGCGATGCAGACGACGACGACGTCATAGCCCGCACCATGACCGAGTGGGAGAGCATGCTGTTTGGCTCCCCCACGCCGGCGGAGGCGGCGGCCACACTTGCAGCAGCAGCGACCAGACCAGCAGCAGCAACCAATCCAGCGACCACTGCAGCAGCAACCAACCCAGCAACTGCTGCAGCAGCAACCAACCCAGCAGCGGCGACTGCACCTGCAGCAGCAACCAACCCAGCAGCGGCGACTGCACCTGCAGCAGCAACCAACCCAGCAGCGGCGACTGCACCTGCAGCAGCAACCAACCCAACAACCGCTGCAGCAGCGACCAAACCAGCAGCGGCGACTGCACCTGCAGCAGCAGCCAACCCAGCAGCGGCGACTGCACCTGCAGCAGCAACCAAACCAGCAGCGGCGACTGCACCTGCAGCAGCAACCAAACCAGCAGCAGCAGCAGCAGCAGCACCAACGTCCCCCTCACCTTCGACCTCTGGGTGGAAGGGAGGCAAGAAGATAACGCGTAAAGACGAGGACTACTACCAAAGTATCCAGAAGGACTACGCAGAATACATCAGAGGGACGGAGCTCGTTTCGATGCCGGACCAGTTGGCGCAGATCGAGGCGAGAGTCATCACTCTGATCACCAAAGACCTAAAGACGAAGAAGTTGATCGGCGTCACCAGGGATACGTTCGAGGAGGGACTGCAAACCCTAAAGATCAGAGCCAGGGCCGTAGCGAGGAGAAGCAACACCACGTGGGACGTCCTGCTCGGCTCCGCCGAAGAAGCCAAGAACTTAATCGGCGTGGTTCTGGAGACCAAAACGCTCCAGTTCCACACGGAATACATGGGCACCAAAAAGGTCAAAATCACCCTACACGGCGTCCCCATGGACATTGCAGAGGATCACGTCGGCGCCTTCTTCGTACAATATGGAAGGGTGGCCGAAGTCTCCTCGCTGCGGTCGAAAGCAGGATTCCTCACGGGAGACATGACCCTGCAGGTGACCCTAAACAAGGAGAACATCGCCAAGATCCCCAACATCCTCACCTGCAGGAGTCGCGCAATCTTCGTCATCGTTGAAGGCAGAAAGCCGTGCTGTTGGGTCTGCGGGTCGGCGGAGCACGTGGCAAAGGCGTGCCCAACCAAGAATCCGGCCCCAAAGGCCCAACCAGCTCAACCAGTCAAGCAGCAACCGGCGACACAGGAGAAGGATGGCGGAAAACAAGGTCAACCCACACAGTCTCCCGTGAGCAACAAGGAGGGCGAATGGCAGGTGGTGGCCAGGAAGAAAGCAAAAACACCTTCCCCGAAGACAGTGCCGCCACCTGTCAAGACGCCTGCTAAGCAGACCCCGGTGGGGATGTCGACTCCGACCAAACCAAAGGAGTCCCCAGCAAAGGCGCCGGCAAAACCAAAGGAGGTGTCATCGGAGAAGTCTCCTCCCAAACAGAGGAAGGGAAGAAGTCCTTCCCCCCAGCAAATGGAAGTGGAAAGAACACCCTCCCTGAAGCGTGGGAGAGAGGAAGAGGCAGAGGAGCGTCAGAACAACCCGAAAGCAAGGAGAAGGAGCAGGAGCAGGGAAAAGAGGCCGCGAGCCGAAAAATGCAGCTCTCTACCAGTGTCTCCTGTCAGACCATCTTATGCTGAAAAGACAAGAAGCCTTCCCTCGTCCCCGCAGAAAGCTTCCCACTCCCCAGTCTTTAAATTGACCCCCCTGAGATCAAGTTCTGTATCCCCCACTCCCTCCCCTTCTCCTATGTCCACTCCCGCCCGGGCAAAAAAGAAAAGAGCCCTACCCCAAGGAAAAGCACTCCTAAAAGTGAGTGAGGACGTTGCCTCTGAGTGGTCATCTCAGAGGCGAAAACTTTTAAAGCCCCTGCTGAGGCTGACTTCAGTGGAGGGCAAGAACATCGAAGATCCCAGAAACTTTCCCCAGGCCCCAGGTGTCATCACCCTGGTGAGGAATACCGGTGGCAACCTGAGGGTCTGGGATCACATCCAGGAGGCCAAAAGACATTTTGCAAACATCACAATGGTTCAGCACAACACGCCTGAACTTAAAAAAATGGAAAAAAATTGTTCCGGGAGGTTCCCTGTTTTGCTCCACCCCTCCTTATATAGGGTGGTAAAACTAACCTATCCCACGGACGTCGGCGGCATTGTCCTAGACGGACGGATTACGTCCGATGTAGGAACCGGTTCCCTAGGACAGTCCGTCGGGGTCCTTTCCGCCAAGGATTTCCGCCCGGTATGTGAGTAGAGAGCTTTTTGTTTTTTTTCTTTCGTTTTTTTCGTTGCTCTTTTCTTTTCAGTTTAAAAGATGTCTATCAAAATAGCCAGTTTGAATGCGAAGGGCCTGAGGGATCGGGGTAAGGCGGCTCGCCTGCTTCGTGACCTCTTGTCCTTCGGCGTGGATGTGGCCGCGATCCAAGAGACTCACTTTGTTTGCGAAGTCGACTCGTGTGTGCTGTCTAACGACTTTGTCGTCTATTCAGCATACGGGAGCCGGCATGCCAGAGGTGTTTCTTTGCTGGTCAAGCGTACCCTGGACGCGAGGATCGACCTTGTCCATGTCGGTGCCGAGGGCCGGCTGATCGTGGCAGATATTGCAGTGAAAAGCAAATCGTTCCGGCTGATTGCGGTTTATGCGCCCAACGTTCAAGGTGAGCGAGTCTCTTTCTTTCGGCTGTTGGAGCCCTTCATGGTGCATTCAACACGGCTTGTCTTAGTTGGGGACTGGAATGCCATCCTAACCACCAAATGGGATAGAGGAAGGGGCGCTAGCGGGAGGAGTGGTGATCGTAGCCTGGTTGATCTGATCGGCGAATTTGGTCTCGTCGATAGATACCGGGTCGATCATCCGGATGGGAGCATGTGGACGTGGACGCATAGTTGGCCTTCTACCCGGGTATCCGCATACCTGGATAGGATGTTAGTGAGAGAAGCCGACATAGATTTCGTAGAATGTCCAACGTTCCACTGGCTAGGCTACTCGGACCACAAACTCGTTTGTGCCCGGGTGGTGTTAGACTTTAGGCCTAGGTTGGCTGGCTATTGGAAGTTCAATCAGTCCTTATTGGACAGGCGGGACTTTCGTGACCAGCTGACAAAACTAGTTCAGCGGGAATTAACTGGGCGAGTCATCGGGAGTAAGTGGTGGGTTAACCTTAAGGACTCCATTAGGTCTTTTGCCACCAAATATAGCCAGCGGCTCAACCTAGATAAGGCTGCGGAGGCAAAGACACTTAGTGCTAGTTTCGCCCGGGCGGAGGCTGGTGGGGATCCCCTAGAGATAGCCTTAGCCAGGGAGGCCCTGGAGCGTTCGACTAGCGGGCGCTACATGGGTCAGGTAATTAGGGCTAAGTTAAGCAAGATGTCTTCCGAAGCTGTGAACATGGGCGCAGAACTGCGCAAGGAAGAAATTCGCCAGGCCGGCGACCGGTACATTCGAGAGGTACGCGACCCGGAGGGACATCTCCTTAGGTCCACCGACGACATGTGCGAGGCGTTCCGGCAGCATTTCGAACACCGATTTACCAAGGAGCCCGGTCTCCGTGACGAGGAGTTTCGCAGCTATTTGGCTGACTTTCCCCGGCTTTTGCCGGCTGAAGCGGCTAGCTGCGAAGGGGAGATTACGGAGGACGAAATCTACGTGGCTTTGAAGAAGGTCGGCAGAGGCAAGTCGCCGGGTTTGGATGGTTTGCCCTATGAAATGTACTTGAGGATGTCGCACCTTTTTGTCCCGCTCTTGGCCGTCGTGTTCAACCACTGGTTTCGGCAGGGGTCCATCCCCGGTCGGATCACCAGGGGCGTGATCACGCTGCTGAGAAAAGGCAAGAAGGTTGGGAGGGAACTAGATGATTACAGGCCCATAACGCTGCTAAACACAGAGTTAAAGATTTTGGCCAAGATCCTGACGAATCGCTTGCAGCTAGTTGCCGAGTCTCTGTTGGGACCGGATCAGACTTGTTCTGTGAAGGGACGAACAATTCAGAGCAACCTGCACTTGATTCGCACGATCGTAGAGGGTGTAGAAGACGACGATGAGGCCGCGCTGATCAATTTAGATCAGTCCAAGGCATTTGATAGGATTGACCATGGCTACCTGGCTGCTGTCCTGCAGGCCGCCGGATTCAAACCCGACTTCAGCCGCTGGATTAGCCTTATGTATCGCTCCCCCAGGGCTGTGGTACAGGTGAACGGGAAGCTGTCGGGCGCTTTCGCGCTGTCTAGGTCGGTCCGACAGGGTTGTCCACTGTCTTCTCTCCTTTATGTCCTAGCGTTGGAGCCCCTCCTTCGCAGGCTGAGGGACGAGACGGGCAGTCCGGTCCTACGTGGAATTGCTGTCCCTGGCGGAGCTCGAGCCAGGGTTTCCGCGTACGCCGATGACGTAACGACCTTTGTGTCCTCCCGCAGAGACATAGAGGCGGTACAGCAGGCGCTTGTACGGTACGAGAAGGTGACAGGGGCCAGAATTAACTGCGACAAGTCTTCCGGCTTGCGGTTAGGTGCCTGGAAGGGTGTTTCCCTCCCGGGGCCCTTCGACTGGACGGACGGGCCGGTCAAGCTCCTCGGAGTTTGGTTCGGTCCGGACTTACAGTTGGAGAAAAACTGGTCTGAAGTACTGGCAAAGGTCGGCGCGTCGGTCAAGGTTTGGCGTCGACGGGGTCTCTCCGTGAAGGGCTTGGCGGAGGTGTGTAACACATACCTCTTTCCCATGATCCTTTACCGGCTGTCAGTACTTCCCCTTTGTGACGATCATGAGAAGGCGCTCGAGCGTTTGCTATTCTCCTGTCTGTGGAGAGGACGCAAACACATGGTCGACAAAGGAGTCTGTTGCCTCCGTCCGTGTCAATGGGGTCTGGGGATGCCACACTTGAGGAGCCACGTGCTCGCTTCGAGGTTGGCATTTCTCAGGCGCGCGTTGGAGGAAGATCGGTTGCTCGCGGGGGTAGTGAGGGACATGTTCCCTTGCCTCACTATCACTCCCCCGACCCTATGGCTGACCGTCAGGCCTTGGGTGCGACCGAAATTCCTGCTCGAATGTCTGGCGGCCTTACAAGCCATTCCACGGTCCAGTGACCTTTCACAGCCTAGGAAAATCTTCTATCGGGGATTAGTGGAGGGTGCCGTGAAGGATAAACTGTGGAGTAAGCTCGGCATGTCGAGAGTGGAGTACCGCTCTCATTGGTCTTGGGCGCCAGGTGCGGATTGGCTCAGCAACTCTGAGTTTTCTCTGACCTGGCGATTGGCTCGGAATGGTTTGTCGCTCAATGACAAGCGTTTCGCAATGGGCCTGGCGGATTTGCCAGATTGTGAACGTTGCAACCTTGGAATCAAGGAGACGTCCGCGCACGCCTTCTTCCATTGTTCGCGCGTTCGCCCGTTGTGGGAGCGTGTCGGCGAGTTGACTGCTCGTATCTCGCCGCGGGAGCTCGTGCTCATTGATCGCGCATACGCTGTGGACAATGTGTCGCCCCCGTACTCTGGAGTGAAGCGCATGGTGTTTCTGTCGCTACTGGCCACGGCTAGAATGGTGATATGGACGACGCGTCTGGAGGAGGTCTTGCGGGGAGGCCGGCTTTCGGATCAGGATCTAATCCGATATTTTGAGCACCAGCTCAAAATGAAGATTAGAACTGAACGGAAACGGCTGCACCCGACAGACTTTGGCAAAAGGTGGATATATGCAGCGAGCCTGGTTCGCGTGACCGGGGCTAGTCTTGATTTTCTCTTTTAGATCTGCAAAGTCACATCGGGGTGGATTCCCTTGGAACCCCTCCCGCGGTTAAGGTTAGCATTCTTTGTGTACCTAGTTAATGTGAGTAAATGTGTTGGTCCTAGCCTGTTCCCGGCTCCATTGCTTTTGTTATGATCCAGTTCGAGATTCCCATTTTCCATCGTTATTTTGTCCCGTTTTTTATTCTCGGCTGGGTCAGCCTTATATATTCTCCAGTCCCATTTATTTTAACCCTGCCTCTCCATTCCCCTTTAGAAAGAGAGCTACTTGATTTTGTCTTTCAAGGCAGAATACAGCGGCCTCTTTAATTATGTGGGTGTGTTTGGGTCTTACTAACATCATGTATACATATTCATTTGAAATTCTTTTTATTTTGGGGATTTTTGTTTTCTTCATACCCACTTCCCATCATATCATTTTCATGTACAAATTTTTAAAAGCTATTTTTGTAAAATATTGTAAAAACACAAATTTTTATGTACATTTAGGGCGTTTTGTAGGTCCCCGGTATGTCTCGCGGTTTTTTGGTGCTTGATAAGTATGAGTGTCGATGGACAAATTCTTATGGTGAATGAGAAACATTGTAACGCATGTATGGGTCGTGAATCTGATTAGCTAGGTATAGGATAAAGTATCTGAAGACCATCCCAAGTTTTGTTCCCCTCCCACTTTTCGGCCTTGTGCCATAATTCATGTAAAAATGAATAAATAAAACCAACCCTTTCCTACCCGGCTTTTTGTTGTGTGGTGAATGGTGAAAAAAGAGCAAGACGTAGTATTTGTTCCGCAGTGATATTTGCTATTGTTTTGTTTCTTGACAATCTGGTTTTCCAGCCCGAGTTTATAGCTCGGGCCTTGGTAAAGTAGCGTTTCTCGCGCGAAACACCGGAAAAACAATTGTCCGGTGTTCGGCCACTTTGTGGCAATGGCCACGGATGGGCCGGTAGAAATCGTTCCTCCCACCATGGCGTCGGTGGGAGGAAAGGAGGGTGACTGGCAATTACCGCCACGGGAGTCACCCTCCTCACCTGCACCAGTAGAAGTTCCAGGACCAGCATCCCCCATACCCTCGACCTCGGGGTGGAATGGAGGAAAGAAGATCTCGCTGAAGAACGAGGATTATTATGAGCAGATTCAAGCCAAGTATGCGGAGTATATAAAAGGCACAGAACTGGTTTCGGTGCCTGAAAAACTTGCACAAATAGAAGCAAGAACCATCACGCTCTTTACGAAAGACATTAAAACCCACAGAATGATTGGCATCCCCAGAGAGACCTTGGAAGAGGGGATAAAAACCCTGAAGATCAAGGCCTTGGCCGTAGCGAGGAGAAGCAATGCCATGTGGGACGTCCTGCTTGGCTCCGTAGAAGAAGCAAAAAGTCTAGTCGGTTTAGTTCTGGAGACCAAAACGCTCCAGTTTCTAACCGAATACATGGGAGCCAGGAAATTAAAGATCACATTGCATGGCGTCCCCATGGACATTGAAGAGGACCACATCGGCGCCGTGTTTGCAAGATATGGAAAGGTCGCCGAAGTCTCCTCGCTGCGGTCGAAGGCCGGATTCTACACCGGGGATATGACGGTGTTAGCGACCTTGGATAAGAAGGGTATCGCAAATATCCCCAACACCCTCACCTGTAGGGGGAGAACAATATTTGTGATCGTAGAAGGAAGAAAGCCGTGCTGTTGGGTCTGCGGGGCGGCAGATCACGTTGCAAAGACCTGCCCAACCAAGAATCCGGCCCCAAAGGCCCAACCAGCCAAACAACAACAGCAAACAGCAACGGCAAAGCCGGCTTCTCCAACTACAGCACCGGCAGCCAACAAGGAGGGCGAGTGGCAGGTGGTAACAAAGAAAAAGGCTAAAACGCCTCCTCCGGTGAAGGTGCCGGAGAAGGTGCCGCCTCCTGCCAAGACTCCTACTAAACAGAAGGAGTCCCCGGCAAAGAAGTCGCCCCCCAAACAGGAAGAGAAAAAGAATGCCACCAACCAAAAGGAGGAAGACATGGAAGTCGTAAGGTCGGCCTCATTGAAATGAGGGAGAGAGGAAGAAGAGGAGAAGGACGACAACCAGAAGAGCCGTCGGAAAAGTAGGAGCGTCGAGAGAAGCAGGATGGTGGTTAAATGTTCGTCGTTGCCGGTCTCCCCGGAGAGGTGCACATACGCACAAAAGGCCAAAAGTCTCCCCTCTTCCCCGCAAAAGGCTTCCCAGTCCCCAGTCTTTGAATTGACCCCACTGAGGAAAACCACTACTCCCACTCCCTCCCCTTCTCCTATTCCCACTCCTACTCGGGGTAAAAAGAAAAATGCCCTCCCGCGAGGAGACGCCCTGATGAAGGTTGATGAGGACATCGCAGCCGAGTGGTCGTCCCAAAGGAGAAGACTGCTCAAACCCCTACTTAAATTGACCTCGGTGAATGGTCGATCTACCGAGGATCCCAAAAACTTTTCCCAGGCCCCAGGAGTCATTACCCTGGTAAGAAATACCGGGGGTAACCTGCGGGTCTGGGACCACTTGGCTGAAGCACAAAAAATGTACCCCAAAATAAAAATGGTGCAAGAAGGCACCCCAGAACTTAGAAAGATGTCTAAAAACTGTTCGGGGAGGTTCCCAGTTTTGCTCCACCCCTGTTTATATAGGGTGGTAAAACTAAACTACCCCACCGACGTAGGCGGGATTGTCCTAGACGGACGGATTACGTCCGACATTGGTACAGGGTCCCTAGGACAGTCCGTCGGGGTCCCCTCTGCCCGAGATTTCTACCCCGTATGCGACTAGTGCCTTTGTTGCATGTTCTTTGTTTTTCGTTTCAGGTTTAAAAGATGTCTATTAAGATAGCCAGCTTGAATGCGAAGGGCCTGAGGGATCGGGGTAAGGCGGCTCGCCTGCTTCGTGACCTCTTGTCCTTCGGCGTGGATGTGGCCGCGATCCAAGAGACTCACTTTGTTTGCGATGTCGACTCGTGTGTGCTGTCTAACGACTTTGTCGTCTATTCAGCATATGGGAGCCGGCAGGCCAGAGGTGTTTCTTTGCTGGTCAAGCGTACCCTGGACGCGAGGATTGACCTTGTCCATGTCGGTGCCGAGGGCCGGCTGATCGTGGCCGATATTGCAGTGAAAAGCAGATCGTTCCGGTTGATTGTGGTTTATGCGCCCAATAAGCAAGGTGAGCGTGTCTCTTTCTTTCGGCTGTTGGAGCCCTTTATGGTGCATTCAACACGGCTAATCTTAGTTGGGGACTGGAATGCCATCCTAACCCCCAAATGGGATAGAGGGAGGGGCGCTAGCGGGAGGAATGATGATCGTAGCCTGGTTGATCTGATCGACGAATTTGGTCTCGTCGATAGATACCGGGTCGATCATCCGGATGGGAGTATGTGGACGTGGGCGCTTAATTGGCCTTCTACCCGGGTATCTGCGTACCTGGATAGGATGTTAGTGAGAGTGGCCGACATAGACTTCTTAGAATGTCCAACGTTCCACTGGCTAGGCTACACGGACCACAAACTTGTTTGTGCCCGTGTGGCGTTAGACTTTAGGCCTAGGTTGGCTGGTTATTGGAAGTTCAATCAGTCCTTACTGGACAGGCGGGACTTTCGTGACCAGCTGACAAAACTAGTTCAGCGGGCGTTAATTGGGCGAGTCATTGGGAATAAGTGGTGGGTTAACCTTAAGGACTCCATTAGGTCTTTCGCCACCAAATATAGCCAGCGGCTCAAACTAGATAAGGCTGCGGAGGCAAAGACACTTAGAGCTAATTTCGCCCGGGCGGAGGCTGGTGGGGATCCCCTAGAGATAGCCTTAGCCAGGGAGGCCCTGAGGCGCACGACTAGCGAGCGCTATATGGGCCAGGTAATTAGACATAAGTTAAGCAAGATGTCTTCCGAAGCTGTGAACATGGGCGCAGAACTGCGCAAGGAAGAAATTTGTCGGGCCGGCGATCGGTACATTCGAGAGGTGCGCGACCCGGAGGGACATCTCCTTAGGTCCACTGACGACATGTGCGAGGCGTTCCGGCAGCATTTCGAACACCGGTTTACCAAGGAGCCTGGTCTCCGTGACGAGGAGTTTCGCAGCTATTTGGCTGACTTTCCCCGGCTTTTGCCGGCTGAAGCGGCTAGCTGCGAAGGGGAGATTACGGAGGACGAAGTCTACGCGGCTTTGAAGAAGACCGGCAGTGGCAAGTCGCCAGGTTTGGATGGTTTGCCCTATGAATTGTACTTGAGGATGTCGCACCTTTTTGTCCCGCTCTTGACTGTCGTGTTCAACCACTGGTTTCGGCAGGGGTCCATCCCCGGTCGGATCACCAGGGGCGTGATCACGCTGTTGGGAAAAGGCAAGAAGGTTGGGCGGGGATTAGATGATTACAGGCCCATAACTCTGCTAAACACAGAGTTAAAGATTTTGGCCAAGATCCTGACGAACCGCTTGCAGCTCGTTGCCGAGTCTCTGTTGGAACCGGATCAGACTTGTTCTGTGAAGGGACGAACAATTCAGAGCAACCTGCACTTGATTCGCACGATCGTAGAGGGTGTAGAAGACGACGAAGAGGCCGCGCTGATCAATTTGGATCAGTCCAAGGCATTTGATAGGATTGACCATGGCTACCTGGCTGCTGTCCTGCAGGCCGCCGGATTCAAACCCGACTTCAGCCGCTGGATTAGCCTTCTGTATCGCTCCCCCAAGGCTGTGGTACAGGTGAACGGGAAGCTGTCGGGCGCTTTCGCGCTGTCTAGGTCGGTCCGACAGGGTTGTCCGCTGTCGCCTCTCCTTTACGTCCTGGCGTTGGAGCCTCTCCTTCGCCGGCTAAGGGACGAGACGTGCAGTCCGGTCCTGCGTGGAATTGCTGTCCCTGGTGGAGCTCGAGCCAGGGTTTCCGCGTACGCCGATGACGTAACGACCTTTGTGTCCTCCCGCAGGGACATAAGGGCGGTACAGAAGGCGCTTGAACGGTACGAACAGGTAACAGGGGCCAGAATTAACCGCGACAAGTCGTCCGGCTTGCGGTTAGGTGCCTGGAAGGGTGTTTCCCTCCCGGGGCCCTTCGACTGGACGGACGGGCCGGTCAAGCTCCTCGGAGTTTGGTTTGGTCCGGACTTACAGTTGGAGAAAAACTGGTCAGAAGTACAGGCAAAGGTCGGCGCGTCGGTCGAGATTTGGCGTCGACGGAGTCTCTCCGTGAAGGGTCTGGCGGAGGTGTGTGTCACATACCTCTTTCCCAGAATCCTTTACCGGCTGTCTGTACTTCCCCTTTGTGACGATCATGAGAAGGCGCTCGAGCGTTTGCTATTCTCCTTTCTGTGGAGAGGACGCAAACACATGGTCGACAAAGGAGTCTGTTGCCTCCGTCCGTGTCAAGGGGGTCTGGGAATGCCGCACTTGAGGAGCCACGTGCTCGCTTCGAGGTTGGCATTTCTCAGGCGCGCGTTGGAGGAAGATCGGTTGCTCGCGGGGGTAGTGAGGGACATGTTCCCTAGCCTCACTATCACTCCCCCGCTCCTAAGGACTAGCAATAGGCCTTGGGGGCGGCCGAAATTCCTGCTCGAATGTCAGACGGCCCTTAGGGCCATTCCATGGTCCAGTGACCTTTCACGGCCTAGGAGAATCTTCTATCGGGGATTAGTGGAGGGTGCCGTGAAGGATAAACTGTGGAGTAAGCTCGGCATGTCGAGAGAGGAGTATCGCTCTCATTGGTCCTGGGCGCCAGGTGCGGATTGGCTCAGCAACTCTGAGTTCTCTCTGACCTGGCGATTGGCTCGGAATGGTTTGTCGCTCAATGACAAGCGTTTCGCAATGGGCCTGGCGGATTTGCCAGATTGTGAGCGTTGCGACCTTGGAATTAAGGAGACGTCTGCGCACGCCTTCTTCCATTGTTCGCGCGTTCGCCCGTTGTGGGCGCGTGTCGGCGAGTTGACTGCTCGTATCGCGCCGCGGGAGCTTGTGCTCATTGATCGCGCATACGCTGTGGACAATGTGTCGCCCCCGTACTCTGGAGTGAAGCGGATGGTGTTTCTGTCGCTACTGGCCACGGCTAGAATGGTGATTTGGATGACGCGTCTGGAGGAAGTCTTGCGGGGCGGTCGTCTTTCGGATCAGGATCTAATCCGATATTTTGAGCATCAGCTCAAAATGAAGATTAGAACTGAATGGAAACGGCTGCACCCGACAGAGTTCAGCGAAAGGTGGATATATGCAGCGAGCCTGGTTCGTGTGACCGGGGCTAGCCTTGATTTTCTTTTTTAGATCTGCTGCTCGCATCGGGGTGGATTCCTTTGGAACCCTTCCCGTGGTTAAGGTTAGTATTCTTTTGTGTACCTAGTTAATGTGAATGAATGGGTTTGTCCTAGCCTGTTCCCGGCTCCACTGCTTTTGTTATGATCCAGTTCGAGATTCCCATTGTCCATTATTATTTTGTCCCGTTTTCATTCTCGGCTGGGTCAGCCTTATAGATTCCCCAGTCCAACTTATTTTTGTTCCCTGCTTCTCCATTCCCCTTAGAAAGAGTGCTTCTTGATTTTGTCTTTTAAGACAGAATACAGCGGCCTCTTTAATTATGTGGGTGTGTTTGGGTCTTACTAACACCTTGTATATGTTATTCATTTGAAATTGTTTTTGTTTTGGGGATTTTTGTTTCTTCATACCCCTTCCCATCATGCCATTTCATGAATAAAGTTTTAAATATATTTTTGTACACTATTGTATATATTGTAAAAATCACAAATTTTTATGTACATTTGGGGCGTTTTGTAGGTCCCTGGTATGTTCTTGCGGTATTTTGGTATATGATAAGTATGAGTGTTGATGGACAAATTTTTATGGTGAATGAGAAAATTGTAACGTATGTATGGGTCGTGAATCTGATTAGCTAGGTATAGGATAGAGTTACGGAAGACCATCCCAAGTTTTTGTTCCCCCTCCCATTTGTTGGCCTTGTGCCAGAATTTGTATTGTTGGTACAAATAAATAATTACCAACCCTTTCCTACCCCGACTTTTTGTTTGTGTGGTGAATGGTTGAAAGATCAAAGTAGAACATCTGTTCCGCAGTGATATTTGTTTGTACTTTGTGTCTTGGTTAATTGCTTTCCAGCCCGAGTTTATAGCTCGGGCCAGCGCTAAGTAGTGTCCTAGGACGCGAAACACCGGAAAGCAATTATCCGGTGTTCGGCCACTTTGGGGCAATGGCCACGGATGGGCCGGTTGAAGTCGTTCCTCCCACCATGGCGTCGGTGGGAGGAAAGGAGGGTGACTGGCAGTTGCCGCCGCGGGAGTCACCCTCAGTTCCAGCAGAGGTATCAGCACCAGGACCCGGACCAGTACCGGTATTGGAAGCAGTAGCACCTGGATCCCCCATACCTTCCACCTCCGGTTGGAAAGGAGGAAAGGTCCCGATGAAGGGGGAAACTTACTACGAAGAATTAAGGGATAAATATGCGAAATACATCTCTGGCACGGAGCTGTTGTCGGTGCCTGAAGAGTTGGCCAGTATCGAGGCCAGAACTATATCCCTCATAACGAAGGACCCCAAAACTCATAAGTTTGTGGGGATTAACAGGGATACATTCGAGGAGGCTATAAAGACTCTGAAGATCAGAGCCAGGGCTGTGGAGAGGCGAAGCGGAGCCACGTGGGACGTTCTGCTTGGTACGGCCGAGGAGGCCAAGCAGCTGGCTGGTGTGGTCCTGGAGACCAAAACGCTAGAATTTCAGACGGAGTATATGGGAACGCGCAAGGCAAAAATTACTTTGCACGGCGTCCCATTGGACATTTCCCAGGACCACATCGGGGCCTTTTTTGCCCAGTATGGAAGGGTTGCGGAAGTCAAGGCGTTGCGCTCCAAGGCGGGTTTCCTGACAGGGGACATGGCCCTGCAGGTAACCCTTTCCAAGAAAAAGATCGCAGAGATCCCGAATGTCCTCACCTGCAGGAAGCGGGCCATCTTCGTGGTGGTTGAGGGCAGGAAGCCCTGCTGTTGGGCCTGTGGGGCGGCGGATCACGTCGCTAAGGCGTGCCCAGCAAGGAATCCGGCCCCAAAGGCCCAACCAACCAAGCAGCTGCAAGCGAAGGCGACACCAGCAACATCAGCTCCACCAACAACACCAGCTCCATCAGCACCGGCAGCTGACAAGGAGGGTGAGTGGCAGGTGTTTGGCAGGAAGAAGGCTAAAACGCCTTCTCCGGCGAAGGTGCCGGTGAAGGTGCCGTCTCCTGTCAAGGCACCGGCGAAACAGAAAGAGCCCTCACCAACGAAAGCAGTGACCAAACAGGGAAAGGAAAGAGATTCCTCACCCAGAAAGGACACGGTGGAAAAAATGGACGTGGAAAGAGCAGCGTCCCTGAAGCGAGGGAGAGAGGACGAAGAGGAACAGCAAGAGAATATAAAGAGCCGGAGGAGAAGTAGGAGTTCGGAGAGAAGAAGGAGAGCGGAGAAATGCTCTTCACTGCCGGTCTCGCCGGTTCGTCATTCCTATGCGGAGAAAGCAAGAAGCCTTCCTTCATCCCCGCGGAAAGCGGCCCAGCCCCCTACCTTTAAGTTGACCCCCCTGAAAAAAGCCAGTGACTCAACCCCCTCTCCCTCCCCTTCTCCTGTACCCACTCCCGCTCGGTCCAAAAAGAAAAGAGGGCTCCCTCAAGGACAAGCACTCATGAGGGTGGACGACAACATAATAGCAGAGTGGTCTTCGCAGAGGAGAAAACTCCTGAAGCCGCTCTTGAAACTGACCACTGTGGAGGATCTCTCCACGGAGAATCCGATGAACTTTCCACAGGCCCCGGGCGTCATTACCCTGGTGCGGAGCACCGGGGGAAACCTCAGGGTCTGGGACCACATCTCAGAAGTTGTGAAAATGTATCCAAAAATAAACATTTACAAGGACAACACGCCGGAGCTTAAAAAAATGTCCAAAATTGTGCGGGTCGGTTCCCGGTTTTGCTCCACCCCTCGGTATATAGGGTGGTAAAGCTAACATACCCCACGGACGTCGGCGGTATTGTCTCAGACGGACGGATTACGTCCGACATAGGAACTGGTTCCCTGGGACAGTCCGTCGGGGTCCTGTCTGCCAAAGATTTTCGTCCTGTATGCATCTAGACAGCCTTTGTTGCCTGTTTTTCTTTTTCTTTTTCAGGTCTAAAAGATGTCTATTAAGATAGCCAGTTTAAATGCGAAGGGCCTGAGGGATCGGGGTAAGGCGGCTCGCCTGCTTCGTGACCTCTTGTCCTTCGGCGTGGATGTGGCCGCGATCCAAGAGACTCACTTTGTTTGCGAAGTCGACTCGTGTGTGCTGTCTAACGACTTTGTCGTCTATTCAGCATATGGGAGCCGGCATGCCAGAGGTGTTTCTTTGCTGGTCAAGCGTACCCTGGACGCGAGGATTGACCTTGTCCATGTCGGTGCCGAGGGCCGGCTGATCGTGGCCGATATTGCAGTGAAAAGCAAATCGTTCCGGTTGATTGTGGTTTATGCGCCCAATAAGCAAGGTGAGCGTGTCTCTTTCTTTCGGCTGTTGGAGCCCTTTATGGTGCATTCAACACGGCTAATCTTAGTTGGGGACTGGAATGCCATCCTAACCCCCAAATGGGATAGAGGGAGGGGCGCTAGCGGGAGGAATGATGATCGTAGCCTGGTTGATCTGATCGACGAATTTGGTCTCGTCGATAGATACCGGGTCGATCATCCGGATGGGAGTATGTGGACGTGGGCGCTTAATTGGCCTTCTACCCGGGTATCTGCGTACCTGGATAGGATGTTAGTGAGAGTGGCCGACATAGACTTCTTAGAATGTCCAACGTTCCACTGGCTAGGCTACACGGACCACAAACTTGTTTGTGCCCGTGTGGCGTTAGACTTTAGGCCTAGGTTGGCTGGTTATTGGAAGTTCAATCAGTCCTTACTGGACAGGCGGGACTTTCGTGACCAGCTGACAAAACTAGTTCAGCGGGCGTTAATTGGGCGAGTCATTGGGAATAAGTGGTGGGTTAACCTTAAGGACTCCATTAGGTCTTTCGCCACCAAATATAGCCAGCGGCTCAAACTAGATAAGGCTGCGGAGGCAAAGACACTTAGAGCTAATTTCGCCCGGGCGGAGGCTGGTGGGGATCCCCTAGAGATAGCCTTAGCCAGGGAGGCCCTGAGGCGCACGACTAGCGAGCGCTATATGGGCCAGGTAATTAGAGCTAAGTTAAGCAAGATGTCTTCCGAAGCTGTGAACATGGGCGCAGAACTGCGCAAGGAAGAAATTCGTCGGGCCGGCGATCGGTACATTCGAGAGGTGCGCGACCCGGAGGGGCATCTCCTTCGGTCCACTGACGACATGTGCGAGGCGTTCCGGCAGCATTTCGAACACCGGTTTACCAAGGAGCCTGGTCTCCGTGACGAGGAGTTTCGCAGCTATTTGGCTGACTTTCCCCGGCTTTTGCCGGCTGAAGCGGCTAGCTGCGGGGAAGGGGATTACAGGAGGACGAAGTCTACGCGGCTTTGAAGAAGACCGGCAGTGGCAAGTCGCCAGGTTTGGATGGTTTGCCCTATGAATTGTACTTGAGGATGTCGCACCTTTTTGTCCCGCTCTTGACTGTCGTGTTCAACCACTGGTTTCGGCAGGGGTCCATCCCCGGTCGGATCACCAGGGGCGTGATCACGCTGTTGGGAAAAGGCAAGAAGGTTGGGCGGGGATTAGATGATTACAGGCCCATAACTCTGCTAAACACAGAGTTAAAGATTTTGGCCAAGATCCTGACGAATCGCTTGCAGCTAGTTGCCGAGTCTCTGTTGGAACCGGATCAGACTTGTTCTGTGAAGGGACGAACAATTCAGAGCAACCTGCACTTGATTCGCACGATCGTAGAGGGTGTAGAAGACGACGAAGAGGCCGCGCTGATCAATTTGGATCAGTCCAAGGCATTTGATAGGATTGACCATGGCTACCTGGCTGCTGTCCTGCAGGCCGCCGGATTCAAACCCGACTTCAGCCGCTGGATTAGCCTTCTGTATCGCTCCCCCAAGGCTGTGGTACAGGTGAACGGGAAGCTGTCGGGCGCTTTCGCGCTGTCTAGGTCGGTCCGACAGGGTTGTCCACTGTCGCCTCTCCTTTACGTCCTGGCGTTGGAGCCCCTTCCTTCGCCGGCTAAGGGACGAGACGTGCAGTCCGGTCCTGCGTGGAATTGCTGTCCCTGGTGGAGCTCGAGCCAGGGTTTCCGCGTACGCCGATGACGTAACGACCTTTGTGTCCTCCCGCAGGGACATAAGGGCGGTACAGAAGGCGCTTGAACGGTACGAACAGGTAACAGGGGCCAGAATTAACCGCGACAAGTCGTCCGGCTTGCGGTTAGGTGCCTGGAAGGGTGTTTCCCTCCCGGGGCCCTTCGACTGGACGGACGGGCCGGTCAAGCTCCTCGGAGTTTGGTTCGGTCCGGACTTACAGTTGGAGAAAAACTGGTCAGAAGTACAGGCAAAGGTCGGCGCGTCGGTCGAGATTTGGCGTCGACGGAGTCTCTCCGTGAAGGGTCTGGCGGAGGTGTGTAACACATACCTCTTTCCCAGAATCCTTTACCGGCTGTCTGTACTTCCCCTTTGTGACGATCATGAGAAGGCGCTCGAGCGTTTGCTATTCTCCTGTCTGTGGAGAGGACGCAAACACATGGTCGACAAAGGAGTCTGTTGCCTCCGTCCGTGTCAAGGGGGTCTGGGGATGCCACACTTGAGGAGCCACGTGCTCGCTTCGAGGTTGGCATTCCTCAGGCGCGCGTTGGAGGAAGATCGGTTGCTTGCGGGGGTAGTGAGGGACATGTTCCCTAGCCTCACTATCACTCCCCCGCTCCTAAGGACTAGCAATAGGCCTTGGGGGCGGCCGAAATTCCTGCTCGAATGTCTGACGGCCCTTCGGGCCATTCCATGGTCCAGTGACCTTTCACGGCCTAGGAGAATCTTCTATCGGGGATTAGTGGAGGGCGCCGTGAAGGATGAGCTGTGGAGTAAGCTCGGCATGTCGAGAGAGGAGTATCGCTCTCATTGGTCTTGGGCGCCAGGTGCGGATTGGCTCAGCAACTCTGAGTTTTCTCTGACCTGGCGATTGGCTCGGAATGGTTTGTCTCTCAACGACAAGCGTTTCGCAATGGGCCTGGCGGATTTGCCAGATTGTGAACGTTGCGTCCTTGGAATTAAGGAGACGTCTGCGCACGCCTTCTTCCATTGTTCGCGCGTTCGCCCGTTGTGGGCGCGTGTCGGCGAGTTGACTGCTCGTATCGCGCCGCGGGAGCTTGTGCTCATTGATCGCGCATACGCTGTGGACAATGTGTCGCCCCCGTACTCTGGAGTGAAGCGGATGGTGTTTCTGTCGCTACTGGCCACGGCTAGAATGGTGATTTGGATGACGCGTCTGGAGGAAGTCTTGCGGGGAGGTCGTCTTTCGGATCAGGATCTAATCCGATATTTTGAGCACCAGCTCAAAATGAAGATTAGAACTGAACGGAAACGGCTGCACCCGACAGAGTTCAGCGAAAGGTGGGTATATGCAGCGAGCCTGGTTCGCGTGACCGGGGCTAGCCTTGATTTTCTCTTTTAGATCTGCTAGTTGCATCGGGGTGGATTCCTTTGGAACCCCGCCCGTGGTTAAGGTTAGAAGTCCTTTTTGTGCCTAGTTAATGTGAGTGAATGTGTTTGTCCTGGCCTGTTCCCGGCTACATTGCTTTTGTTATGATCCAGTTCGAGATTCCCATTGTCCAAGTATTATTTTGTCCCGTTTTTCACTCTCGGCTGGGTCAGCCTTATACATTCTCCAGTCCAATTTATTTTTGCCCCCTGCTTCTCCATTCCCCTTAGAAAGAGAGCTGCTTGATTTTGTTCTTTTAAGGCAGAATACAGTGGCCTCTTTAATTATGTGGGTGTGTTTGGGTCTTACTAACATTGTGTATATATATTCATTTGAAATTGTTTTTTGTTTTGGGGATTTTTGTTTCTTCATACCCCCTCCCCATCATGTCATTTCATGAATAAAGTTTTAAATTTATTTTTGTACACTATTGTAAATATTGTAAATACACAAATTTTTATGTACATTTGGGGCGTTTTTAGGTCCCTGGTATGTTATTGCGGTATTTTGGTGTATGATAAGTATGAGTGTTGATGGACAAATTTTTATGGTGAATGAGAAAATTGTAACGTATGTATGGGTCGTGAATCTGATTAGCTAGGTATAAGATAGTTACGGAAGACCATCCCAAGTTTTTGTTCCCCCTCCCATTTGTTGGCCTTGTGCCAGAATTTATGTACTTTGCATAAATAAATAAGTACCAACCCTTTCCTACCCGGCTTTTTGTTGTGTGGTGAATGGTGAAAAAAGAGCAAGACGTAGTATTTGTTCCGCAGTGATATTTGCTATTGTTTTGTTTCTTGACAATCTGGTTTTCCAGCCCGAGTTTATAGCTCGGGCCAAGGTAAAGTAGCGTTTCTCGCGCGAAACACCGGAAAAACAATTGTCCGGTGTTCGGCCACTTTGTGGCAATGGCCACGGATGGGCCGGTTGAAGTCGTTCCTCCCACCATGGCGTCGGTGGGAGGAAAGGAGGGTGACTGGCAATTACCGCCACGGGAGTCACCCTCAGTTCCAGCAGAGGTATCAGCACCAGGACCCGGACCAGTACCGGTATTGGAAGCAGTAGCACCTGGATCCCCCATACCTTCCACCTCCGGTTGGAAAGGAGGAAAGGTCCCGATGAAGGGGGAAACTTACTACGAAGAATTAAGGGATAAATATGCGAAATACATCTCTGGCACGGAGCTGTTGTCGGTGCCTGAAGAGTTGGCCAGTATCGAGGCCAGAACTATATCCCTCATAACGAAGGACCCCAAAACTCATAAGTTTGTGGGGATTAACAGGGATACATTCGAGGAGGCTATAAAGACTCTGAAGATCAGAGCCAGGGCTGTGGAGAGGCGAAGCGGAGCCACGTGGGACGTTCTGCTTGGTACGGCCGAGGAGGCCAAGCAGCTGGCTGGTGTGGTCCTGGAGACCAAAACGCTAGAATTTCAGACGGAGTATATGGGAACGCGCAAGGCAAAAATTACTTTGCACGGCGTCCCACTGGACATTTCCCAGGACCACATCGGGGCCTTTTTTTCCCAGTATGGAAGGGTTGCGGAAGTCAAGGCGTTGCGCTCCAAGGCGGGTTTCCTGACAGGGGACATGGCCCTGCAGGTAACCCTTTCCAAGAAAAAGATCGCAGAGATCCCGAATGTCCTCACCTGCAGGAAGCGGGCCATCTTCGTGGTGGTTGAGGGCAGGAAGCCCTGCTGTTGGGCCTGTGGGGCGGCGGATCACGTCGCTAAGGCGTGCCCAGCAAGGAATCCGGCCCCAAAGGCCCAACCAACCAAGCAGCTGCAAGCGAAGGCGACACCAGCAACATCAGCTCCACCAACAACACCAGCTCCATCAGCACCGGCAGCTGACAAGGAGGGTGAGTGGCAGGTGGTTGGCAGGAAGAAGGCTAAAACGCCTTCTCCGGCGAAGGTGCCGGTGAAGGTGCCGTCTCCTGTCAAGGCACCGGCGAAACAGAAAGAGCCCTCACCAACGAAAGCAGTGACCAAACAGGGAAAGGAAAGAGATTCCTCACCCAGAAAGGACACGGTGGAAAAAATGGACGTGGAAAGAGCAGCGTCCTTGAAGCGAGGGAGAGAGGACGAAGAGGAACAGCAAGAGAATATAAAGAGCCGGAGGAGAAGTAGGAGTTCGGAGAGAAGAAGGAGAGCGGAGAAATGCTCTTCACTGCCGGTCTCGCCGGTTCGTCATTCCTATGCGGAGAAAGCAAGAAGCCTTCCCTCATCCCCGCGGAAAGCGGCCCAGCCCCCTACCTTTAAGTTGACCCCCCCTGAAAAAAGCCAGTGACTCAACCCCCTCTCCCTCCCCTTCTCCTGTACCCACTCCCGCTCGGTCCAAAAAGAAAAGAGGGCTCCCTCAAGGACAAGCACTCATGAGGGTGGACGACAACATAATAGCAGAGTGGTCTTCGCAGAGGAGAAAACTCCTGAAGCCGCTCTTGAAACTGACCACTGTGGAGGATCTCTCCACAGAGAATCCGATGAACTTCCCCCAGGCCCCGGGCGTCATTACCCTGGTGCGGAGCACCGGGGGAAACCTCAGGGTCTGGGACCACATCTCAGAAGTTCTGAAAATGTATCCAAAAATAAACATTTACAAGGACAACACGCCGGAGCTTAAAAAAATGTCCAAAAATTGTGCGGGTCGGTTCCCGGTTTTGCTCCACCCCTCGGTATATAGGGTGGTAAAGCTAACATACCCCACGGACGTCGGCGGTATTGTCTCAGACGGACGGATTACGTCCGACATAGGAAGGCTGGTTCCCTGGGACAGTCCGTCGGGGTCCTGTCTGCCAGAGATTTTCGTCCTGTATGCATCTAGACAGCCTTTGTTGCCTGTTTTTCTTTTTCTTTTTCAGGTCTAAAAGATGTCTATTAAGATAGCCAGTTTAAATGCGAAGGGCCTGAGGGATCGGGGTAAGGCGGCTCGCCTGCTTCGTGACCTCTTGTCCTTCGGCGTGGATGTGGCCGCGATCCACGAGACTCACTTTGTTTGCGAAGTCGACTCGTGTGTGCTGTCTAACGACTTTGTCGTCTATTCAGCATATGGGAGCCGGCATGCCAGAGGTGTTTCTTTGCTGGTCAAGCGTACCCTGGACGCGAGGATTGACCTTGTCCATGTCGGTGCCGAGGGCCGGCTGATCGTGGCCGATATTGCAGTGAAAAGCAGATCGTTCCGGTTGATTGTGGTTTATGCGCCCAATAAGCAAGGTGAGCGTGTCTCTTTCTTTCGGCTGTTGGAGCCCTTTATGGTGCATTCAACACGGCTAATCTTAGTTGGGGACTGGAATGCCATCCTAACCCCCAAATGGGATAGAGGGAGGGGCGCTAGCGGGAGGAATGATGATCGTAGCCTGGTTGATCTGATCGACGAATTTGGTCTCGTCGATAGATACCGGGTCGATCATCCGGATGGGAGTATGTGGACGTGGGCGCTTAATTGGCCTTCTACCCGGGTATCTGCGTACCTGGATAGGATGTTAGTGAGAGTGGCCGACATAGACTTCTTAGAATGTCCAACGTTCCACTGGCTAGGCTACACGGACCACAAACTTGTTTGTGCCCGTGTGGCGTTAGACTTTAGGCCTAGGTTGGCTGGTTATTGGAAGTTCAATCAGTCCTTACTGGACAGGCGGGACTTTCGTGACCAGCTGACAAAACTAGTTCAGCGGGCGTTAATTGGGCGAGTCATTGGGAATAAGTGGTGGGTTAACCTTAAGGACTCCATTAGGTCTTTCGCCACCAAATATAGCCAGCGGCTCAAACTAGATAAGGCTGCGGAGGCAAAGACACTTAGAGCTAATTTCGCCCGGGCGGAGGCTGGTGGGGATCCCCTAGAGATAGCCTTAGCCAGGGAGGCCCTGAGGCGCACGACTAGCGAGCGCTATATGGGCCAGGTAATTAGAGCTAAGTTAAGCAAGATGTCTTCCGAAGCTGTGAACATGGGCGCAGAACTGCGCAAGGAAGAAATTCGTCGGGCCGGCGATCGGTACATTCGAGAGGTGCGCGACCCGGAGGGGCATCTCCTTCGGTCCACTGACGACATGTGCGAGGCGTTCCGGCAGCATTTCGAACACCGGTTTACCAAGGAGCCTGGTCTCCGTGACGAGGAGTTTCGCAGCTATTTGGCTGACTTTCCCCGGCTTTTGCCGGCTGAAGCGGCTAGCTGCGAAGGGGAGATTACGGAGGACGAAGTCTACGCGGCTTTGAAGAAGACCGGCAGTGGCAAGTCGCCAGGTTTGGATGGTTTGCCCTATGAATTGTACTTGAGGATGTCGCACCTTTTTGTCCCGCTCTTGACTGTCGTGTTCAACCACTGGTTTCGGCAGGGGTCCATCCCCGGTCGGATCACCAGGGGCGTGATCACGCTGTTGGGAAAAGGCAAGAAGGTTGGGCGGGGATTAGATGATTACAGGCCCATAACTCTGCTAAACACAGAGTTAAAGATTTTGGCCAAGATCCTGACGAATCGCTTGCAGCTAGTTGCCGAGTCTCTGTTGGAACCGGATCAGACTTGTTCTGTGAAGGGACGAACAATTCAGAGCAACCTGCACTTGATTCGCACGATCGTAGAGGGTGTAGAAGACGACGAAGAGGCCGCGCTGATCAATTTGGATCAGTCCAAGGCATTTGATAGGATTGACCATGGCTACCTGGCTGCTGTCCTGCAGGCCGCCGGATTCAAACCCGACTTCAGCCGCTGGATTAGCCTTCTGTATCGCTCCCCCAAGGCTGTGGTACAGGTGAACGGGAAGCTGTCGAGCGCTTTCGCGCTGTCTAGGTCGGTCCGACAGGGTTGTCCACTGTCGCCTCTCCTTTACGTCCTGGCGTTGGAGCCCCTCCTTCGCCGGCTAAGGGACGAGACGTGCAGTCCGGTCCTGCGTGGAATTGCTGTCCCTGGTGGAGCTCGAGCCAGGGTTTCCGCGTACGCCGATGACGTAACGACCTTTGTGTCCTCCCGCAGGGACATAAGGGCGGTACAGAAGGCGCTTGAACGGTACGAACAGGTAACAGGGGCCAGAATTAACCGCGACAAGTCGTCCGGCTTGCGGTTAGGTGCCTGGAAGGGTGTTTCCCTCCCGGGGCCCTTCGACTGGACGGACGGGCCGGTCAAGCTCCTCGGAGTTTGGTTCGGTCCGGACTTACAGTTGGAGAAAAACTGGTCAGAAGTACAGGCAAAGGTCGGCGCGTCGGTCGAGATTTGGCGTTTGACGGAGTCTCTCCGTGAAGGGTCTGGCGGAGGTGTGTAATACATACCTCTTTCCCAGAATCCTTTACCGGCTGTCTGTACTTCCCCTTTGTGACGATCATGAGAAGGCGCTCGAGCGTTTGCTATTCTCCTGTCTGTGGAGAGGACGCAAACACATGGTCGACAAAGGAGTCTGTTGCCTCCGTCCGTGTCAAGGGGGTCTGGGGATGCCACACTTGAGGAGCCACGTGCTCGCTTCGAGGTTGGCATTCCTCAGGCGCGCGTTGGAGGAAGATCGGTTGCTTGCGGGGGTAGTGAGGGACATGTTCCCTAGCCTCACTATCACTCCCCCGCTCCTAAGGACTAGCAATAGGCCTTGGGGGCGGCCGAAATTCCTGCTCGAATGTCTGACGGCCCTTCGGGCCATTCCATGGTCCAGTGACCTTTCACGGCCTAGGAGAATCTTCTATCGGGGATTAGTGGAGGGCGCCGTGAAGGATGAGCTGTGGAGTAAGCTCGGCATGTCGAGAGAGGAGTATCGCTCTCATTGGTCTTGGGCGCCAGGTGCGGATTGGCTCAGCAACTCTGAGTTTTCTCTGACCTGGCGATTGGCTCGGAATGGTTTGTCTCTCAACGACAAGCGTTTCGCAATGGGCCTGGCGGATTTGCCAGATTGTGAACGTTGCGTCCTTGGAATTAAGGAGACGTCTGCGCACGCCTTCTTCCATTGTTCGCGCGTTCGCCCGTTGTGGGCGCGTGTCGGCGAGTTGACTGCTCGTATCGCGCCGCGGGAGCTTGTGCTCATTGATCGCGCATACGCTGTGGACAATGTGTCGCCCCCGTACTCTGGAGTGAAGCGGATGGTGTTTCTGTCGCTACTGGCCACGGCTAGAATGGTGATTTGGATGACGCGTCTGGAGGAAGTCTTGCGGGGAGGTCGTCTTTCGGATCGGGATCTAATCTCCGATATTTTGAGCACCAGCTCAAAATGAAGATTAGAACTGAACGGAAACGGCTGCACCCGACAGAGTTCAGCGAAAGGTGGGTATATGCAGCGAGCCTGGTTCGTGTGACCGGGGCTAGCCTTGATTTTCTCTTTTAGATCACTGGAATTGCATCGGGGTGGATTCCTTTGAACCCCGCCCGTGGTTAAGGTTAGAAGTCCTTTTTGTGCCTAGTTAATGTGAGTGAATGTGTTTGTCCTGGCCTGTTCCCGGCTACATTGCTTTGTTATGATCCAGTTCGAGATTCCCATTGTCCAAGTATTATTTTGTCCGTTTTTCACTCTCGGCTGGGTCAGCCTTATACATTCTCCAGTCCAATTTATTTTTGCCCCCTGCTTCTCCATTCCCCTTAGAAAGAGAGCTGCTTGATTTTGTCCTTTTAAGGCAGAATACAGTGGCCTCTTTAATTATGTGGGTGTGTTTGGTCTTACTAACATTGTGTATATATATTCATTTGAAATTGTTTTTGTTTTAGGATTTTTTGTTTCTTCATACCCCCTCCCCATCATGTCATTTCATGAATAAAGTTTTAAATTTATTTTTGTACACTATTGTATATATTGTAAATACACAAATTTTTATGTACATTTGGGCGTTTTCTGGTATGTTCTTGCGGTATTTTGGTGTATGATAAGTATGAGTGTTGATGGACAAATTTTTATGGTGAATGAGAAAAATTGTAACGTATGTATGGGTCGTGAATCTGATTAGCTAGGTATAAGATAGTTACGGAAGACCAACCCAAGTTTTTGTTCCCCTCCCATTTGTTGGCCTTGTGCCAGAATTTATGTACTTTGCATAAATAAATAAGTACCAACCCTTTCCTACCCGGCTTTTTGTTGTGTGGTGAATGGTGAAAAAAGAGCAAGACGTAGTATTTGTTCCGCAGTGATATTTGCTATTGTTTTGTTTCTTGACAATCTGGTTTTCCAGCCCGAGTTTATAGCTCGGGCCAAGGTAAA